>QXTE01000199.1:733307-870670 GCA_003942145.1 Platysternon megacephalum | reverse complement strand
GGAGAATGAGGGGGTAATAGGGGAACATCTGCTGTGTGTTAACTCGGGAAAAGGGCTTCTCCGCTGGCATGCAGCGGAAAAACTGCTGTGAATGATTTCAGATTGAAAAATAACACTCTCCAGCAGCTCCATTTGCTTCAAAGGCAGAGGCCCCCCCCGCCCGGCTGCAGCTTGCACTGGCTGCTGCTTGGAGGTTGGGGGAGGGAACCACGAATCCTGTTCACTTGTTAGCCCCTCTTCCCTTCCCCCAACGCTCATGGCTCAGCCCTGAAAAAGCCATTAAAAACGTTTTGCATGATGCACACTTTTGTCGTCCAGGCACGTTCAAGTTTTGTTAGTCTTTTTTTAAAAACCAAACCAAACAAAAACAACCCCAGCCTTCTCTCTGTTACATGATCAGGGCAGGGTTCTTGTTTTATAGGACACTGGATTTTTTTTTTAAGTGCTAGGAGGGTTTTAAAAATATAGATTTCATTTCTTTTGGGGGGCATATTGTATAAGTTGCCTCTGTGACCTTAATAAAACCCTGTCTGCTGCTCCCAGCCTCCTTGGAGCATTGCAGTTGTCTGGGGCTTCTTAGGCTATAGTTGAGGTTTTGGGGCTTGGTTGAACAGGACCCTTTCACACCCAACCCCCCCTCTGTCTTGTTTTTGACCCCCCCCCCCTGTCTTGTTTTTGACTTGCTAAGCTGGGGATTCTCTGGGGACTCCTTGCCGGAGGAGGAGGGCTGTTCTTTCAGGACCCACTGGGCAGAGGGAAAGGGAGAATAATGTTTTCAAAGTTGCTTTAAAAATAATTGCCGGATGCACTGATGACATAAAGGCAGGTTTAAAAAACAAAAATCCCTTGGCTTTTTTTTTTTTTTTTTTTTTTTATAGTGGCAGAGGTCTTGCATGTGCTGGATCAATTTCAGCATATTTATTTTTTTAAACCTCACTGAAATGTAATGGATGAGCCAGTGCTTCCTAGGAATGCTTTGGAATACAGAGTTTTGTGTGTGTATAAAAATATTAAACTTGTGATGAATGAGTTAAATTATTGGCCAGCTGCACTTGATAGCTATAAATGAGTTTTAAAGAGGAAGAAGAGTGAATTCTTTATCCCAGCCCCTGCCTCCATTTCTACTCCTGAAGAAATATTTTCCTGCCGTGATGGGTTTGATCTCTTTGGCTATCTGCCTTTTAAAAAAAAATCTGTAAAATTGGGCAGAACAATATTTACCTACCTTGCAAGATTGTTTTGAGGGTTTTATTTTTGGAAAGCCCTTTGAAGGTGAAAATAATTATTTAACCTTATTTTCTCCATCTTTTGTGGGGAGATTATTGCCTTTTTGGTAGGTAATTCTTGTTACCTAAGGGCTAGATTTTCAGAGTTGCCAAGCACTCATAGTTCCAATCAAAATAAAATGGGAGCTTCGCACCCTGGAGTGGGGGAGGGCATGAAATCAGGCCCTTTTTAAACTTTAAAGAGAAATAGACAAAAACAAGTGGGAGGGGAACTCCCACAAACGGAGGGGGTAAAAAGCCCAAACCCGCCAAGAGCCTGAATGATAACTTGCCTGAACCCTTTGATAAATGAGTTGACTTTTTTTTTTTTTCATTTGCTGCATGCCAGGAGCAACAGAATTGGTCTGAATTAGTGGAATTGGCAGCAAAAAACAAACATACAAGTGTGTCTGGTCAATAGAAGGCTTGTTCCTGCCTCTGGGTGCCATGTGAGGACTTTCACTGCGTTCTGAGGCGCAGAAGTTGGAAGCTGGGGATTTGCAAGGGATTTTTTTTTCGTTTTTAAATATTCATCAGTGGGGTGGGTAGTTTGCTCTAGTCATTAAAATATCTCTTCCCCTCCCCCATGGTTTTCTTTAGGACTGCCACTGTTGAGTCTGTGGGAGTATGAATCAGCAGCAGCAGAGAATGGCTGCAGTTGGGACAGACAAAGAACTCAGTGACCTGCTGGACTTCAGTATGGTAAGCAAGCTCCTTTGAGGGGGGCCTTTAAAGGGACAGTAGCTTCATTTGTTTCCAGTGTTCTTGAGATCTAGAAGAATGGGCGGGGGAGGGGGGGCAGAGAATGTGAGCCTGTAAAGTGAGGTAAATTGGAGATGGTGGGTTTCAGATATATGGTGTGCACTGCAGCTTGGTTCTTTTTTTCTCTCTTCAAGTTAAGCAATGGGGGACCCTGGTCAGCACCTAGTAAAGACTTTCCTTGCAGTAAGCACATGGTGATCTTTGGGTGGGAAAGTTCTGTGGAAGCAGAAAACTTTAGTCTATTCTGTTTAAATGCTCATAGCAAAATGTGCTGGATAATGTCTTCTGAAGCTTTGGATCTGTAACTAATGCAAGGATGTGACTTTACTTAGCAGTTAATTCATCAGGCTGTTTTTTTCCTCTTCCCAGATCCAAATTGTTGAATACTTGTCCTTCCAGATTATTCTGTGTCAGTTTGCAATTTTGCAGAGCAGTCCTATATATAGATATATATTTTCACAGGGATTATGTACTCCTGTACCCCTATTCCTTGCCCAAAAAATCTTCAAAGCTCTACAGTAAAATTTTGAGGCCGTCATTAAAAAGAAAGTAATGTTGGCTAAGAAGTTACCCAGAGAATGTACGTGCTTTTTTGGGGTCACTTTTAGTAGTAGCAAACAAAGGCTGCAACCCTGTAAATGAATATGCTTCGCCTTACACATGGGAGTAGTTCCATTGAAGTTAGTGGTATTACTCAGGTGTGTAAAGACAAGTGCATGTGTAAGTGTTTGCAGGATCAGGGCCTATATGTGATGTTTGATTGTAGTTGGTGGGTGACCCGTGGAAAGAAAAAGTTACTGTTTTGAATGCGAACTCTAGCTTGGTTCCTCTGTCATGTGCTGCACCCTAATGACACTTGGCATGTGTGTCTTGCTTTGTAGATAAGCAAACCTACTATACAAATTGGAAAAACACAGCTCCACAAAGCGGAATAACCATTCAATAGCAATGCAGACATTATTCTTCTGGGTCGTTCTGGGTATACTTAGTTATTTGTCAGTGATGCCTTTGTGATACTTTTTCTTCCCCTTGAGGTACAAAACAAGGGAGCATGGTCACAATTCCTTGCCCCTTATTTCCTTTATACTCGGTGTTAACGCACTGCATCTCTTCTGGATCCCAGCATAAAGATACGACATAGATAAGAAAACTTCTTAGAATAGAGCTAACTTGCAGCAATCAATAAGAAGCTGCAAATTGCACAGGCATCATATGTATCCACATGTATTCTCATGACGTGTATTCTCTCTCCTTACCCAGTATGAGAATTCCCACGGTGGTAGGACAGGATGAATGTCTCTCAGCCACCTACAGCTGATGGGAGGTTGATCCAATTAAAAAGTAACAGTAATATCGTTTACAGTTGCGAGGGGATCTGTGATGACGCTATACCTCAAAAATATAAATATGTTCAGGGTTCATTG
The DNA here is from genome assembly GCA_003942145.1 of Platysternon megacephalum. Classification (NCBI taxonomy): domain Eukaryota; kingdom Metazoa; phylum Chordata; order Testudines; family Platysternidae; genus Platysternon; species Platysternon megacephalum. The sequence continues at coordinate 867,219 of QXTE01000199.1, read as the reverse complement.
GGGAAGGGTGAGCAACTTGTTTTCTCCCTCACTTTAGAGGTTTCTGTTCCCTTTGGCAGGCTCGCTTGTATGTATGAGAGATCCAAGTTTTGATCTGCAATATCCATAATCCAGTTCAGGATTGGACAGTTTCTTATTTCTCTTCCTTCCTTTCCAAAAAGAATTCTCAAACACGATTTGCAACTTCATAGCAACTTCATAGCAAATTTGAAAATATCCTTATTTGCAACTCCTGTAATTGTTCAGGGCCATTATAATAACAACACATTTCCCTTTTATATTATGCAACTCTCCCCGGGCCTAGACTTTGATCTGGAGCTAAGATTTAATACATTGGGTAAAATTCTTGTTCTCTTACGTTAGTGTAAATGTGTAACTGCTGAAGTCACTGTACCAGAGTCAATCCAGTGTGAGATTGGAATTTGGAGCATTGTGTCCATGAGACACTTGTGCAGTTAGCTGCACGTGGGCAGACCTTTGATGTCAGTGGGGCTCCATGTGAGCACTAGGGTCTGCTGCTTGCAGGATTGGGGCCTGAGACCGTTCCCTGCATAGCTCTATTTCTGGGAGTGGGTTATCTCCATAACAAATTAGGCCTGATCCTGCATTGTCAAGTCAGTGGGAAGCCATTAGTGAGCTTTGGAATTGGGCCTGTTGTGTCCATCCACACTCAGACATGAACATACTATTTTGCCTGAAGAGGTCTCTAAAAATAATAAATATCCCACTAAGAATGAGAATTTAAAAACCTACAATAACATAAAACTCACTGGCTAGTAGATAATGTTCGTACTGATGCTACATAGTTGTTAAGCATAGTATAGAACAGGGGTCGGCAACCTTTCAGAAGTGGTGTGCTGAGTCTTCATTTATTCACTCTAATTTAAGGTTTCGCGTGCCAGTAATACATTTTTAGAAGGTCTCTTTCTATAATATATAACTAAACTATTGTTGTATGTAAAGTAAATAAGGTTTTTAAAATGTTTAAGAAGCTTCATTTAAAATTAAATTAAAATGCACAGCCCTCCGGACCGGTGGCCAGGACCCGGGCAGTGTGAGTGCCCCTGAAAATCAGCTTGCGTGCCGCCTTTGGCACCCGTGCCATAGGTTGCCTACCCCGGTATAGAAGTTACATAGTTAAATCTTTGGAGCATTGCAGGGTGCTCACATGTCTTGTAACTGGGATGTAACTTATTGTCTTGTGGTCTGGATCTCTTGGGGTTTTTTCCCCCCTCCTTCATCTCTGAATAAGCAGGAATGAAAAGTTGTCCCAGTGATCTGTGTCAGACTAGGATAAAGGAGTGAAGACTATTGAGGCAAGGACTTGTGTTCAGAAGCATCTGTTTAGGCCAGTGCTTTCAATCTGTTTTTCTAGGAAAAATGCATACCACCCTATAGCGATTTCTGGACCAGCTCTGAGCTGTGTTTGCCACCCAGTTGGGTGAATTTTATGTCCTGACACTAGTGGTTGTGTATATGAGGGCAGCCTAGTCTGTGGGGTTCATTGGGGAAAAAACACTGTAAATAAGGTAAGTTCTCCTATCCTGGGGAGAAGGATTTAGACGTCAAAAAAAAAAAAAGGGGGAGAAAATTAGGTATTAATTGAACTGCAAAAGCACCCATCCAAAGCTTTCTACCAAAGTAACTTGCCAATAAACGGTGAAAAGCAAAGTGTGTTGTAATGTCTATTTAAGTGGTCTGAATTTATAACTCCAGAGCGAACTCGCAGGCCTGTAGACTGATAACTGCTTTGGGGTGTGCAGAGCAGAGTTCGTTACAATTGCCTCTGAACACAGTGCCTCAAAATACAATGAATTTGTAAGCTTGCTTTTACCACTGCATCGCGGCAGCGGGCCGGAAGGGGATTGCAAATCTGGGAGAAGCGTCCCTGAAAATTTAGTATTGGTTCAAAGTATTAAATTTAATTTTCCTTTTTAGACTAATTTTAATGATCGTTCTTCAACTTGTGGCTTGGCATTTCTGAGGCTTCATATATTTGCCCTCTTCAGAAGGGGCTTCAGCCATAGCTAGGCTGCAGTCATAGCCATGACTTTTGTAATCTAGCTTGAGGCTTGTCACTTTAATTACAGTTCACACCATTCAGTTTTATCCACACCGCAACCGTCACAACCGTGTTTGTCCATTGATCTCCATGCTGCCTAACTGCGTTTGTCTCAGGACATTCTGGGAAAATTTGGGAAGCTATCCCATGATGCCTTGGTAGGGAAATAGTTCTTGGAGGGCACACACAGAGCAGCGGAAGCACCAAGCCTCTGGTGCAGCGCAGTCTGAGATGTCAGAGCGCGATGAGAGCTGGGAGGAAGAAGCGGCAGCCAAACAATTACACAGGCATAGTTAGGGGTCCTGTCTGTGCTGCCAAACCAGATACACGGAGGCAGCTGAGTGCCAATCTAAGCCTCTGGCAGGGCGGAACACGGTTAGCTGCCACTGTTGTTAATCGAATATTAACCATATGGTGTGCGGATACCAAGTACGATACGTCGTAAGTTGCTGTATGGACAGGGCTTTACCATAGACTGTAAAACCAATTCTATCTGGAAGAGAGCACTCTGTATTAAATGCTGAACCACATGGATCCAGCCACCCCCCGAGGAGTAAAACTTTGTATGCAAGGCAGAGTTGTGTCCAACCTTTCTAACGCTAAGTAACAAGTACCTGGCTTGTTTTGCATGGATAGACTTTTTGTCTGGAGCTCCTTAAAACTTTGCTTCAGCTACTTCCTAGAGTTAAAACACCCAGTGTTGTTAAAGCAGTGCCATATGTCTCACTGTGGCGAAGGCAGAGTGCCTGCATTTCCATGATAAAAACTGCTTTTTGTTTAGAATCTTAACTGTAATAAAGTTCACTTTACGTTTAAGTAGGCAAACAAAGCCTTAATCGGGAGGGTTTTGCTTAAAAGAACACTTATGCCTTGGCTAATTTTGTTAAATGGAATCCCCTCTATTCCCTCCTAATAGAAAAGAAGATAATGGTTGGATATTTTATGTGCTCCATAATATCTTTCAGGTTTAACTTTTTTATTAATTTGATACTTACCTTATGAACTAAAGGCCTGCTATGTTGTAATGAATTGCTGTTTAATAGCAGTAAATAGAATATTTGTAATGGACTTAATATGCGTGAGTGGCAGCTACATAATAGTGGCTGCTTTGTTATAGTCTGAGCAGGTGAAAAATTCACCTAAAATAAATGAATAAGGCTGGGTAAAGTGTTCTTAAAAGTAATTGATTTTTCAAAATATATATTAACTCTGTAGGCTGCAATGGCTGTAAAGTCACTGAAATCTGTCAGCTAATAAATATATAAATAGGGCCCTATCAAATTCATGTCCATGAAAAACGCGTCACGGACCGTGAAATCTGATCTCCCACCATGAAATCTAGTCTTTTGTGTGCTTTTACCCTATACTATACAGATTTCATAGGGGAGACCAGCGTTTTTCAAATTGGGGGTCCTGACCTAAAAGGGAGTTGCAGGGGGTCACAAGGTTATTTTAGGGGGGTGGCGGTATTGCCACCCTTACTTCTGTGCTGACTTCAGAGCTGGGTGGCCGGAGAGTGGTGGCTGTTGGCTGGGCGCCCAGCTCTGAAGGCAGCACCCCGCCAGTAGCAGTGCAGAAGTAAGGGTGGCAATATCATACCAGGCCACCCTTACTTCTGTGCTGCTGCCTTCAGAACTGGATGGCTGGAGAGTGTCAGCTGCTGACTGAGGGCGCAGCTCTGAGCTGGGTGTCTGGCAAGCAGCTGCCGCTCTCCAGCTGCTTGGCTGTGAAGGCAGTGTTGCTGCCAGCAGCAGCGCAGAAGTAAGGGTAGCAGTACCGCAACCCCCCCCCCCCTCCCCTACAATAACCTTGCGACCCTCCCACAACTCCTTTTTGGATCAGGACCCCTGCAATTACAATACCATGAAATTTCAGTTTTAAGTAGCTGAAATCATGAATTTTACAATTTTAAAAATCATATGACCATGCATTGACCAAAATGGACCGTGAATTTGGTAGGGCCCCACATATAAAATATGTGACTGGACAAATGCACTTTCTCTTATCGTACAAGCTTACCTCTCAGAACATTGCTGGTATCTTAGATGTAACCATCCATTAAAATATATCTCTCTAGTTTTTCCCCCCACTTTGTTTGGATTTGTTTTTTATTGGATCCAAGAATGACACACTGATATCTGTGGGGATAACATTTAAGTAGTCGTCATCTGTCAAGAAGACTGAAGGCATCAGTGCAATACTGTATACAGAAATTTAAGATGGGGGATTTTACATAACACCGTTAAACCTATATTGTTCAAATCCAACAAAGAACAAGTAATTAACCAATTACAAAATTGGAAAAGCTTGTTACTTAGGCCCTTCCATTGCATGCTGTTCTTTTTCCATCTAAATATTTTATTTTTAAAGTAACATTTAAAAATAAAAAGGGAATTCACAGTGTGTGGGTGAACTTAGATTTTGCTGTTGAGTGATACAAACTAACAAAGGCAGAGGACACTCTTAATTTGATTTACCCTATGCCCTTAAGTGAAGCATAGCAGTGTGACTTAAACCCACACCACTGCGGAAAAACAGAAGTTGGCAGTATAAGCATTATATTTCCTGCATTTCATCTATAATATATGGCTTGCAAATTAGTATTGACGTAACATTAGTGTGCGGTTCCTTATTTATCAAATGTTGTGATGCTTTAAAGTCTCAGCTTGCTTTGATGAGTGATAGTTCTTTGATCGTTCTTTAATTCCTATGGTAATGAGAGCAGGAAAGGGTTACTTCAGACTCCCACTGACAGTATCTTTCAAAACAGAATAAGGAGGATGAAGGCAAGAGGTGGGAAGGCATCCCTCATTCATATGTGTTCGGTGTGTGGGCGTGTTGGGGATTGCCAAAAATAGTGTTGCTGGGGGGAGACCCCTTATGCAGAAGTAGAAGAGAAAATGTGTATTGCAGAATGGAACAAAACTAGACATTTTCTCCATTGGTGTTTTCACTCTAACCTCGTGGGTTTTTTGTTGTTGCATCAGCAATTAAGCAGAAATGCTTATGAAAAATAAGCAAACTGTGTGGCTTAAGAAGCCAGCATGTACAAATTGATGCTCGATACCAATAAATTCAAGCCCCTCCCCAAACAGAGAACTTCTTTGCAATTCTTGGAAATGAAGATTACTGACCATTTCAGTTAAAGTAACATTTCTCCCGTCTCCTGGGGGGGAGGGAGTAAGTCAATCTCCCTCTCTGTCTTACTGGGCTAATTAAGTGAATTTCTGACAATATCATTTTAATATCCCTTATTTTAAAAATCTCTCTCTAAACTGACAAGCTGGGTGAGGTAATATCTTTTATTGGACCTAGAAGATATTACCTCACCCACCTTGTCTCACTAATATCCTAGGACCAGCATGGCTACAACAACACTATCTATATAAACTAACATTGCTGTTGCTCTAAGGAATTTCTTTCCTAGCTCTGAAAATCTAAGCATCTTGTGAGCCTTCTGTTTAGACGATTTTTTTTAAGTGTATATGTCCATGCTCGCGCACACATACATACATATTTTCACATGTATGGGAGTTAGGCACCCAAATTCCCTGGCTTTTCAATGGAAGTTGATTGTCTAATTGGTCTTTCTGCCTTTGAAAAATCTCCCCCACATATTCTTGTATTTTTGAGATTAGTAACCAAAGCTGAGCAGACAACTGTGTAAAGGAACATTCCTGGTCACAAGAAAGCATCAAATATGTCAGGGCATGAAATGCTGCATTTCTTTATTAAAGTGTTATTAAATTGTTTAATTTTTAAAGTATTAAAACTTTGAGTTATTCAGATATTATGAAGCTAAAATAATGTAAATGATTTGATGGTGAAAATATCTGAGTTGAGTATTAAAAACATTTTAAAACGTTAATTTACTGAGTATTTTCCCACCAGTTGTTTTACTGGCTAAAGCTCAATGTTTGTAGAAAAGAATTAGTTTTCTCTTCTGCTGCCCACAGGCGTATATACATTTTTAAACAAATTTTTGAAACCCGCCCCATTTATTTTAAAAATATTTGTCCACATTAGCTGACTAGGTATGCAGTATTTTTGAGGAAGCTCTCTGGCAGAGGGAGATTAGCTATAAATTGTAGCAGTAACAGTGTAGCAAACAGGTAGCTAAAATGACAGATACTGTAAAGCACATTAATCTTTCTGATCATGTGTTAGCATGTGTTACATAATGTTGGAATCAGGCAGACTTTATCTGCCTACACGTTTTTGCAGAATGTCCACTATCTTGGCTTATTTACACTGGTGCAGTGTCTCTGGGTGGAGAGGGAAAGTGGATGGATATTTGATGTTCACATTTTGCTCCCAAAACCGGGGGAGGGGGAATCTTCTGGAGTCCTAAATAAGGTTGTTGTGCACTGAAGGTAAGCAGCAAATAAATGTGTAGCTTAGTCATCAGTGTCCTCTCCAGCTGGAGTCACTATGGTAGCTGCTAACTTCTTCCTAGGATATAGGATAGCACCAAATAAGGACCGGGGGGGAAGAAGAGGAAATAAATCAGGCCTTCACATGTGTTTAATTTGGGGAAAAGAGTGGGGTGAACCTCTGTTTAGATGGAGAATTGGGTACTACATCCTTTATGCTAATTTATTAATAAGGGAACAAATCATACTTTCGCCTTGTGCTCTTCCTAGATTTTTTGCCTTCTGTAATAATGTGCGAAAGAAATAATGAGCCCTAAGCACAGGGGTGGGAAGAGGAAACCTCTCTTCTCCAGTGGAAATGAAAAATATCCCAGAAGCTGCTTCTTCATGAAAAAGAAATTGGAAGATCTGTGTACACAAAAGTTTACTTGCTCGGGAATGGACATATACCAGCTCAGAGCTGGGGGACACTCCTCCCTGCTATATAGATCAGCTGGGAAAGCAGTTGGAAAGATTTCTGCACTCACAATACTTTTACTTCTTTCTTGTCCCTTCTTTACCACAGCACAGCAAAGCTAACCTATTGAAATCTCTCTTCTTTCTCCCTCTCTCTCATCTTCCTGTTTTTCTAGATGTTCCCCCTGCCAGTGGCTAATGGAAAAAACAGACCCACGACGCTAGCGAGCACGCAGTTTGGCGGATCAGGTATTGTCTTTTTTTCCCCTCTTAATGCCTCTTTTCAGAGTTAAAAACAAATACAAAGCCCCAAAGCAAAGGGAGTTGTCAGTTCCATGGATGCTCTTTAATGTATTTTCATGGTTCTATTGTACCGCTGCTGCTCCGAGTACGAATGTTAATTCCGTAATCCCTTGTGTGTGTGTGTCCAGGAATCTTTTGCTGTTGTGTAACTGAGGTGAAACTTCATGAATAACTGGAAGGTTAATTCTCTTGGTCGGGACTTTCAAAGAGGCCGAAGGGAGTTTGAATTCCAATGGGATTTGGGTGTTGGACTCCCTTCAGCCCCTTTGATGATCCCAGATCCTTTTGTTATATTTAAGTAGATGGCACAAGTACCCGCTCTGTCACCTTGCCCATCCACCTCCAGTAGCATGGCAGTGATGGCCTGCTGGGGCTGGTATACGTCAGTAGTTTGGACACCCAGTTTTGAAAATCTTGGCCCTAAAGGTAGGCGCCTATCTCAGTATTTAGGGACCTAAATAAATGCCTGGGATAACTTCCATCAGCTGAGGTGCTTGGCAAGCGTAAGTGCCTAAATACGGAGTTTGGGAGGATGGGGAGAGTTTTCAAAAACATCAAGGGGATTTAGGAGCACAGGTTCATTTAGAGGCTGGGATTTGTGCTCCTAAACACCTTAGGTAATCCCCCATGGAGCTTAACTTTTTCAACTGATATGGGAAGATTGAAAAAATTGGGTTTGTTTAGTTTGGAAAAGAGAAGACTGAGAGGGGACATACGTTTTCAAGTACATAAAAGGTTGTTACAAGGAGGAGGGAGAAAAATTGTTGTTCTTAACCTTTGAGGATAGGACAAGAAGCAATGGGCTTAAATTGCAGCAAGGGAGATTTAGGTTGGACATTAGGAAACACTTCCTAACTGTCAGGGTAGTTAAGCACTGGAATAAATTGCCTAGAGGTTGTAGAATCTCTATCATTTGAGATTTTTAAGAGCAGGTTGGACAAACACTTGGCAGGAATGGTCTAGATAATACTGAGTCCTGCCATGAGTGCAGGGGACTGGACTAGATGACCTCTCGAGGTCCCTTCCAATCCTATGATTCCATGGGAGTCAGCTTCCCGTGTCTGAAATGTTGGCACTAACTGGGAGAGGCTTCTTAATTCAGTATTAAAATAAAATATTCCTGGGACTATACCTGGCATACTCTGGGGCTTTGTGACTGCAACAGGCTTTCTGTGCTCAGGGTTGTTGCATTCATTAGACAGTTGTACAGGAGGGGTTCTCTATAGAATAAAGTCTGTGGCATGCAGGAGGGTCTTACTGCCTTTTATCCTCCTACCCCCATATTCCTTCTCTCTTAACTATGCTAATGCCTTTGTAGATTGTTAAAATCTCTGCTCTTCCAATACTGATTAACTGAAGCCACCCAAGATGTGTCGGAATGCCCACTCCTATAAACCTGGCTGTGCCATTGCTCTTAAGAAAACCCCCAAAACCAGACTAGGGTGGTGATGCTCCGGCACCGTATGCTGTGGTTAAATGGGGTAGCCTGGGAAGTACCGTTAATGAGTATTGTTCCGGCTGCTGGAAATGGCTCCGCATGAAAATACTGCAGTAAAATGTCTTGCTTTTTCCACCTCTTGAGCTGCCGCCTACTGGGATGTCATGATGGAGGGAGGCCTGGAGTTTCAGGAGCTCCTGGAGCCAGGTAGTGAGAGATTTTGGATAGCAGAGCTGGCACTGTTGTGTGTGTGGAAACTTTCAATCTACACGAAGAAATGTTGCACAGTGGTGTCTCCGTGGTATCACTCACAGCTCTTCTGTCCCTGAACTTCAGCAGTGTCTGGGGCTTCCAGAATTTAGCTCAAGCTCTAAACCGTTTTTTGAACAAACATTTTCCTCTATATAGAGACTTATTTTTAAAGTTTAGGGTTTTTTTTAAATAATTTGTTATAAAGCACAACAGGTTTTAATTTGATTCATGAAGACAAACACAATATGGTGTGAGAGTGCTTCAGAGCTATTTAGTTTACCTTGACAATGAAAAAGATAGGGAAGGATATATTGGTAATTGGAGAAGGGAGGGGGGTTTAAGGAAATAGAGAAATATAGGTAGAGAGTAAAGGAGAGGTGTAATTTAACACCGGTGGAAGTTGATCTCTGTAGTGAACATTCCAGCTTACACATCTTGTACTTTGCTGCTAAAATAATCAACAAAAGAGACACCACAAGCTCGTGAGAGAGCAAACTTGCATTCAGTCATTTCCTGCTTGGCTGTTGGCTTGCCTACTTGATTTGCAGAGCTGGCCAGTTCATGACAAGGAGTAGGAGTGCTGGGGAAATAGCCTGTGGTGGCTAGCGTCTTTCACTCAGATGCCCAGTGTCAGCCTAGAACACGTACAATAACCCCCCCCCCCCCCCCCCCCCCCCCCCCCCCCCACACCCCCCCCCCCCCCCCCCCCCCCCCCCCGTGAGTGAAAGGTAAAGTTGACACCACCCTTCCTCTAAACTGCTGTTTTTGAGATGGCTTTCTGAATGGTTCATAAAAATCATCAAGGAGTGATATTCTACAATTGCATTAAAGGCGATTGCACAACTGCCACTGTCCCGTTCTCCAGGCTTAGTGTGAGCCTTCAGTTCTGCCGATGGGCATCTTGATTCTGAAATGCAGTTCAGTGCACTGTTAATAGAAGGCTTTTCATGCAGTGAATGGCCTAGAGTCTCACTTATTAAAGGGTGAAGTGTATATTTTTCCTGTCAAGAGTTAATAAGTGACTTTTCATTCTGCTCTTGGATGTTTGTGTGTTTTCATGCTGACTGGTGGGTGTATAAATCTGAAGTGCAACAATGACCTGTCATACCATCCAGGGCCTTGTCTACACACACGCATGCCTTGTACTTGTTAAACAGGTTTCATTTGAATTGGTGCAAGGTGTCTGTGTGCAGAGAAGACCCTGGATGGTGTGGCTGGTCATTGTTACACCTGTCTTATATTGATTTAGCTTGATTTAGTAACTTACATTGATGTAAGCCAGTTGTAAATCATTTAGTGCATACACCCAGGGGTTTACATCCATCTAGCTAAATCTGTTTTAAAAACTGATTTTGGTTAAACTGGTGCAACTGTTGGGCATAAAAAAGGCCTGAGTCATGGTCTTCCTTGAGATCTCTGCTAATTTGAAGACCTAGACCAGGGGTCGGCAACCTTTCAGAAGTGGGGTGCCGAGTCTTCATTTATTTGCTCTGATTTAAGGTTTCGCGTGCCAGTAATACATTTTAACGTTTTTAGAAGGTCTCTTTCTATAAGTCTATAATATATAACTAAACTATTGTTGTATGTAAAGTAAATAAGGTTTTAAAAATGTTTAAGAAGCTTCATCTAAAATTAAATTAAACTGCAGAGCCTCCCAGACTGGTGGCCAGGACCCGGGCAGTGTGAGTGCCACTGAAAATCAGCTCACGTGCCGCCTTTGGCACGCGTGCCATAGGTTGCCTACCCCTGACCTAGACCCATGTCAAGGGGGCAGAGTGCCTTCACGCCATAGTTTAGTTTAATTTGGTGATAGATAATAGCTCCCTATAGCTGCTAGCACCCTCACTACAGTCTCTCACTATAATGTAGGCTCTCATTGCTGGGCTACAGTGCTTTTTTTCAGATGAGTTGTTAGAATGTTTCACTCCCTGTGGAAATCAGAATTGAAAAGAGCAAAGAAACAATGCTTGTGGGTGGTTTGGCCAAATTATCAGCACTTGGTAAAATAAGGTGGTCTTCCCAAACACGAGGCTGGTAAATAGGCATCAATATTAACTTTAAAACAGTATTACAAGAGAATTGCTATGACAAAACCAACCAAGTTAGAATGCTTTTCAAATCCTAATTGATAATACTCTCAACCTCCCTTTCCTGAGCTGTTGTCCCATGTCCTGTGGGATTTATTCAGACTAGAAGCTCCTTGGGGCAAATGTGGCCTCCTTCTGTGTGTGTGAAGTGCTAAGTAAATCCCAGGTGCTAATGTTGGGATTTCCTCACTTTTATATTTAGTAAAGTTGACATTTTCTGGGGCTATTTTATATTTAAACACTCCTCCTTCTCCCCTTGCTTTGTCTCTTAAATCACTCAGGGGGAAATTGGTTTACATTTCCAATGGTAACCTTAACTCTGCCCTGTCAGTCTTGCTTCCCTCCACTGATTAGATGGAGGAAAATGGTTACCACATGGACGAAACTTGTGTTCCTAGTTGCACAGATCTTGCAAGCCGTGTCTGCAGGATTTTTGACACACACGGGACTCCTCAGGAAAGGTAACATCTTCACAGAGACTTTGTGTTGCAACGAGAGCTTTCCAGAGTAAACATCCCGGACATGGGAAGGTGTAGTTACCTAAGCCAAGATTTTAAAAACTGGAGTCTAAAGCTAGGCTCCATGGGGGATTACCTAAGGTGGTTAGGAGCACAAATCCCAGTGTCTTTAAATGAACCTGTGCTCCTAAATTCCCTTGATGTTACAAACTCCCCTATCCTAAGAACTTTGTTTTCAGTTATTTCCCGCTGCATATCCAATATATGCCTATTGGCTTGAGTTTTAGACTTTCTAGGCCAAGCTGTTGGATATTTGCAATGGCAAAAAGGTTAAGACTTTTTTCCAAAATTAAAATGCCAGTTATTTGATATATCATAGCTCACAGATGACTGACCTGATCCAACTGCCCTCCTCCTCAAAAATACTCCAAATAAATTCTGCCTCTGACAGGGCACCACGTATATTACATTTTACGTGGAAATCACCTTTTTTTTAAATTGACATTTAAAAGGGCAGTAGGGGGGTGGTAGAATCAGTATCCTTCCAACCTTAGCTTTGGAGTTGCTTTCGGGGGGAGGGACAGCTCAGTGGTTTGAGCATTGGCCTGCTAAACCCAGGGTTGTGAGTTCAATCCCTGAGGAGGCCACTTAGGGATCTGGGGCAAAAGTCAGTACTTGGTCCTGCTAGTGAAGGCAGGGGGCTGGACTCGATGACCCTGCGGGGTCCCTTCCAGTTCTATGAGATAGGTATAGCTCCATATATTTTTTTTATATTTTTACTGTTGTTCCGTAACTGCCAGAGCAGTGCATGACTTGCCAGTGGAACAGAACCGATAACGGCTGCTGAGTTTTCTATAGGGTCACAGTATCTGACTCACTCCTTGCTTTATAAAGTGCTTTGGGGTTATGTAGAACTTGAAAAGAGCTCTATGGGAAAAACAAAACACCCATGATGGCGGTGTTTTGGTGAGGTAATGCTGCACTTGGCCATCTTAGCCTCTTACATTTCTAAGAACTCGGTTGCAGTGCTACATATTTCCACCAAATTTGAAGAGGGTTCAGGAATATCTTCGAGAGATACAAGCATGCTGAGCTTCAGTTGTGTGTCTGGTTACTGGTAGCCCAGCATGGCTCCTGCTGATGGATTATTCTGCTTGCAACAAATAAAAGCCTGTCAATGAAATGGCTTTGTCTTGAGTAACAAAATTTGTGATTAAATTTGTTTCCCTTCTTGCTTTGTAGTCAAGGGAACATTCTAGCCTGAGGACTGTAAAAGGGAGCTGTGGGGGAGAAATCCCCTTTTGCCACTACGCTGTGGTCCTGCCCCCTCCTCTTCTCAAAGTTTGTTTTGCACCTATTTGCTAGCAAGATCGGGAGCTGAGGTTTATTGTAGAGGGACTTGCTTTGATCAGGGCAAGTTCGTAGAACATATTTGAGGCTGGCTAACGAGGGAGTTTTTCAAAGAGTTACAAGTTGCTGCATGTAACAAGTTTTAAGTTATAGTCTACTGAACAAAGTCAAATGCATTCTCCCTGGAGGGAGGTGAGTCTGCATCCCTTTTTAAAGCTCACTTTAAACAACATTCGGCCTTAGATACCTGTGGCAACAACACTGAAAGTCATAAATTCTGTGAAAGATGAGATTGTCTCTTTAATTGGTGCTCTGGGTGAGTTCTTTGAAGATTTGATTACTTCATATGGGCAGGCCACATCCTAAAGGTACAGTTGAGGGGTTCTGTGTGCATGGGTAGAGGGGTCTTTTTTGGAAGGGGGTAGAGAGAAAGCCACTCTGCTGTCTGTAGCAGATCTGTGGATATTAAAGTGACACTTTGTTCATTATTTAACATGCTGAGAAACCAACTTGCACATCTTAAGTAAAAGAAGCTAAAAATTTCAGTGAGAAAGTCTTGAAGAGCTAAATGCAGTGTCTTCTATTGAAATCCAGTCAAGGATTGAATTTCAGACTGATAAATAGTTGCCAGCACTATTCCCTGTAGTGAAGAAAACAGAAGCTTTTAATAGTTGGTTGTATAATGTTTTCCTACAAAATTAAATTATTTCCCACATTTGGATTATGCAGAAGTGGGTGTTACGGGCTTTTTTGTTTTTGCTATTCTGATATATCGTGAAAGGTAGACATGAGGTGCAAAAACGTGACTTGATATTTAGCATTGATATTTCTGTACTTAAATTACTTATTTTAGGCTGTTTGATTAATTTATTTTGCTTGTGTATCATTTCTGATTCAGCAGCATTGCAAAACACTACTTTAAAAACAAATTATCAGTCCGGGTACAAAATCTGCTTGCCCATATTTTACTGTGACCCTAATTTATTATGAAAAAAACCCTTTTACTCTGTTTTTAAAGGAAAAAAACTTGCCATGGTCAAGTAGAATTTTGCAAGGCGTTTGCTAAGCATGTGTTAGGTGTCGTTAGCTTGAAAAATACAGAATCCTTCAGTCTTAAAATGTATTTGCATTATTATTATTATTTATATAGACCAACTGATGTGCATTTAGGAAGATGAGGAACTTAGACTACAGTTTTCAAAAGTGTCTAAGTGGCTTAGGCACTTGAGTCCAATTTAAAAAGTGAGGTAGGGTAAGAGACAATGGAACATAGCCATTCTCCCAAGCGCCTAAGTCACTTTGGAAGATGAGACTTAAGCTTCTTAGACCATGTCTACACTAGAGACCACCGATGCAGCTGTGCTGTTGTAAGATTTCCTGTGTGGGCACTCGATATGCGGGAGACATAATTAAACAACCCCCAATATGCAGCGGTAGCTATGTCTGCAGGAGAGCGTCTCCCACCAAGGTAGCGCTGTCCACACCAGAGCTTCTGTCGGTGTAACTTATGTCACTCAGGGCTGTGGGTTTTTTCACACCCCCGAGTGACATAAGTTATACTGTCAAAAGTGCTAGTGTAGACGTACCCTTAGTCACTTAGTTTTAACTCTTTTGCCCACTTTCTTGTGCCCTGCCTCACAAATAGAACTTTGCAGGGGAGATGTCTGTTCCCCCACTTTCCTTGATGCTGATTCTGGAAACCCATGGACCAGGATACAGAAAGTGGGATTAAAAAAAATGGAGGGGCTGGGGGGAAAGAGGAGCATTTCTGGAGGTGAGGGAAGGGAATTCTAACTGGCAGGAAGTAACATCCTGTGTAGAACAAAGAGAAGAGTAATATCTTCACACTTATCTCCATTCATCTAAAGTAACACCTCAGTTCACTCTTCGGTCTCTGATCCCCCTCATTATATTCTTGAATACACATTCCTGCTCCTAGCACTTGCCTTGCCTTTGCAGTGGCTTCTCTTGCATCTCTGCAGTCAGAAACACTGGGACAAGGCTTTTCCTTTTTTTCTTTCCTCCCCAGTATTTGTCTTTCAAAGTGTTTTTTATAAGCGATGGGGAGGGACTGGAGAAGGGGAGATCCTGAGGCAGAGACAACAGAATTCTAATCCAGTAAGGAGAGACATGTTTCTGGAAGGAGTGCAGCGAAGGCGACCATGTTATCGCTCAAAACAAAGATGCTCCAAGAACAAATACAAATATTTCTCTGGTCATTGGAGATATAACAATATAGTATTGTACTAACAGTTCTGTAGTTATGGTTGAGAAGGCACGTTCATTACCAATGAACATAAGAACAGCCATGCTGGGTCAGCCCAATGGTCCATCTAGCCCAGTATCTTATCTTCCAACAGTGGCCAATGCCAAGTGTTTCAGAGGGAATTAACTCAATAATTGCCCTGTTCTGTTATCCATCCCCTGTCATCCAGTCCCATCTTCTGTCAGTTAGAGGTTTAGCACACCGAGAGCATGGGGAGGCATCCCTGATCATCTTGGCTGATAGCCACTGATTGACCTATCCTCCATGAACTGATTTAATTCTGTTGTGAACCCAATTATAGTTTTGGCCTTCACAACATCCCCTGGCAAGTAGTTCCACAGGTTCACTGTGCGATGTGTGAAGAAGTATTTCCTGATGTTTGTGTTAAAACCCGCTCCTGTTAATTTAATTGGATGACCCCTGGTTCATTCATGATTTTATAGACCTCTGTCGTATACCCCCTTAATAGTTTCTTTTCCAAGATGAACAGTCCCAGTCTTTTTAACCTCTCCTCATATGGAAGCTGTTCATCCCCCTAATCATTTTTGTTGCCCTTCTCTGAACCTTCTCCACTTCTAATATATCTTTTTTTGAGATGGGGTGACCAGAATGGCACATAGTATTCAAGGTGTGGGCATACCCTGGATTTATATAGTGGCTCAGATATTTTCGGTCTTATTGATTCCTTTCCTAATAGTTCCTAACATTGTTCGCTTTTTTGACTGCCGTTGCACATTGAGTGGATGTTTTCAGAGAACTATCCACAATGACGCCAAGATCTTTCCTGAGTGGTAACAGCTAATTTAGACCCCATCATTTAGTATGTATAGTTGGGATTATGTTTTCCAACATGCATTACTTTGCATTGATCAGCATTGAATTTCATCTGCCATTTTATTGCCCAGTCACCCAGTTTTGTGAGATCCCTTTGTAACTTTTTGTAGTCTGCTTTGAACTTAATTACCTTTAGTAATTTTGTATCGTGTGCAAATTTTGCCACCTCACTGTTTACCCCTTTTTCCAGATCATTTATGAATCTGTTGAACAGCACTGGTCCCAGTACAGATCCCTGCAGAACCCCGCTATTTATCTGTCTCCATTGTGAAAACTGACTTTTCATTCCTATCCTTTGTTTCCTGTCTTTTAACCAGTTACTGATCCTTGAGGACCTTCCCTCTTATCCCATGACTACTTACTTTGCTTAAGAGCCGTTGGTGAAGGACCTTCTGAAAGGCTTTCTGAAAGTCCAGCTTCACTTTATAAACTGGATCACCGTGTCCACATGTTTGTTGAGGACACCCCCCCCGAATTATAATAGATTAGTGAGGCATGATTTCCTTTTTAAAAGTCCTGTTGAGTCTTTCCCAACAAATCATGTTCATTTATGTGTCTGGTAATTCTGTTCTTTACTATCGTTTCAGCCAATTTGCCAGGTCCTGAAGTTAGGCTTACTGGCCTTTTAATTGCCAGGATCACTTTTGGAGCCTTTTTTAAAAATTGTTGTCACGTGAGCTGTCCTCCAGTCATCTGGTACAGAAGCTGATTTACGTGATAGGCTACGCACCACAGTTAGTAGTTCTGCAATTTCATTTTTGAGTTCCTTCAGAACTCTTGGGTGAATACCATCTGGTCCTGTTGACTTAGTACTGTTTAATTTATCTTGTCTTTGTGTGCATTTAACTTCCTGAAGGGAAAAAATTCGCCCTTTGGGCTGAAATTTCTTTTGCTGGTTTTTCTACCTAGAGAAAAAAATTGAGGGAGGAGGGCAGTGGGGTGAGAGGGAGGCATGTTTAAAATTGTGTCCATCTGAAAAATTCTGAAGTGAAGAAAAGCACCCCTCCCCCCCCCGATGCTCTGGTATCTCCAAAGCTTTATTACACTCACATAGCCAACAGCTTCTCATTAGAAACTTCAGACTTGACTGTACTGGTATAATTAAAGCATTAGAACCCCACTGGATAAGAAGGGGAGTAAGCAACTTAATACCACTATAACTGCGTCCACATTGGGGATTGTACCAGTATAATTATCGGGGGGCTGAGGGGGAGGGGAAGATTAGGGGGAAATCGCATCCATAACTGACAGTCATACTCATACCAAAGCTGTGTGGTGACCAGGACTTAGTACTCAGTAAGGCAAATGCATGGTATTCTGTTTCAAGAAACTTTTTTAAAAAAGGAAGAAAAAAATCCCCTCGCAGCCTCAAAATGCTCTTTATTAAAAATGAGGAAAAAGACCTAAGCATTGAAAAATCACCTACTGAGGGTCATGTTTTTTGTTTGTATTGTCACATTTTCAAGCTTTTCTTTGCAACCATGAGGTCTAGAGCCCTTTATTTTTAAATGAAAGATGGTATTCTAGACAACAAGAAGGCAATGTGCAGCCCTGTGTCAGCCCAGTTCAAACCCTGCTGACGTGGGATTATGTATAAGTACTGTACATGTTGCGGGCTTGGGTCCTAAATTGGTAAAGATGTTGCCTAGCTAGTCTGGACCCTGGCCAGTCACCCCTGCTCCTGAGTCCCTGTACGATGGCTGTCTGAATGTACAATCATTAGCTCACATGATCATATCAAATTCTGCTGTATTGCATAGGCAAAATTTTGCAATTGGCTGACTGTCACAACTGAAAGCTTTCCAGGCTGACTGGGCTCCTTCCAAAACGGGAAGATGGCTTTGGAAAGGGCCCAACAGGTCTGGCAAGCGTTTCTGCTGGACCTCGGTGCTGCTAATTTCAAATTCTGCATGCTCTGTAGGGGACCCAGCTCCAGAAAGCACACTGCTAAATCACACCTAAAGCACACCTACAGTTGTATCGGAATGCTTTATTTTAAATTCATCTGCAAAACTACATTTAATTAAGTTACTACTAGAGGGATATTTAACATGTGCAGAAGTCAGGTAATTCATAGTTATGGCAGGCGTAACTTGCTCTCATTGCATGTACGTGTGTGTGTGAAATATGCATAGAACAGAGGTGGCCAAACTTAATGACCCTCCGAACCACATACGACAATCTTCAGAGGTTGGAGAGCCAGGGCGAACCTGCCGGGGCTAGGACCTTCAGCCCTGTGGCGAGAGGGGTCTCGTGGCTTCAGCCCTGTGGGAGGCAACTGCTGCAGTGTGGGGCTCCAGGCCCGCTCCTGCTGAAGCCCCAAACCCCGGCAGATGCACCCCGCGGGGCTGAAGCTCTAGACCCTGCTCCCTGCTGGGCAGAAGGCCTGAGCTCCTCTCCCCCAGTGTGGTAGGTGAAGAACGGGAGGGGGTGGGGGGCTCCTTGGGCCACACTTTAACTGTAAACGAGCCGGACTGGGTTTGCGAGCTGCAGTTTGGCCACCCCTGGCATGGAATTTAACACATGCACTGAGCTGTTTTTCACTCTGCGTGGCTTTTGCTGTGACGTGGCTTAGAAATTTATTGTAATGCCTCTGAAAGATGCCAGTAAGAATTCCTTCTGTCACTGTATTGCCCAAAGTCCTCAGCCGGGCTCAGAACCTGCATTTTAAGGGCTGTACAAACACATAAGAAGCTAGGTCCCTGCCCCAGTGAGCCCACAGCCTCATTTGCAAGTTATTTTATTTCATATCTGTATAGAGGGATGTATAACTATGGCTCTGAGAACCAATTTTTGAATCGGGCTTGTTAAATCCCCATCAGGAATGTACTGATGTCTGTCTCTTTTTAGTGTGTATGTAAAATGCAGCAGCACTCTGCTGAGCCACAAAGCTGCACTGAAAGTGGATTTTGGTGCTTGCCGTTTACTGAATCACAGGCCCGTGTGGCTCTGATGGGGGATGTCGCACCCTCTGTGGGCTAATGGGAGAGCATCAAATCACCCTGCCACTTCCCCTGACACACCGTAGTTTCCCTCAAACCAGATTGGGTCATTTTAATTGGCTGCTGCTTCTCCCCACCCTGGCACTCACTAGTTTACATAACTCCTCAGTCTGCCTTGACTTACTGTGAGTCTGTACCTGCACTTCATGCAAGAATCCCTGGATTCCATCCTTCCATGTTCTTGCTGAAGCTCAAAAGTCCATAATCCATAACTGGCCTCTGCATCGTTTGTCCGGACCAGAGGTTCTAATGCATGAAACCCCATCTTCTGTGTTGCAAAGCAGTGTGTTTACATAGAATCTTTAGCTGCCTTGGCTATGCCAGACCCTTGCCCACATCTCTGCATATCAGGTTCTCAACCTGGTGGGTGGTGGTCACCCTTCCCTTTCCCACATTGCTAAATAATAGAGGAGTCCCAGCTAAATGGAAAAGGATATAGAAAAGAGCGTTGTGGTACAGAAAAGGTTCAGAAGCACTGCAGTAAGTTCTCTTCTGGAAGAAGGAAGGCTGGCTGGCGATTTCGGATACTGTTCTGTTCTCATACCATTCATCACCATAGTATCTGAGCTCATTGAGCAATGTGACTAACACCTGTATAACTTTCTCTTCAGCTGCCAGGTCTTCCCCATGATGTGAACCAGCACCATAGGCTAGCGCCTACCCCTAGGCCACCAGGCCAGCTGGATGTATGCAGTTCTGGGAGGCTAGTGGGAGATGGGGCAGCCTGCCTTGGGACGCCCTTTGCTAGGCCAATCCCTTTCCAGTGGAGAAAGCCGCTTGAAGCCACACAAGTGAGTGCCCATCGGCTGCTTTGCAACCACTTCTCCACTGTTCATGACAGGCAGTGCAGGAGGCTTATTTCCCCAGAGCAATTAAACTTTTAAAAGTGGCTATTGTTCGTTAATGTAACCACTGCTGGTGTTCAATAAAAGGTGGCACACCAGGGAATTGAAGGGCTCTACAGAGACACAGTGAAGCAAACAGGAGGTAGTTCTAGTGTGTGCAGAGGGGGATGAGGGCGAATGGCAGGCATCTGTCCCTTGCCCTTCCCATACAGAGATAGTTCCACAATACTTTGGCAGTTTTGATTAGCATATTAGCTTCAACAAGCTGAGTTCTATATGCCACAGAGGGGAAAAAAGGTACTGTACTCCTTCGGTGTTGACTTAACATTTAATTAATTTTGTTGCCAAATGAGGCATGAAATGCAGTGTGAAATATATAGCAGCGCTGAATGCTTAATTGTACGGGGACTGGAAAATGTAGCAAGCACTGAGAGTAAGAGATTACCTGAGGCAAATGTGGGCACGATGTTCTGGGGACGTTTTCTTTTGGGGCGCTACTGAGCATCTGTCGATGGGCAGTGGCGCAGCAGAGAGCGAGCTCTGGTTGAAGTGTAGCCCAGCTGGTGATGGCCTTCCCGTGTGCTTAGTGAGAGCTTGACTTACACAGAGAGTAGGGGCTTGTCTACACGGAGAAGCTATTTATGATTTCCTATTTGTATTGTAATGTCTAGGAGTGCCCGTCATGGACTGGGACCCCATTGTGCTAGGTGCTGTACAGAATTAAAAGCACAATAGCTATTGTGCATTAGCTCCCCATGGGGACCCTGTTACTCCATGCGACGAGTGCCTTTGTGTGGTTCAGCTTCATCCGCTTCCAAAGTGGTTCCAGGTACACTTCTACTCCACAGTAGCTATTTCACTGTGTAGATGAGCCCTAGGGCTCCTGGGCAGTGCCAGTGACTTAATGCAACAGGGGTGGAGTGTGGAGGGGGTGCTGCATTTGGGTGGTGCCATCTTTGGGTGAGACGTTAAAGGGGGGGGGGGCAGGTTTTTGTTAAAGCTGCCAGCGAATTCACCAGGGTAGTATCTGGGCTAACTCTAATTTCAGTGGGTTTTAATTTACAAGACTAACCAGTTTTCCATCTTACTCTGATGCATACTGGGCAGTCTTGGAGCATGTGAGGTTGTGTTCTTATTTCTACATCTTCGCAAGTACACGAGGTGCTGTCCAAGCAGACACTGGCTTGCAGACTAATGCAGGGCTTGTCTGCACACAGATACTTGCTCGGTCTTAACTAAATGTATGTTTTTTTTAAGCCAGTTGAAGCTGGTGCAACCCCCTGTATGGAGACTTATTTCAGTTTGAGTGGCTTATTTCAGTTTAGCTAAAGTCAATTGGGAATAAGTTTAAATTAAACTCTTGAACTGAAATAAGTGGGCCCACACAAAGGGGTTGTACCAGTCTACTAATTTGGTCTAAAAACATACATTTAGTTAACCCACTACAACTTCCTGTGTGGACAGTCTCTTATATTGGTTTGGTTTGAGCTGATTTGGGAACAGGTTTAAGCTAAATTTGTTTTGAGTGTTTGTGCACAGCCTTTTGCACCAGTTTAACTAAATCGGGATAAACGCTCACCGGAAGTTGTAAACTGGTGCGTCTTCTGTATGTAGACAATGCCGAAAGTATTCTGTAGCAAATTCTGAACTTGGGACTGGCCTTTTCTCTGTACTCATAGAAGGCAGATGCAGCAGACTCCTCTCCATGGATGTAGAGGGATTGGCATATCATCTGGGCTAGAGAATCTTGACAGATTGGTCTTTTTATGGGGACCTGGGGAAGGCGGTAGAATTGGGTGTGTGACCTCTTCCCCCTCCCCCCTTGCTGCTTTGTGATGTACAAAGAAGGCCCTAGAATGTGGTGTGTCCTATTTTATATTAGAAATTCTAATCATGCTTTGAAAGACTTTATGGTGCTAGAGAGCATAAAGAGACCTAGGCAACTGGGGGATGGGACTTTTAGGCTGTCTAGAACTTTGTGTAAAAGCAGCAAAGAATCCTGTGGCACCTTATAGACTAACAGAGGTTTTGCAGCATGAGCTTTCGTGGGTGAATACCCACTTCTTCGGATGCAAGTAGTGGAAATCTCCAGGGGCAGGTATATATATGCAAGCAAGAAGCAAGCTAGAGATAACGAGTTTAGTTCAATCAGGGAGGGTGAGGCCCTGTTCTAGCAGTAGAGGTGTGAAAACCAAGGGAGGAGAAACTGGTTCTGTAGTTGGCAAGCCATTCATAGTCTTTGNAAGTATCAGAGGGGTAGCCGTGTTAGTCTGGATCTGTAAAAGCAGCAAAGAATCCTGTGGCACCTTATAGACTAACAGAGGTTTTGCAGCATGAGCTTTCGTGGGTGAATACCCACTTCTTCGGATGCAAGTAGTGGAAATCTCCAGGGGCAGGTATATATATGCAAGCAAGAAGCAAGCTAGAGATAACGAGTTTAGTTCAATCAGGGAGGGTGAGGCCCTGTTCTAGCAGTAGAGGTGTGAAAACCAAGGGAGGAGAAACTGGTTCTGTAGTTGGCAAGCCATTCATAGTCTTTGTTTAATCCTGAGCTGATGGTGTCAAATTTGCAGATGAACTGAAGCTCAGCAGTTTCTCTTTGGAGTCTGGTCCTGAAGTTTTTTTGCTGCAGGACGGTGACCCTAACATCTGCTATTGTGTGTCCAGGGAGGTTGAAGTGTTCTCCTACAGGTTTTTGTATATTGCCATATACAGAACTTTGTGGAGGTTTTTGACTTCAGTGCCTAACAGGCATTTTGGAGGAAGGATGTCTTTGTTGAAAGCTCAGCGCCCCCTTTTTGTCTAAGGAGGTCGAGTCCAGTGTCCGCACTCTGAGATCTAGCAAAATCAGGGAAGGTCCGATATTCCTGATATTTTGAACGTAAAATAAGTAGAGAAAGGAAAAACGCACACCAACCCTCTTGTGTTGCCTTTATATGCCCTAAAGACATGGGGGGAGGGGTAAACCCAGTTTTTTTAAGATTATCTTTAAATCCACCTTTAGCTTATACTTAGAAATGAGATTGGGAGATGATAAATACAGTAGAATCTCAGAGTTACAAACTGACCAGTCAACCACACATCTCATTTGGAACTAGAAGTATGCAATCAGGCAGCCGCAGAGGGACGACACCCCCCCCACCCCCCCACCCCCAAATAAAATCAAATACAGTACAGTACTGTGTTAAACTTAAACTACTAAAAAAATAAAGGGAAAGTTTAAAAATAAAAAAGATTTGACGAGGTAAGGGAACTGTTCCTGTGCTTGTTTCATTTAAATTAAGATGGTTAAAAACAGCATTTTTCTTCTGCATAGTAAAGTTTCAAAGCTGTATTACGTCAGTGTTCAGTTGTAAACTTTTGAAACAACCATAATGTTTTGTTCAGAGTTACAAACATTTCAGAGTTATGAACAACCTCCATTCCCGAGGTGTTCGGAACTCTGAGGTTCTACTGTATAATTTTTTAAACAGCAGAATTTTCCCTGCAATCTGCTGAGGATATTTAACAAAACTCCATTTCAATATATTTAGGAGAAAAACTCATTGAAAAGTTTGGCACGGGGATCATGAAAAATGTCGAAATCTTTGAAATTCTTTTCATTCTGCAGGTTTCAAAATGGAATGTCTTAAACACATTTCTGTACAGATTTGTGACTATTTAAGTTTTATTGAATTTTTTCAGGCCCCCCGCCTCCAGCCTTTTAACTTACTTCCTGTACGACTGCTGCTTCTCAAAAAGTGAGGAAGTTTTCAAAAGTTAGGAGTGGGAAAAGGAAAAAAATGAGAGAAGAGGAGGCAGCTCTTTTTACTTTCAAATTGAGTTGAACAATTTTTGATAAATCCAACATTTTGTCAAATTTTTGAGCTGGTGGGAAAAAATCATTTGAAAATTTCAGCCTCTGTTTGGGAGGCATAAACTTAGATTTTCCAGGCATCTGTGCTTCTTCCTTTATCTTGTCTGCAGGGCAGCGGGTCGCTTCCTGAAAACGGTACATATTTAACTCTAAAATGTAACTATCCAAAAATGGCATCCCCACACTCCCTGGATCCTCGCTCCATGTGTAGTCAGACGTGTCTGCTTTACTGTCCGAAAGTAAGTTTGTGTTACTTCTGTTGGCTCGGCACATCAATCAGAGCATGAGCTGCATCCTCTCTGGGTCACTGATCATTCCTTAACTGAGTTCCAACTGCCAGGCCCAATTCCACCAAGAAGCAAACCCCGATGTGTCTAAGGGAGGTATCTTTATGATCTGTGACTCTGCACAAGAAGAAAGAATGCCTGGGATCTGGAACCTGAGCTGCGAGTTTGCAGGAGTGTCAGATTCTCTGTGAAAGGCAGGCGCTGCGGAGTAAAACACTGGACCCTCACGAGGCTGCTGTTAGAGTTGCTTTCCTGAATAGAACCCACTCTTCTGAGATTTTTCCTACCAAAGGTTCCTGGTTGGACTGACGGTACATGTTTTCTGAAGTGTATTGAATGCCCGATGCTTCCCTGTGGGTGTAGAGGTAGAATTCCTACCTTTACCGTACTCCTCTGCATCACAGATTTTGTGGGCTGAAAACCCCTCCTTTCCGTGGTGGGTGAAGATTCTGCACCTGATGTAGGTGACGTGTCAAAAACTATGGCAAAAAATGGGCTAGCATCCTGCCTAAAAAGAGAGCGAGCAGGCTTCAGTTCTAGCATGCTTGCAGATCTCCATGGGTGCGATAGGCTGCCTAAGGCAAAATGGATCCTGTAGGCGACCCATCAGCAGAATGGCAGCTTCAATAGTTGAGAGCAGAAGCTCTGGAAGGAGAATTCAGAGTTTTGCCAATTGCCTTTTCACCTGCTGGATTGTGCCAATATGGCCTCTAGCCCTCTAATGCGGCTGTTCCCTTCCCAGCACTAAATACGTGGGAGGCAGTTACAGGGAGGGTTGACCTGTCTTGACCGATGAACAAGACCATGGAAAAATGTGGTCACTCGGGTGGTTAAGTACACAGTCGCTTCCTAGCATAGGGACAACATGGAGTTGCCAGTCTCTCTACCTCTGTTGTGTGTGGGTTTTTTTGTTTTTTTTTAAGTGAGGGGGTCTCTCTTCCAGAGGCTTGTTAACGCCCTATTAACATTGTTATACAAAACAGCAGTATACCATTTAATTAGGAAAAATAAGTACTAACCTCCACCATATGTTGCTCTTCTCCTGATATTTGCATTTGAAAGTCCGACTGAATTTCAATGTGGAACTGGATTTTATCCAAATGAATGGCCTCCAAGTCTGGCGTTTTGTGAGAAGATAAATGTACATTCCGATCAAATTTGGTGTCTTGGTGTTTTTTTAAAATGTATTTAGCAAGAGCTCCTTGTTCCTGCAGTTGCAGCTCAGTGTCTTGCACTTTTGCTCTCAACCCTCAAACTAACATGTCTAGCTGTGTGGCCATCCCTGCCCTCTCCGAAATGCAAAGAGGCAAGTCCGAAGGGAGGAATTTACATTTTGTCTTAAGCGGGGCATTTTCAATGGCAAACTCCCTTCTAGCAAAACTAACGTCCCAGCTAGTATGAGTCCTGGCACCTTTGATTTCCAGCATTTTCTTGATTTGGGGGTGAGCAGGAGTGAAAGGCCTAATCTACGTTACTCTTTTCTTCCCACCATTGCTGTAGCAACAGCCAGAGCAGTAGTGCAGGGAGCCACTTACCACTTTGTATTCTAGACCTGCCCTGAGCCCAGGACTGGACAATATGTCTGGGCTAGTAGTACCCACTCTATGCTAGCGCTCCTACTGGTGGAGCTGATGCAATGGGACACTTTAATGAAAGTAAGCCTAGCTTAGACGCTCCCGGAGTGTAACTACATTGGCAATGCTAGGTTGAGGAACTCTTAGCATAGTCCAGAGGCCAGGTGGCCTGTTTGTCGCCTGAGAGGAAGGATGGTCCAGTAGTTAGCGTACTAGCCTAAAATTTGGGAGACGCCAGTCTACGTCCTGCTCTGCGACAGACTTCTTGTGTGACCTTGGGCAAGTCACTTTAGCATCCATGTCTCAGTTTCCCATCTGCAGAAGGTGAATAGCAACACCTCTCTACCTCACAGGGCAGATAAAAGCATTTAAAATTGTGAGGTGCTTGCATACTACAATGATGAGGGCATATGAGTTCCTAAGATAGATAGTTGCAACATTGATTTAAAGGGTTTTAAAGTCCCTACTTCAGTTGGGATTTATTTTGTTTGTTTTTTGGGTTTTTTTACCCTAGTGACCTTTGTCTTCAGCTGAAGAGTGGATTTTTCTCCTTGTCTACAGGGACATTTAAACCAAGTAGACTGGGTCCCTATTTTACGTTTTGAGGTAGCGAAAGGACACGCAAGGTTGTTACTGACCTTTACTTCACTTATTTGACAAATAGCTATTTAACTAAAAAGAGTTCATTTCACATCCTGATTCATTTCACCCTCTTTGCCTCTGTGACTCTTGCTTCAGAAAAATATTGAGTCTTGGGGTGTGTTTTATATTTTTGGGGGTGGAATTGGTTGTCCCATTACCTGTTTCCCTCTCTCTTGGCCACTCAGAGATCAGCTCAATCTTTAAGACATCTTTTTGTTTTTTGGTTTTTATGTCTTAATGCGGCTGAACTAAAATGATTGCATTACCAGATGCAGATAATGGAATTACAAGTCAGGAAGCACAAGTTGAAAAGTATTTAAAAAATAAAAAGCAAGTGACATACATTCACTGTCTAAAAGGATAGCTGGGAAGACCTTTCTCCCATGACTCTTGCACAAAGATCTCTCAGTATTACTGCTGCTCAGTGTTGTTCCTGGATCATCTAGTTCTTCATATGATTGAGGAAGGATAGCTCAGTGCTTAGGGCAATTGCCTGGGACTTGGGGAAACTCAGGTTCAGTGCCCTGCTCTGCTACAGGCTTCCTGTATGACTGTGGGCAAGCGTTTGCCCAGGGATAAAAGACCAGTGTCTGGCCTGGGTCAGCTGACTCTGTCTGGCGGGGTTCAGGCTGCAGGGCTAAAAATGGCTGTGTAGGTGTTCAGGCTTGGGTGGAGCCCAGGCCCTGGGACCCTGTGAGGAATAGACCCATAATAGCACTTTCTGACCTCACTGGGGGGAGGCTAATTACAGTAAAGGTGGTGAGGGGCTCAGATACTACAATGGTGGGGTGGGGGTTAAATAGATAAACTGCACTTGGGAATTCGGTTTGGATGCTTGCATGTCTATCAGGTGCCCGTCCAGCGCAATCCCAACGGAGATGTGCGGCAAGAGCCAATGTGCGTTGGCTCTATTAGGCTGGATATTTATTTTCATAGTTCAGTGGACCAAGATGGAAAACAGATCACAGCGGTACTGCCAAATTCTACTGCAACGGTAATTTCCTTTCTAAAAGGAGAAGGATGTTGCGGAGTTAGTGGCTTCCCATTATTTTCACCATTCTGAGCACTTTCTTGTAGTGGTCCCAGAGTGTCAGGCTGTGTGGTCTGTTTGGTTTGAAATGGCTTTGCTTTGGTATTGTAAATACACCATTGGAAAGTGACTTTGTGTCTGGCCCCCTCCAATGTTTGCACTCTAGTAGTGCAGTCATCCACATGCTGCAGAGGAGTACAGCATGGGCTGATTACTGTGACCAGAAGTGCTAACTTGTGGTGTTCAAAGTGGCCATTAGCCATCACGATTTCTGTCTCCTTCGCTTCCCCCTGCTTCTCGTAAGACGTTGGCTAGCCAGTGACATAATTGTCCATTTAATAACAAGACTCGATAGAACAGTAGCATGGCCCTTTGTGTGTAATTTGTCCTTGTTTGGGTATGTTGTAAGAAAGGTAGTGAGTCACTTTCCATTGAGCCGGTAGTTGTCCTGCTCCTCTCTTGTGTTTGTGTTGTGTATCCAGCAGAATTATTTATAACTTAGCCAGCATCCCGGGTCTATTGTTTCAGTAAAAAGCAGGAATGACTATATGACTTCCTGAGATTTTTTTCACCACCCCCTCGTTTTTGTTTTTTGTTTTTTTTTGTTTTTAAACCCTGCTTTTCCTTCCAAGTATTATATACGCCAGTTGGATGCTTCCCGCCTTCCCCCCTTGACTGTGCATTTGGGCTGTTGACAGTCCCGCTGCTGGTGTTGCTTTAATTCTGAAAATCCTCCCGACTCAGGCAAAGGTGGGAAGAATCCCTACAATGTATTACAAATACACAGACCTGGCTATAATTGGCTCTCACCATGAGTGGAGCCAGCGTGACAGGCACTAAGCTATAATGCATGGATCCTGCAGCCTCGGGCCTCCAGCCGTGCTGTTAATTGGAGGGAGTAGCTCCCACGCTCTTGTAAAAGGAAGTATCTGGAGCTGTTTTGTACTTTAAAAACTTCTGGATACTAGACATTGGAGGTAGGAAGTTACCTCTGTGCACAGCGCTGGAACGAAGGTTACGCAGCACTTCAGTCCTCCCCCTTCTTTATTTTGAGGGATTAATTGGGACGTAGGTAGTGCATAGATCTAACGGGCCTACTGTATTGGGGTGGAATGTCTTCTCCTGTGAAGGCCAATTCTAGCCCCATGGAAGTGGCACCGATTTTAGCCAGGGTGGCATTTGGCCTGGAGAATGTTGAGGATGGGATGGACATAAGTTAAAGCAGCCCCCCAGTTCCTCTTTTATCTTCTGCGCTTCCTTTCCCGTGACACCCCTATTGGACATGTAAAGTTACCTATTTTGCGCATCTGCTGCATGCCCAGTCAGTGCAAGTGATGTACTTTGGCCCTTCCACCCTGTTTTGTGACTGGCTGATACCCGACATGCAGCTTACACCAATGCTTGTCACCCGTGCTTGAATAGGTGACCCGTGAGAAGGCAGCAAGTCCTTCATGGCTCTGTCTCCTTTTGTGCCCAGAAGAAGGGACTTTGTGCCATATCTCCTCCATGGTGTTGTCCTCAAATGGTCAATCAAGCAAACTTACTTTTCTTTGTCTTCACTCCCCCTTCTTTCTGTTGCCCCTTTCCTAGCTCATGTGGTACAGCATTTATCCAAGGTAATTTTATATATCCAGACACAATGGTCGTCCTCTTTGTTCTAAGACACTTCCCTCTGGAAGTCAGTGGACAAAGACTCTCCAGGCATAATAGGGGTATCAGTGTGGGATGGAGGTTTGTTTTGGTAAACTCTGCACTTTCTTATGATCCATTTGGAAAGTGCCTGTTGGGTAAACATATTTTGAGAACTACCGAGAATCAGAACAATGTGCCCGTGAAACTTTGATGTTAAAATGGCTTACGTCCCCATCCCTTCGCGCCCCCCCCCCCCAATATATTTTTAAATTGAAGAGTAAAACTGTAACATGAAAATGATTTGAATTCCTTGTTCTCTGTTGCTGACTCTTTTGGATACCTCAATGGGATCCCTTCCTTGTCCTCATGCTGTCTTTTCCCTGTCTCTTTCTCTACTGATGTAATATTCAACCTCTGGTGTTAGGGTGATTGGGATATAGGTCTGTGTGTGAGTAAAATGACATTGTCATCTTTGTGTGAAACAGCTGAAGAGGAAGAGAGAACACCTCGGTCTGCAGAAGTTTTCTCAGTTTCTGTTACTTTGGAACTCAAAACTTAACACTTGGTTATTTTTAAGTTGTTTTAAGCCTAGACAAATGCAAGCCTTTGCTTGTCCTTTTACCCTCGTAAAGTATTGTCCTAACTTGGGCAGCTCCAGACCACTCCATCAGGGATAGGAGCAGCATTGAGGGTGTAGAAAGTTTCATTATCCTGCATTTACTTCACCTCCAGTCTCAAAGCCCAGAAATGTGGCTTTTCCAGAATTCACTGGTTCCACAGGGAAACCTGAAGCAGAATTCTGAGACTTTGAAAATGTTGCAGTGTTCGCATGCAAAATAAATCTGCTTTGAGTGGAAAATGGGCCCTTGAATTTTGTTGGGAATAGCTTTTGCACACTTGTAATATCCCGTTTTGCTTTTCCAAATGCCTCCCTAAGCAGACCAGCGGGAATCTGCCACAGACCTGGGGCTATCATGAAACTCCGACCTAGACAAATCAGAATTGGTCTGTCGGTCTGCGAGGTGGCAGGCAACCAGGCAGTTGGAGAGCTTGTGCTCATGGAGCCCCCTGGTTCTCAGCACGTGTGTGCTCTTTCTAGAAGAAATTTGGTCCTTTCCAGTGCTAGTTTTATTATTATTATAGCACCTCAGGCCTCCAGTTTGCTGGGTACTGCACAGCACGTTGTGAGGGTCCGTGCTCCGAAGAGTTGATAGCGTAAACAGACAATGGTTGGGAGAGGAATTGGAGGCAGAGAAAGGGAAAGCAGTGACTGCCCAAGGCAGTGGTCGGGAACAGGCAACCGCGGCCACTGGGGGCTGCGGGGGGCCGTGCCTGCGGACGGTCAACGTCAGCAAAATGTCTCACGGGCCACGATCAGATTACCCTGATGGGCAACCTGTGGCCCACGTGCAACCCACCACTGGCTCAAGGCCATAAGCGTGGCAGAGGTAGGAATAGAGCCAAGGTCTCCTGAGTCCCTAACCAATCAACTGCACTGCCTCCCGATTACCTAGGTTTTTATTCTCTCAATGTGTGCTTCTCTTAGCATGGGGAGTTCTGGCCTTGGGAGATGGTACAGAAGAACATTAGGGTAATTCCCTCTGCTTTGTGGCAGGACCAGCCCATTACTTACCAGCGCTTCTCGTACTCCAGGAGTTCCATGATGCATCCGCATTCCAGACGCGTGGTGTGTGTTAGGCTTAATGCCATCACTGGTTTCTGTTCTGTTCCATGCAACTTCACAAACTTTGGTGTAAAGTGTCTCTCCCCCAGCACAACATTTCCCTGGAGCAGGAGGAAAAGCTCAGCCTGTATGGCATTGAATTCCCTTTTCCTGCCACTCCTCAAGTTTATGAAACAAAACAAACAAAAAAGAACTAGAGCATTGACTTGTGTTTCCCACTCTGAGGGGACCTCACTTTAGCACCCTGGGGCATGTTTTAGGTCTACACAGCAAGCGGCAACCCGCAGCAGACTCCGGGCTTGGGCTCTGAAGCACAGTTGCCAACTTCCGTGTGGTAAATAAGCAACCCCAACTTTCACAATAAGCCAAAAATTAGGCTAATCTCATTTCAAAACAAGCCGATCCCTAAGAACCCCAACACTCTAGGTGACTAGATTTCCCCCCCAGTGTGCAGTCTGGGACTGAGGTGGGCCCATTGTGCACNATTAAGCCAAAAACAAGCCCAATTTCTGCATTTTTTCCATGGGTTTGGCATGTCTGCTCTGAAGTGGGGAGGGGAGAGGCGGCTTCAGAGCTGGAGCTTCAGCCTGAGCCCTGATGTCTACACAGCTGTTTTCAGTGCTGTAGCATGTATCCAACTCTGTGGAGCTGGCTCTGAGACGTGCTCCCTCAGGCTGTGTAGACATACCCCTTCTCTCCTAGGGTTTAGCACCCTTGTCTCCATCCTGGCACGGACCAATGGCACGGAAGCATCTAAAAGGAGAACAAAAGTGCCACATTTTACTGCTCTCCTGGGGCAGCTCAGAAGCCAAGTTTATGAGCAGAACTTCTGCCCTTTACAAGCTTTTGTTTTTAAAAAGGTTTTTAAAGTCAAACCCTTAGGACTGGTGCTTCTTACCCAAGAAAAGACTGAAAGAGGAGACTGTTCTGCGTGCTAGGTATAAAGATTCATGCTGCCACACCCTAGTGTGTGAAACCTTCAGGAGGATGGAGGAGACTATTCAAGCTTAGTGGAAGCAGAACGCTATATTGGGGGTAAATCATTGTGAACATGCCTACGCAGGCATTGAAGGGATAACCTCTATTGTTTTGTTCTGTGGCTGTGTTCAGTTCTCCTAGGGTCTGTTCCCAGCTTTGCCCCAGACGTTGTATGATCTGGGGCATGTCACTTCACCTCTGTTTCCCCATATATAAAATGGTTAGAATAATATTTCTCTCTCCAGGAGGAGGGGGGTTGCTGAGGTTTAATTAACATTTATAAAGTAGTATGAGAGCCACAGAGCCACAATAAAGGTGCTATAGAAGGCAAAGCAATCAACAGCAGCCAAGACTCTGTCAAGGCATCAGGAGAGGCCCATATAGCGTTGGGTGGATATGCTGTTTTTAAAGAGAGAGACCTTTGGAATGGTACATTGCCGCTGCAGACTTCACAGGGCATTCTCTTAACAGGGGAGAGAGGTGGGGTCAAACCCTGATTGGGATACATATTTAAGGGAATGGCTTCCGGAGAAGGGAGCGTAACTGGAGATGCCGGATGGGATTTTCAAAGGCACTTAATGTTACCCTGAGGCTGCTCCTGTGGAAGTCAGGCAGGGTTTTGCCATTAACTGCAAGGGGAGCAGAGTTGGGGCAGTTCACGTATACAAATCCCCACCCCTGCTCACACCCAGGATTGCCTGGTCCTGGCTATAATGCACATTTCTCAAACAGTTCCAGGGGCCTTAGCTATGGGTGTCTAGAGACTGGGCAGCTTTCCTAGTTCCCCACATGACAGCAGCCCAACATGTGCAGGGAAGGAGGAATTTGTCAATCCCAGAACATTCCTGGGGTGGGACAGAGGAGCACTTTCTGCGGCCAGTAGGAGGGGCAGGGATGTGGCTGGGGCAGGTTAACCACTCTGCAGCAGCACTGACTGCCGGTTACTGAATGGACGTGGCATCCAGTGCCAGCTGTTTGGGGGCAGATTCCTGCCAGGTGTCTGGCAGCACTGATTTTTGGGAGAATGTTTGAAAGGATAATTTTAGCTGAAACTCTGCTCTTAAGAACGGCCATACTGGGTCAGACCAAAGGTCCATCAAGACCAGTATCCTGTCCTCTGACAGTGGCCAATGGCAGATGCCCCAGAGGGAATGAACAGACAGGTTATCATCAAGTGATCCATCCCGTCACCCAATCCCAGCTTCTGGCAAACATCCCTGACCATCCTGGCTAATAGCCATTGATGGACCCATCTTCCATGAATCTATTTAGCTCCCTTTTGAACCCCGTTATAGTACTGGCCTTCTCAACGTCCTCTGGCAAGGTCTAATTGTCTACTTTAGGGGAGGGGTTGATTATAAAGTTGTAAATCTGATGGCATTTCCCCCTGCTCTGTGTACAGCTTGGTAACAACGGTCTGGTTTTGTATTTGGGTGAAGGGTTTTAGCACTATTTTATGTACACATGCTCCTGTTCTGGGAACAAATTGTATAATCTGCAAGAACAGCTCCTCTTTTCCTTCTGCTTCCATGGTCTCTCCACTTAAATAATATCTGTCCCCTTTGAAGAAATATGCCGTGTTTGGTGCAGTACTGAGAGGGGGGGGGGAAAAGGTTAGTCTACTAGGGAGCTGGTTATTAAATAAATGGGAGCTTAATTGATGGGTTAGGGCTCCTTCAGTATACTGGTCAACCTGGTTAGCCAGTAGCTGGCACTGTTAATTGCTGGAGGAGTTTGTGGCTAATTTAACTGGCCATAGATTTATCTGTTCCTTAGAGATTGTCTATGAAAGAAAGTTGCAATAGTTTAATTTTAAATTGGTTTTAAAACTGAATTAAACTGGTGCAAAACTCTGCACAGACAGTTGGAGTGGCTTATTTTAGGAGTGGTTTATATCAGTTTAGTTTTAACTTGGTAAGAAACCACCTTGGCTAAATTGGTGAGAGACACTTTAAAACCAAAATAAGGCTTCCTATGCAGCATTTTGCACTGGCTTAACTAAATTGGTTTAAAACGTCACACCATTTAGTATAAAGTGGTGCAAATGTATATCTAGACAAGGCCTTGCACTGTTTGCACTCAGAAAAGGGAGCATCCCATCTTGCATGTCAGGAAAGCACAGTGTGGCTTTGTTGGTATTATGAGACTATACTATTAATAGATGAGCTATTCTGCATGCATTAATAAGGGTATCGGTAACTGGCAATTTTCTTCAAGCCTTGAATCATCTTCTAGCCAGCAGATTAAATCTAAAGGCCAGAGGCCACCATGAAAAATCAGAGATGGCCACCAGAAAGGTCCCGGTGCTGCAGCATCTCTGCTGTTGCTGCTCATTGCTTTCCCAAGCAGCAGCAAAATGAAATGTTAGAGGTTGTCGATTTAACTGCTGCACTTGGTTCTGTAGAGCAGTAGTGAGGCAGATAATCATGTTAATGTCACTTGTCTTCTGCTTGAGAGAACTCTGAGCCGCAGCTGAGGCACTGGAGCTGACAGACTCCGGAAGACAGCACTACATTCCTGGGCTTTTGCTTGGTTCACATTTGGAAGGTTTCCATTGCAGCGCTAAGGCTAGAAAATTACTTTTATTTTAAAAATGAGAGCTTAAGCTCTAAATTTTTGCAGAATGTAAGTCTCTTCACTTGCTAAGGCAAGTGTCCTGCTGAGCATGGGTCCGGAGATAAGTGAATTCTTCAAGCCCTGATAGCATATGTGTGCAGTTACCTACAAGGGCCTCTCTGCAGTCTAAAAACCTCGTGGGGGTGGACCTGGTTACAGATTGTTTTCCCTCAACGCTGTTCAAATGCAGCTCAGTCTCATCTATGCTGGAAGACCAAACAGTTTTCTAACCATGCTCTTTGTCCAGAACGTGAGTGAACTAGCCTTCATTTGAGAAATCTGCCACTGCCATGTGGGGATGCTAGCGTAGGAGCACTTTTAGCACTGTCATCTTGGCCTGGTCTGAGCAGAGCTAGGTGATGCGGGGTTAAATCCCCGGGGTCTTGTCTCCCCTAGCTGCACCAGTGGTGATCGGAGGATTCTAGTGAGGTCTACTAAACAAGCCAAGTTTGAAATTTCTGGGTTCAGAACTTTTTGAGTTATCTGGGTTACAACCCATAGATGCCGATTCCGTGGGTGCTGTGGGGCTGAAGCACCCATGGGGAAAAAAGAAGGGTGTTCAGCACCCACCGGCCACAGCTGTTCGGCGGCTGCTGGGAGGCGCTCGGGGGAGGGCGGAGAGCAGCGAGTGGCGGGCAGGGATGGGAAGAGGTGGAGGGAGGGCAGGGCCTCCAGCGAGGGGGCGGGGCTTCGAGGCAGAGCAGGGGTGAAGCATGCACTGGGAAAAATAAGTCAGTGTTTGTGGCAACCTGAATTTTTACTCGGTGGGTGGGGGTTGGGTTTTTTTTTTTTTTTTTTTTTAAGTTATAGGGTGCAGTTAAGAACAAAAGACACTTAAGCTGAATGTCAGGGAAAACTTCCTAATACTGAAGCTTACCAGACAGCTTTATTAGCTTTCTGTAGAAAGAAGTGTTATCGCCTGTCCAGACAAAGCACTAGAAAATACAACATACTGTAGGGAAGAGAGATGGAGTAGATAACCTAATAGGTCTCTTTTTTTGTCTCTAACTTGCTCCAGTGAATAGTGCTGATGACTTGTGTGAATTTCATTTAAAGGACTTACACCGGTTAGCATTTTGGGTGTTTATGCATGTTTAGCAGCTCTGCAAAATAGACTCCTTCTGTTTCACATGCAGGGCTGCGTTGTTTGCCCAAAGACAGCTCAGTGGGTCGCAGCGTGTTCCAATTCCCGTTGTAATATTTCATTGAATGTTGTTCTCTCTCTTGTGAATGCTTTCGTGTGTTAGTCTTGCTCTTCCCACAGCAGGAAAATAAAGCCCCCTTTTTAATAGCTCTTCCACAGACAGGAGCTCTCTTGAGGAACTGCCACATCGATTTTGGGGGGGGGGGAAATTTTAAACCAAAGAATCTAGCCCTGATGGGACTGAACTGTTAAGCGCTGATACTAAAAGATGCACGTAGGAAGCCATATATGCAGGGCACAACAATCACTTTAATTGGTTCTTGAAAACCCAGGAACTATGCTACATATTCTTGAGTGCTATTTACTGGCATTTTATCTGTAACTACTATTTACATATATCCAGAGTATTCCTATAACGTTAACTGCTTGGATGAGTGGGGAGGACCTTGAAAAGACTCATGAGCAGGGAGGGCGCTATGTGGTACGAGCTAGGAGAGCGCTGACCACACAGACTTTTATAGGTGACGGCAGAGGTAGGCAAACTTTTTCGCCCGAGGGCCACATCTGGGTGGGAAAATGGCATGCAGGGCCATGAATGTAGGGCAGGGGATTGGGGTGCAGGAGGGGGCTCAGGGCAGGGGGTTGGGGTGCAGGAGGGGGCTCAGGGCAGAAGGTTGGGGTGCAGGGTGTGGCAGGGGGTTGGGGGCTCAGGGCAGAAGGTTGGGGTGCAGGGTGTGGCAGGGGGTTGGGGGCTCAGGGCAGGGGGTTGTGGTGCAGGAGGGGTGCGGCAGGAGGCTCGGCGGGGTTTGGGATGCAGGAGGGGTGCAGCAGGGGGCTCTGGGAGCTGGACGCTGCTTACATCGAGCAGCTCCGGGGTGGCAGCGATGTGCAGCGGGGCTAAGGCAGGCTCCCTGCCTGCCCTGGCCCCATGCTGCTCCAAGAAGTGGCCAGCATGTCCGGCAGTGGTTCCTGGGGGTGGGGCAGGCGGCTCCCCCGCACGCTGCCCTCGCCTGTGGGTACCACTCCCAAAGCTCCCATTGGCCACGGTTCCCTGTTCCTGGCCAATGGGAGCTGTGGGGGGCGGTGCCTGCAGGCGAGGGCAGCGCGTGGAGCCCTCCCCCTAACTCCCATAGGGGCTGCAGGGACATGGTGCTGGATCCTTCTGGGAGCAGCGCAGGGCCAGGGCAGGCAGGAGTCCGAATCCAGCCCGTAGGCTGTAGTTTTCCCTCCCCAGTTTATGGAGAGGTTCAGACCCTGCCTTGGCTTTTAAATGGTCCTGATAAACCTATGAAAATGTCTCGCTTGCTTGCTTTTGTGCCCCCAGTTTGAATTTTCTCCAATGGGTTCCCTGCCCTAAAGCATCCCATGTTAATGCTTTTTCAGGGAAGCTGCAGGCAGTCTGGCTGCTTGCCCTAACCCTGGAGCTGAAGTGTAAGTCTCTGCCTGCTTGACATGTTAATCCACCCACTTGATGGGCTAGGGTTCCACAGAATTTTAAGTTTTCACTTGTCAGCGGAGCTGTCGGAGGAAAACCCTCTGAGTTTGGACGTGACCTGGTGCAGCTGGATGGCCTGGGATGTGTTGCAAAGAGCTCTGTTTGTCTCAATGGAGTGCTAACTCTGGAACCCAAAACAATGGGTTAATTTGCTGGTGGTTTTAGCAGACACAACCTGCTAGCTCTTAACCTTAACTCTGCCAGTGTCTCTGTTGGCTGTAGTGTTTGAATATAGAGGGATAAAATAACAGCCAGCTCATGTCTAGCTCCTTTCATCCGTAGATCTCAAAGCACTTTAGAAAGGGGGGCAATACCATTATTCCATTTTACAGATGGGGAAATGAAGGTACAGAGAGGGGAAATTACTTGTCCAGGGTCACCCAGTGGGACACCTGCAGAGCCAGGAATAGAAGCCAGTTCTCCTGAGTCCCCAGTCCAGTGCTCTAGCCACTAGGCCTGCCTTGGGATAAAGGTGTCTGTTTACACAGCAGTGTGCAGACGTTCCCTGTCCTGTCCCCTGCCATTACTGCACAGCCAAGACTTCCTCAGCAGCGGAGCTTGGGCTGCAGGCGGAGTTGGGGCTAAAGGCAAAGCTGGGCTGGGGGCGGAGTGGGGCTGGAAGCATGGCGCTCCCTCCCCATGGGGCACCCCCCAAATGTCCTGGGGGGGGGCACCCCACAGTTTGGGGACCACTGGTTTAAAAAAGAGCTGCAAAGCCAGCTTCATCTTCCTTGATTATTGGTGCCTGGGCCCATCCTTCAACTCAGCCTGAGCCCTGGCAATGCATGAAATGAGCCATCGCTGGTCTCCATGCTCCTTGGTTATGGGCCGTATTCTACTCGCTGAGTATAAAATTCCTGCTGAGAGCAGTGGGAGTCTGCTGTGAGTTGAGAGTGAGGCAGCTTTAGGGTCACATCCCCGACCCACAGAGCCAAGTCGGAAATATCATGTGGCCCTCTGTACGGAACGAATCTAACAACTTTGCCCTGGAGGTTGGGGCCTAGAGTGCAGATCAAGACGGAGGGAGGATGAGGCCCCCTGACAAGGTGCGGTAACAGACTGTTGATTTCCCTCATCTACTCAGGTCCACAGATCCATTATGGTGGGGTCTTCAACCAGCTCTGGAGGCCAGAGCAGACTTGCCTGGCCCTGGGAACAAGGCCCTGGTTCTCCACTGCTGCCGGCTTGCAGTCAGTCCCAGATCCTCCCTGCTGCAGAGCAGAAACTGAAACCAAAAAGCGCCGCTTCTCCGTTCAGCCCCAGAAAAATTAGCACCTAGCTGACAGTGACCCCGGGGGTGAGTGTGTATTACTCATTCCTGCCTGTGCCCCCAGTCCCCAGAGGGTATGAGTCTGTTACAGCTCCAGCTGCAGAACCCAGCTCAAGTTGTAGCAACGCTGGCTTTGAGCTCTGGAGGTCCATGTTTCGATCCCTGGTGTTGGCCAAGATGGCGGCCGTCACCCCGCATTATCCTTTATGGCAGAGGGCGAGGCCTCTGTTCTATTTGTCTGCCCCAGCGGCTTGAGCCTGAGAGTGCAGCATGGCAGGTGAGCCCAGAAACGAGGCCAGGCCTGCCCTGTAGTGACTCCTCTGCACCCCTTGGAATAGAGCTGGAGATTTTTTTGTCTGGTGCAGTTAGGAGCTGGGTCCCTCTGACAGGGTTCACCTGGGCTCTCCTTCCTCCCCATGTCAGATGGCCTCAGTCCCACCCTCAGCCTCCTGGGGAAGAGGGCCTAAACTCTCTCTAAGAGCCAGAGCAGGCCAAAGGCTCTCATTGATCAGAGGGCAGACTTCCCCGTCTCATAGGCTACTGCAGGAGAAAGGAGTCCGAGTGGCCGCATGGAGGCTCATGGGCCAGGGGATAGGCTGTCTCCATGACTTACTTTGTGCTTCTCCCGTCTGCCTCAGATCACTCCTTTCTTGGGTTCCCCAGAGTCTCCGGTGCATTCGCAGGATAGATCTACACTGCAAAGGGAAACCCGTGGCACCAAGTCTGAGACCGGGTCAGTTGTCTGGGATTGGGCTGCCGAGCTAAAAATGGCAGTGCAGATTCTCTCGCTATGGCCGGAGGGGGCCCCCTCCCCCACACCCCTCCGCTGGGGTTCAGAGCTCGAGTGGGAATGTCTACACTGCT
Organism: Platysternon megacephalum; assembly: GCA_003942145.1. Taxonomy (NCBI): domain Eukaryota; kingdom Metazoa; phylum Chordata; order Testudines; family Platysternidae; genus Platysternon; species Platysternon megacephalum. Next base: position 828,421 of record QXTE01000199.1, on the reverse strand, counting down.
GTTTTTAGCCTCGCTGGGCTTTGATCTGGGCTCTGAGGCTGTGTGCTGTGGGTTCTTCTTTGCAGCATAGATGCATCCGTAGAGCCCCCGTTCAGGCCCCTGAAGGAAATGTCGGCATGTTTCCTCTCTAAGTTCATTGTCTCACTTGCTGTCTCCTCCCCTAGAAGAGTGCGGTGGCTGGGAGCGTGGTCTGTGCCTAATGCTGTACCTGGCATGTGGAAAAAATGGTCCCGTGGGCAGATCTGGCCTTTGAGGTGTCGATTCAGCATATCAGGCAGTCGTGTAAACTACACGGTGTCAAGTATCAGGGGGTAGCCGTGTTAGTCTGTATCCACAAAAACAACAAGGAGTCCGGTGGCACCTTAAAGACTAACAGATTTATTTGGGCATAAGCTTTCGTGGGTAAAAAAAGAAGTGAGTTTTTTACCCACGAAAGCTTATGCCCAAATAAATCTGTTAGTCTTTAAGGTGCCACCGGACTCCTTGTTGTTTTTGTGTAAACTACATGCCCTCCTCCTGCGTTACTGACCTGTTTCAAAGAGCAGGGAATCCTCCAACTCTCCCCTTTCAAGGTGGTCAGCCAGCAGTAATGTGAGGGTCTGCAAGACCAAAAGGGTTTGTTGCTCATGCCAGAGGCCCCTCTCTGAGGACAGTAGTACTAGGAGAGCAGGTAAAATCGCATGCATCTAGGAGGGTCTACCAGGTGGCCATGTGACTGGTTGATTCACTCATCCTCTTGAGTTCCCCAGGTTAAATAGAATCCTTGGGTTGAGGGAAAGGTGCTCTCTCCACCCTCAGTAAAAGAGAATGGCGTTAGATGGTTTTCTTCCTTCTCTGGCTACTTGCTGCTATTAAAACAGCACTGAATGGATCTGTGGACTTTAGTGCACAGGAGAATAGAAAAATCTGTCAGTGCTTGCCTGAAAACCGCCTTTCTCGGAGGAAAGTGTCCACAGATCTGGCTTACTCCTGTGCAAGTTCTGTTAGAAATTGAGAGCTTATATGGCTTTTGATTCAATTAAGAAACGTTGAAGTTTCTGTTAGAGCAGTTACGTGCTGCAGAGTTTATCTGTCTGGCATTGAATTATCCTGGAAGTGAATGGACCAGGCCAGGTATCCTTTGCTGTTTGAAGTTATTGCAAAATGCATCGGTCTTTAGAGGCTGTGTCACACGCCGCCTTTCCAGTGGCTGACAGATCTGGTTCTGCCTCTAAAGCAGCAAATATGCTGAAGACCCTGCTGTTGCAGATCTGTAGATTGGTGGACCTTGTTACTTAGAGGAATTTTTCAGGTAAGCTCAGATAAAAATGTTTCTATTCTGATGTATTCTCTTAGCTTTGAAGGGAAGTTGAATTTGGAATAAGGAATAGATTGTTTGCAAAGATGAAAGTTCTCAAAAGAGCAGAAGAAAGGGAAAAAGAGCATATTGAAGTATTTATTTAAAAAAAAAAAAATCCCATGCGGCTCTGGAATGATGCTGCTTAGTAGCAAGTGGATAGAACCGTTCCTTTTTAATAAAATTTAAATAATCGATGGAATATTCAATTGCAGAACTATTTGGCAAAGCTCTAAATAGGTCACATCTGTCCTTTTACAAGCTGTTTTTAAGCAAAATTCTCTCACCGGGCTGCATTATGTTGACCATACATGCTGTAATAATTGGCGCGGTTGGAGAAAAATTTCTCTAAAGTACACACATATTCCTAAAGTCCTGTTGTTCTGCCTGTATTCACGTAAGGTTCTTTACTATCCCCTGATAATTGTGCTGGCTTACAAAGTTTGGAGATACTGAGCTACTGAGGCTTTTCTGTCCTTGATACACAGTGCTGTGAGCTGAACTTCGATGTGCACCTATTTGTAAGGGGTCAAAATATGCCTGGTTTCTATAGCAGCTTGTGTCTCTGTTTTCAGAGGAAAGAACCACAATGTAGAGTCCCAAAAGCTAGGAACAAATAAGTTACAAAATTAGGTTTGTCATCTCCTGCCATTCCCCAAAAAGGAGGAGGGGGGGAAATCTTTGTGGCAACCATAGTTTTAAAAATATTTGCAAACTGAAGCCAGAGTAAAGAGCTTTCATCAGTTTGCAGGGACAGGTGGTGTTTAAGAACACTTTGTTTAGGAAAGTTGTTGTTGTTGTTTGTTTTTTTTCATTGTGTCGAACAGTTCTTCTTAGTCGACCCTGCTTGCAGAATGAATCACCATGTCGCTTAATGTACCGGCTATCCTACCAGCCACGGGGCTGCAGCCTGCACGGTCCTGTGTGCCCTGCACTCCTGTTCCGTCAGTGGGAGATGAGGCTGCTCTGCACCATGCAGGATTGTACACTTAATGCTTTGTTACAGAAGAATGCTCTTGTGTTTGACTCCACTCCTTCTCCTCCCCCTTCCCCCCACCACACTCTTGACAAAGACGTGAGCTGTTTTTTCCTCTTGCTCCAAGGAAGTTTATAATGCAAGATGATGAATTGTTAGGAAAAATTTTAGAGGCCATGATGCACGGACCCCTATCTTCCTCCGAAAGAAAGGCAATCCATATTTACCAGATAAAGTGCCGAGGACATTGTGACGCAACGTGTGTGTTATGTAGGCAGCTGCCAAATTTCCATATGCCCTCATCTTTAATAACTTGTCTAATTCTTTACTGTCACTAACCCTTTCATCTGCTGACTTAAAAGTGCAGCGGAGGATGTGAGGTGGCAGTCTTTACATGTGTAAGTTAGACTGTTACTGTGATTTGAATGTGTGCCAACTTTTTTAGTTTTCAGTGGATGTGATGGATGAAATAACCGTTATTTTACTTCACTTTGATTTAAAATGCATCCATCCAAAGCTTCTGCAATGCCAGATTGCCAGATTAGCTTTTTTTTAATGTTTGGTTGGGTTAGGTGGAAGTAGGCATTTGTTACCTGCTCTGATCTTCTCATTAAAGGTGGCTAACCACAGCCAGGTTAGAACAACATTGTCTTGGAAGTGAGTTATGGTTGTATCTTTGCAAGGTAAAAACCAAACTAATGTGGTGACTTTAAAAATACTCAGAAAGATACAAATTGGAGTGGGGGTGTGTGTGTGTGTGTGTGTGTGTGTGTGTGTGTGTGTGTGTGTGTGTGTGTGTGTGAGAGAGAGAGAGAGAGAGTACCTGCATATAATTTTATTATATAATTGTCCATGTAAAATGAAGTCTCTTTATGCAAGTCTGTGTACAGAATGCTGGGGCATATGCAGCCAGCATATATAGTATACTACTTCATTCCTTACTAGCATTTAAAGCTTCTATATATGCTCAGCAACAAAAATTATTTCACTGGGCAATATTTGAGTTAGTGTCAGGTGCCTGTTTATCTTTCATGAATGTGCGACTTTAGTAAAATAAATTAGATGGAAACAAATAGTAAAGTCACTGGGTGTGAAATTTACACCACTCCTTTCTCCCAAAGAGTTTCTATTAAGTGGAATAAAATTTTTCATTGTGAATAAGTCTGTATCTACTGATGTCATAGTTCTCAGTAGCAAAATGTTGGTGTTAAATGTATTGGACACAAAACATGGATAAAAAGTATCTGCAGAGCTGCCTTTAAATCTAAATGTGTTTGCTGGACTACAGTTACCAAAATGCACTGGGGGTGTTGGTGAGAGTGTGTATGTCTACACAAGCATCATCTGTTTTGCATAGGTTTCAAGATGGCAGTTGTTTAGCTCTGAGGCCTTGAAGTGGACTAAGCTGCAGCATTTGGTACCGAGGACTCAGCCAAAGGATTAGAAGTAGAGGGGCCTTCTGGTTTGAAAATGTTGGTATGGATTAAAATGTGTGTCTGATCTGGAATAGGATGTCTCACCGGCACTGATTGGAATACTGCTGTCTTTGGCTTTTGGAGTGAAAATAAGAATACAATCTATTAATAGGAAATTACTGTTCTCACAAGCACCTTTCATACGTGGCAAATGATGTTCAGATGCTCAGATATCACAACAATGGGCATGGTATAAGTGCCTGAATAGAACTGAACTTGTTTTCTTCTGAGTAGCTTCTCTAATGTTTTTATACAGTTCATCAGGTTTTGTGATCGATGGAGGGGAGCATATTCTAAAACTTATGTTCCAAGGGATCAGTGTTCTTTTTAAAAAGAACATTTCATCTGTGGAGGTTCATTCTCTGAAAGCCATTTGTTCTCTTGAGTCTGGACATACTTTTAAATTGGGGGTGGAGAAAAGAGCTTTGACTGTCAGTGTGTGTCTGACAGGAGCGTGGCTCCTTTAAATGTGAGAAGACCATACTCTGCTGTAGCTGTTTACTAATGAGATTCAGCTAAACATGACTGGATACCTTTTTTAAAACAAATCATTAATTTGTTTGAATGGCAGCAAAGGGATGGAATCGGGGGATAATTTCCTATCTAACTATATTGAGTTTCACTTGACATTCTAATCACTAAATTCTGATTTGGAGATTTCAAATTGGAATTAATAGCCTTTGTCTTTCTCCTATTTGGATTATGCTGTCAGCTCCACATTGCATGTGCAAGGACTTCAGCCTCTGTGCATTACATTAACCAATCACATACTTCTCCTATGACATAACGTCTAGTCACTACAGAGGTGCAAGCATTTTTGGGTGGTGGGCTGCATCTCTTGGCATTCAGAACTTTTCTTTCAGATACTCACATGGTGTTTCAAGAATGCCATTGAGCAGAACTGTTAATGAGAGAGACAACTTTTCGAGCCACACAGAGCTCTTGTGTATTTCAAAAACTTGTCTTGCCAACAGAAGTTGGTCCAATACACCCATCTTATCTCTCTAAGATCCTGGGTCCAACATGGCTACAACAACACTGCATTGAGCAGAACACACAGGCCAAGACTTTTTCAGGAGCAACTTGACACTTTAGAAACACCATGTCCCTTTAAAGTGTCTCAAATTGGCCACCCAAAATAGCTAGTTGCTATTGAAAAATCTTGGTCATGCTGATTCATCTACCCTGTCTGTGTTGATGGTAAGTTGGGAGCTGCAGTATGTGGTTCAAATTATGCTCAGATTCTGTGCTTCCATACAGTAGTCCTCGTGGAGTTGAGAAAATTGAAACGGGATGAATGGGGCCAGTGTTGGAAATTGTTCATTCCTGTCCCCCTCCCAAATACTTTTTTAAAAGCTGTATTAAAATATTAACTGGATTGATGTGGCCTGGCTGCCATGAAAATATTGTTTAAGGATACTTTCTGTGGCATGATCAGCCATCCTGGTGGATTGTTCTTAAAATATGGTAGGATGGTATTCAGATAGAAAGAAATTTATACCATTTGGTGCAGAAGTACTTGGTACTTAAAATAGCAAGAAGCGCAATACAGAGATGCACTGTCCAATGAATAAAGATTGCTTGAGAAGATTGTAATAAAGATTGCTTGAGAAGTACATAACGCAGACTGGGTCTGGTCTAAAACTTAAGTCAGCCTCCCTAGCCACATTGCTCAGGTGTATGAAACGTTATCCCTGAGCTCTGTAGTTAAGACGACCTAAGCCCTGGTGTAGTCCATGGAAGAATTATTCTGTCAATCTAGCTACTTGTCTCTCGGAGGGGTGGATTAATTACATTGATGGGAAAACCCCATTTGTAGTCTGTAGCAAGTGTCTACACTGCAGCGCTACAATGAAACCGATGAAGTGCTGTAGCTGTGCGGCTTTAGCGCCTGTAGCATAGACATAGCCTTGGTGAAATCAAAGAGAATCCTTTCTGTTTACAAGGACAGAACCCAAGAGGTTTAGGTCTAATGCTTGATCTTGTTGATGATGGTGGTTATCTCCTTGGATTTTTAAATCTTAGTTTGCTTTGCTAAGATTTATGCTGAAAAGCCTCTTTTTGGGGGGAGGGAGGCGATGCCTAGCACAATAGGGCCCAGATTGGGACCATTGGAGGCTCCCACAGCACAAATAAATTCTCTGAGGGACTTCCCCAATGTCTTGCACCATTTATTACTATTGCCAGGGCTGTTGCTAATTTTGTTAATGTTGATGCTGTCATTTTGGATTCATTGGGCCACTAGGGCTGGTGGAGTCTATATGGAAAGACCAATCGTTATTTCCCAAGTAGAAAGGGAAAGAAGATGTTAATACCATACTGAGGTATAAAAATGGAGAGAATAAAACCCTGTGAGGGTTCTTGGAAGGGGTTGTGTTTTGGCTGTTCATTCACTGCAGTTTGACCTTTTTGGCCAGGAGGGAGCATAATAGAATAGAATATCCGTGGTCCCCCTCGAGGAAGGCCCTCCTTGGAGGGACTTGCAGGGGAATGGAGTTGATTCATCTGATGGGTCTCTTAAGTCTGTAACTAGTATGGTGCTACTCGGAGGTCCTGTTTCTTCTCTATGAAATTGGCGGTCTCCTATGTCCAAGCCTTGGGGGCACTATTAAGGGGCATCTCAACTGCAGGAGAAAAAAGGGGTTAACCCATGTTGAAGAACACCTGTTGGAAATGGGGTACTATGGTCCTTGGAGATGCAGTTCCTGCTCTATGTAGTGTAGGAAGGAACTCGTATGAAAAGCTGCTGCCATAAAGCTCTGAGGCTAGCGCACCGCTTTTTGAATGTGAGAGGAGATGTTGACTGGTAAGGTGCACGTTAACCGCTTTAAAAATTCAGTGTTGTTGTAGTAGCTGTGTTGGTCCCTGAAGAACAGCTCTGTGGAACTCAAAAGCGTGCCTCTTTCACCAACAGCAAATTGGTCTAATAAAAGATATTACCACACCCACCTTTTCTAAAAATTCAGGGCAGCCACTCAAATTTGTGCTGCTTCTGTAGTGCCCGGTCATTGGCCTTTCCTCCTTCCTTGCTTTGCAGGATCTCTAAGTGTTTGGTTAAACCTCCGCACCAAGCAGGAATAATAAGCTCCCAGGTGGGTGGGAATCAGTGTGGTACAGTGTTCAGAGGCTTGAGAGTCAGGATTCCACGGTTCATTTCTCCACCACAACTAGGCCAGTCACTTAACCGTGCTGTGCCTCTCTCCCCATCTGTTAAGAGAACATATAAGTATCTCAGGGATTGTGGCTCAAATAATGGTGGTAAAATGTCCCTCTACTTACAAGTAAGTTTTTATTAAAGGTGCTAACGAAGGGCAAAGTTAATGCTAATTGTGGTCTTCAGCCCCATCCATTTAACGTCTTTCTGAATTTAAAAACAAAGTGTGTTTTTGCCCCTCTTCCCTGCTTTTTCACCCATTGGACATTTCTTGCTCCCCTTTGTACCCCAAGCCCATTTCACCAGGACTGGGGGAATCTCTTGATCATATTGATGCTCTTCATCACCAGTCCTTCCCAGTAGGGTAGTTCCATGCATCCATTGGCCTTTTGAAGTAGATGATTTGTAGGCAGGTTGAACCTTGTGTTACCCTAGATTCAATCTTTATTGTTTCCTCGCTGCTTCTTTTGTGCTCTGGTTTGGTCATTGTTGTGGCTTTGTTTTTACAGCTGTTGTAAGTGTTTTGAGCTTTAAAGCTTATTTTCTTCCCTCTGGTTATTGTTACAGGTTTGTTTCTCTCCTCACCCTCACCCCTGGTATCTTGCTGACTGTATTATGGGACTCTGCGGTAGGACCCTTTCTGCTGTTGTGACCTCTTAGTTAGGATAATGTTTCTGTGCTACATCGGAGGTGTGTGGTGGTGGTAAATCTCGGGGGTGCCTGCTATGTCTTAGTGGTGCCTATATTAGTGTAATGGATCCTATCTAAGTTGATTTCTCATCTGGACAACTAAGGATGGTCCAGTGCCTAAGGTACTAATCAGAGACTTGGGAGACGTGAGGTCAATTCCCCGCTCAATCTTCCATGGGCACATCACATAGTCTCTCTCTGCTTCAGTTCCCCATCTGTAAAATGAGGATATTACTACTTCCCTAACTCACATGGGTGTTAGGAGTACATCACAAACCCGTTACAAGATGTGGGCTCAGCTGGTCAATATTCTTTCATCTTTTGACAAAATTTCATTTTGGTCAAAATTTCCCACTTTCTTCATTTCGATTTTTTTTTTTCTGCCAAAAACCTGTTTGTGGCAAAAAATCTGTGAAACAGCAAGTTTTTAAAAGAGAACTTCCAGCACCAAATAAATGGACGTTTTCTGACCAATTCCACTAAGTGGCCAGATGGTTTTTAGATGTGTTCAGCTCCCGTTGAGAGAGATGGAAGCTTCTGTGTACTGAACACTTATGAAAAACTGGACCATTAGGTAGAAATAGTAGACTAGCAGCTCTGATGGTACCACATGGACTACATGAAAATAAGAGGCTCCAAACTTTGCATCACTGAGGCCTGCTCCAGACTTGTATATAAACAGAATTTTTTAGTTGTAGACAACATGGATAGAGCATTGGCCTGAGGGCTGAGACTTGGATTCTATTCCTAGCTATGCTTTTCATCTTGGGAAAGTTGCTTAAACATCTGTGCTTCAGTTTCCCCATTTAAAAAAAACACAACAAAAACTGTGATGGGGAAATGATGCCTTACTTACTTTTATGAAGTGCTTTGAGATCTACTGATGAAAAGCACTGTAAGTGCTAAGTATAATTAAATACACAGAGAACTTTGCTGGTATGCCTTCTGTTTTGCTAGATGGATTAATAGAAATATCTTGCTGGTTGAGTTCAGTATCAGGGAAATCCAGCCATTGATCAGCATTGTCTTCGCTTGGCAGAGACTACTGGCCTATTTGAGGTGAGGATTAATTATACAGCCACTTGCTTGAGCTCAGTCTGTTTTCTGTGTCCCTTTGTACCTTGGCCGTCATTATGGGGGACTGATCTATGGGGAACGAAGAAAAACTTCCTCATTGGAATATTTTCCAAGCTGGTTCTTAAAACCTACTGGGTCAGTAATGGGGCTAGGTGTCACACGTCCCATGGAACTGCGCAAAGACCCATCTAAGCCTAGATTAATAGGATATGTCCATTGTGAATGGTGAAGTTTTGGCTCTGCTCTGTCCACCAGTGTGTGATCAGGCACACACTCCTCCACTGGGACTTTATTATTTATTTATTTTATTATTGTTTTATTGATTATGATGATGGCAGTGCCTACTGGACCCAACTGAGATCAAGGCCGTATAGTGCTGCACAGACACGTAGTGAGCAGGCGTCTCTACCCCTACAGCTCCCATTCTAAATAGACCAGACCATGGTGGGAGGGAGTGGATATCAATATCCCCATTTTACAGTGTGGGAACAGAGGCGCAGAGAGGCAAAGTGACGTGCGCAAGGTCACACAGGACATCTGTGGCTGAGCCAGGAGTGGAGCCCAGTCTCCTGAGTCCCAGCTCAGTGCCTTAACCATCAGGCCGTCTGTCTTCAGCTCCTGTTGGCCAGCCGATAGCATGCTTTGCAGCCCCCTAGTGGCAATGCAGCCAGTCTTTCTTCCCTGCTGGAGCATTAATTGGGCTGTATTTTTAAACCAAGTGCCGTGCTCAATTCAGATTAACCTGCCACCAGCAACCTCTGCTGCTCAGAGCAGTAGGGTTCCGCGCATTAAGGCTGGGTTCTGCTTGCACAGGGAATATCTGCCGCCCTGAGTGGAATTAACACCCCTTGGCATTTGAAGGCTATTGCAGGGTGTTACAACGGTTCCTTAGCTATCCCGTCGCTACTTTTCCCTTCCACCTGAACATGCTCAGGGTGCTTTCCAGGACACCAAGAAACCTATGTCCCTCCCTCTCACTTTCTGTGCTGAGGTGAGTTCTAGCCCTCCGGGGACATGGACTAGTTCCCAGTCTCTGCTAGGGCAGTGGTTTGAACAACAGAGAGTGGGAGAAGGGGTACATCCTTCTCCCTGGTTCAAGGCAGCAGCCATGCAGCTTCAACTACAACCCAGTGAATTTCTTTTGTCTATAACGCCCTGCATGGTTGCATTGGAGCTGCAGTCTTGGAGCTCCGGGGCTGATGTACTCCTGGGGCCGTAACGCTGTGAACAGTCTGCTTGTGGGGTTGTCAGAATGATGTTCTCCCCTCTTCTTAGAGCCTGTGTTTCCTCTGAAAATAACTGGTGGGAGGCTACCGCAAAACACCAACCCACCTCGCTTCCTCTCCCTGTTTCCCTGTTGATGTTACCCACTCTCTTCTGGTCTTACCTATCCTTTAGTAGCAGTTGGCCTATGAATACAGGCTAGGCACCACTTCTTATTCAGAGCACAAGCTGCCAGTGCGGCTTTGTTTTGAAATGTAGCGTGCATCCTCTACAGAACTCTGTCTTCCAAAAGACTCTGTCTANCCCCCCCCCCCCCCCCCCCCCCCCCCGTTCAAACCTCACACTGAAAGGATTTTTCCTCTGTTCTTTCTTTTCCACCCCATCCCCCCAACACTTCCTAAAATTCTGCTCTGAGCATAGGCTATCACCATACAAAAATTGCTGAACGAGAACACAAGGCAGCAGATGCAAAGCGGCGAAATTAATGATCACTGAAGTGGTGGCATCAGCTTTTTTAAGCCAAAAAATGATCACTGTGTTCGCCTCGGGGGTGGGGGAGGCAGCAGCGGGCATTTCCCTTGGGGGTGAGTGCACTGGGGTTCAGTGCCTGCGTGTTTGCTTTTTGGAGAACGTTGTCTAGTATCTGAACCTCATAAATTCTCAGCAGAGATAAACGGGAGGGATGTGCCTGATAAACCTCCTGGGAATCCGTGTTAACGGGCAGTTGTAAGGTCCCTTTGTATCATCCTCGTTCAAATGACCTGGTTCAGAAGAGGGTCTGCCATGGTCATAGGTAGGGCCCTACCGAAGTCAGTCATAGGATTTTAAAAATCGTAAACTTAATGATTTCAGCTACTTAAATCTGAAATTTCACGGTATTGTAATTGTTGGGGTCCTGACCCAAAAAGGAGGGTGCAAGGTTATTGGAGGGGGGTTGCAGGACTGCTACCCTTGCTTCTGCGCTGCTGCTGGAGAGAGGCAGCTGCTGGCCGGGAGCCCTGCTCTGAAGGCAGCGCCGCCGCCAGCAGCAGCGCAGAAGTAAGGAGGGCATAGTATGGTATTGCCCAGCTCTGAATGCACTGAATGCCCAGCCCTAAAATAACCTTGTGACCCCCTGCAACTCCCTTTTGGGTCAGGACCCCAATTTGAGAAACACTGGTCTCCCCCGTGAAATCTGGTCTCCCCAATGAAATCTGTATAGTATAGGGTAAAAGAGCACAAAAGACCAGATTTCACGGTCCGTGACGCGTTTTTCGTGGCCGTGAATTTGGTAGGACCCTAGTAATAAGGCTTTGTCTATGGCTCCCTTATTACTGTAGTATAAAGGGTCTGCTCTTAACACCTAGCATTCTGTGCTGTCCATTTGGCCATCTCCCTCCTTACAAAAGAAGAAACAGGCATAGGATTGGCCATGTGTCCAAGGCCCCGCAGCAAACCCGAGCCAGGAACAGAACCCCAGGACTCCTGACTCCCAGTGTTGTGCTCCATCCTCCTGGACCATGCTGCCCTCAAAGTGTGACTTCTACAGCTGAGCTTCCTGCTTTCCTGCACGAACCCAGGCATCTGTGTTTCACCCGCCTCTTCATGGGGGCAGCAGAGGGAAGATTAACGTAGGCACGGTCTGTTTGAGTCATTGCGTTCAATAATGCTGTGGGCTTCCGCTGGTGCCTTCCATCTGAGGCTCTCAACGCGCTTTGCAGACATGAATGAAGTGAGTTTCACAGTGCTCCCTGAGTGACCTTGGGGGAGTCCAGCTTCAGAGAACAGACCCCAGATCCCCTGACTTCGTGGCCTGTTCACTCAGAACAAAACCTGCTAATCCATTCCAGGCACATCAGATCATAGGAAGTTGCAGTTTTCACACACGCTACCATACCATTTCCCTTCCCTCCCCATCGCACTGCCACGTCCTCCCTTGCCTTCCCCCTTATATTAGAGTTATAAGTGATGAGGTGTTTGCTTTGTGCTCCCTGGTGGATGGTGAAAACATTCTTACATGTTAAGCAGAAAGATCTGATCGTTTAAATTTTCTCTGCTCATGATGGGAATCTTGCCTACCCTTTATTTCCAGGAGGACCTGCACTTTGCTCCCATCAGTTGTCCTTGGGTCTGCCTCGCTGGTAGCTGCTCACTTTGAGGCAGCGAGTCCATGAAATAGGAGCTCTTGCTAAGCAGGGGTGAGGATTCCAGTCTGGCTCTTCGAATGCTTGATAAAAGAGAGGATGTGGCAGCAAGGGGAGGGACGCTCCTCCACCCAGGCACCATGAAGTATCCCTGAGCTGCATTCCAGGTGTTCAGCATTGCTTTTTTTCTTAAATTGTTTTGTCGTGAGCCCGGAAAAGGAAGTGAACCAATTGTATAGGCCCATCCACAATCGACGTCCTGTAAACAGAATTTCATAGCAGCTAATGACTGCATTCCTTTCAAATCTGTTTTTTCCTATTCTGGGGCAGATAGCACTGGTTGCAAACTCTGCTTTATTTATTTATTAACAATTCTGAATAAAGGCCCTGGCTCATGTGAAAAAGAGAGAAGAGAATTTCAGTGTATCAAGGTGACTTTCACTGAAGGTGTCTTGTTCTTTAAGATGCATCTGTGGCTTTCTAACAAGAGCTGTGTGTGTGCGCGTGGTGGTGGGGCAACGCTTGTCAGGAAAATCAACTTTGCTACTTTGACTGGGACTAAAGCTAATTACTAGTCGACTAATTTTATTGATTTCAAATCCCTTTTAGTGGAGATTTTGCTGTAAGGCTGATCGCCAGAGTGATTAGGACACAAAGCTGCTTAATTTGGAAGTGTTTATCAAGCAGCCTTCTGTCACCTCTGTTTCAAATCAAATTACAGTGGCACCCACTTCTTTATCTGCAATTCAGACTGCTTGCTCCATGACCCACCTCTGATGGAAGTAGACAGCATGTGCTTAGAGGGGGAAACCCGTTTAGTTTCCCCTTGGGGCGTCTGGCGGGGGAGAAAAGGTGAACTATATTCACAGGCATAAAAATACTAGACTGCTGACTGTGTGGTTTTTACTCCCAGCTGCCATCATGACATAGGCAGAAATGGAAGCGCATGGGCTTTTGTAGTGACAACCTCTTAAAGTCATCTGTGTGTACAGAAGGGCCTTTCCTGCCTCTCAGGTGCTTTGCTTGCTTCTGAATCTCTGGAGAGCTGCATTTACCCAGGACCCTTTAAAGGTTCACACGGCGCAAGTGTCTCGTGTCTTATGCAAGATACCGGTCTCACTAAACAGGTCTTTGAAAGAAGTGGCAAGAGCACTTTTTGTGATCACCGATTTAAAAGCTGCTAACCCGTCTCATGGTAGGCGTGCTAGTGCATGGTAGCCCGTTTCTCTCCGTGCACGTATGCACCTCCAAAGAGACCGGGTAAGTCCATTCTTGCTGCAGCAGGTTCACCACTTACAGAAGGCAGCATGCACATTAGTGCATTATAGAAGCCATGTGTTCTAGAGATTGGTCCTCCACGTTAGTTCTGCCTTTTCCTCCTCTCCCTCCCCCCCCCAAATCAACTCTTAGAACTTGGCCCCTTCATATTTTTCATTTCTCCGAAGCCAAGACTTGCTGTGAGCTAGACCAGATCTAATATATGGAGATATACCTATCTCCTAGAGCTGGAAGGGACCCCGAAGGGTCATCAAGTCCAGCCCCCTGCCTTCACTAGCAGGACCAATTTTGCCCCAGATCTCTAAGTGGCCCCCTCAAGGATTGAACTCACAACCCTGGGTTTAGCAGGCCAATGCTCAAACCACTGAGCTATCCCTCCCATCTGCTTGGTGACTCGCTTCCCTTCTGACGGCCACTAGCACAGGGATTCTTGAATGGAGACTTTGCATTTTGCGGCACAAACTGTGCCTGCATCACAGCAACCGGGGGGGGGGGGGGGGGAGAACAACCTCTTCTTGGCTCCATGCATTCTGATCGCCACCGTGTGTGTGTGTGTGTGTGTGTGGGGGGGGGGGGGTTCCATTGTGCCTGACTGAAGCAGGGCTGACCCATCGATTCTCGTCCATGGCAGAAATCATTTGGGGGTTGTGGTCCATTGCAATGAGTTTTATCTGGATGCAACAAAAATACTCTGAAGAGTTTTGGGAATTCCCACATGGCATGTAGTACCAGAATGTCCAAGGGAGAGGATATCCATCATCCCACCCCCACGTCCATGGGGGAGAGACACCTTTCAACTCTCTTGGGATAGTATCCTTGCGCCAGAGAGTCATGTGGGAAAGACTTGATTGTAACCTACGGGGCCAAAATCCTTTGATTCTGCAAAGGGCGTTTTCTATCCGTCTGGGGTGCCTGGTGCTTCAAAGCACAAAACGGCTTCCAAACAAAGTTTTGTTTCTTGCAAGCATCGTTCTCTGAAGCAAGAAGATGAGTCTTGGTGGGCATTTTCTGCCTCTGGGAATCCAGTGCACTTGGGTCTCTGAGCTGTGTGTGGAATTAGCATGTGGCAGCTGGAACGTGGTAAAGGGGGGAGAGAACATGCATCCTTCTTACCGAATTTACTCACTCATTTAAGAATTATTTGTTTAAAGTGGCTTCCATCCTCACCATAATCTTTCTGCATTGGTAATTATTCCAGACACTAGGGGCCAGATTTTTAAAGGTATTTAGGGGGCCAAGTGGGATTTCTCAAAGCATCTAGGTACCTGAATACTTGAAAAAAATCTGGTCCTAAATGTCCTGAAACTGCTTGTTTGTACCGCGTTTACGTAGCTCTTGTTTTACCTCCATATTGTCAAATCAGAAAAACCTGCAGCATACTTCTGTGGTGGGGTGTATGCAGGGTCAGAGCGCCTTTTTCTCAAATTTGAGGGTAGAAGAAACTCTGGCTTTGGCGCTATAAAGGTGGGAAGTTATTGGGATAGATCAGGGGTCGGCAACCTTTCAGAAGTGGTGTGCCAAGTCTTCATTTATTCACCCTAATTTAAGGTTTTGCGTGCCAGTAATGCATTTTAACGTTTTTAGAAGGTCTGTTTCTATAAGTCTATAATATATAACTAAACTATTGTTGTATGTAAATTAAATAAGGTTTTTAAAATGTTTAATAAGCTTCATTTAAAATTAAATTAAAATGCAGAGCCCCCCGGATCGGTGGCCAGGACTCAGGCGGTGTGAGTGCCACGGAAAATCAGCTCGCGTGCCGCCTTCGGCACACGTGCCATAGGTTGCCTACCCCTGGGATAGATTATCACCAGTTTTGGTGGTGGTGTGTTTTTTTGTTTTGTTTTGTTTTTTTAATGTGGGGAAAAGATCTCCTTGTGGATTTAAATAGAATGTCGATCTATATAATTTTGCTATTTTCCGAAGCAATGAAGAAAGGAGGGGAAGGTAGGTAGGAGGGTGAGTCTGTGTGTGTGTCTCTCTCTCTCTCTCTCTCTCTCTCTCTCTCTCTCTCTCTGAAGATAACGTTGTCTCTGAATTCACTTTGTCTCCGAATTCACCACTTTTCTCACTTGCAAGTAAACCCTTCCCCTGAATCAAGTCCCTTGGAATGTCTTTCATTTATGGGATCTAGGCTCCTTTTATTGAGGGCAGACAGAGACAATGGAGAGGTCTGATAGTATCTCTTATCAGATGGAGCTTTTTTGCTGAGGCTAAACTTGGACAAATTATTTTTATCCGTGCTGAGAGCTTATAACTGTAATTGTATATCAGCTCTTTTTAGCTCCACCATAAAAATTGTGTTTAAAAAAAAAAAAAATTACTGTCTGACAGCTACATCTTATTCTATTAGTACGTTTTAATTAGAACATGAGCAAGAAATGCATTATGAATATTCATGATCAGGGTTATTAAAATGAATAATTAATCTGGGGGTTTCTTTTATTTTAATAACTGTATTAATGGAGGGGAGGCAGTCCCAATTTTTGTTGTTTCTGAACTGGGAAGTGTCTTACTCTTGGCTCCTTTAAATGTTTTTATTTTAAAAGTTGGCTTAGAACAGCTGCGTACAAGCATGTATACGTATGTGTGCATTACACACACAAAGCTACATAAAAAGAAAGTTATTCAGGTTGTGAAGTCAAGCACTCAAAGTTAGGAAATGCCAGAATTAAGTTTGCCTGTGCAAACTTAATTTGGCCCCCTTCTGCATATGCCTTAAGATAGTCTTTAATGACACGATCACATTATTTTTTTCACAGAACCCCTGCTTCATTCAGTGCACAAAATGGAAAGTGCTCACTTAGTGAGCAGCTATTAATATTTTGTTTTTCCTCATTGTTCAATGTGTGGCCCCAGGCCGTCTATGCTGCATGCTATCCAAACCCTGCTCTGAAGACAGAACTATTAATTTCTTCATGGGCTTTCTCTGGTGCTCATCGCTATAGTAGCCGAGTGCTTCACAAATGTGAACTTTTATTTTCACCACGCTCCGGTGAGATGAGGGGGGAGGGGTATTGTCTCCATTTTATATAAGGGGAGCTGAGGCAGAGAGAGATTAAGGTCAAAAGTATTCACTAATTTTGGATGCGCAATTTGAGACACCGAGGGCCTGGATTTTCAGAGTATCTAGCACTGTATGTCTTCAATGGCAGCTGAGAGTGCTCAGCACTTCGGCAAACTGGACCCTGGGGTCTCAAGTCAGGCACTCAGAAAATGAGGAACGCTATTCGTAACCACTCTGAAAAGTTTGGTTTAAGTGACTTGGCCAACATCCCATAGGAATTTTGTGGCAGGGATAGGCTCAAATTCCATAGGGCTGCAGCATTCAGCTGCCTTAACCATGAGACCGCCCCTTCTTTCTGAAATCCCCAGCCTCATTCACTACATATAGGGTGACCATATTTCCCAGAGTGAAAATGGGACACCCCATAGGGCTGGCCCGAGGGTCGCCCCATCACCTCCCCGAGGGGGCTCCACCACAGCACCGCTTGCCCGAGCCCCACCGAACGTTCCTCCACTTGATCAGTTGGCAAGAGCAAACTAGACAAATGGCCAATTTCCTCCCCCCCCCCATCACGACTTAAAAAGGGGACCGTCCCAGCCGAAACAGAACATATGGTCACCCTACTATGTACCTTCCAACTTCTGTAACAGCCCCCTTCACTACACACCTCTTGTTCATCCCCGGAGCAAGTCCCCTGCCTCACTCAGTGCACAAGATGGTCCTGTGGCAAAATAGTATGTGATCATGTAATTAAATCCCATACCATAATGCACGTGCAAATGGGAGCTGAGTTAATGTTGCACAGGCAACCTAACGCTGGCATTTCCAAGCATTTGACTGCTGGACTTTGCAACCTGAATAATAATCTTTAAACGGCGTTTTGTATGATGTTTTCTGTATTTTTCAAAAAGCAAACTGAAAAAGCAAAGTTTATCATGTGGTACTATATTATCACCTGCATAGGTCATCAGCAGGGTTGAAACCTTTAGATCCAGTGGACAGACCTCTGCCACTTGAGCTAAGGGAGCACCTGACAGCAGAAGCAGGTTATCATCTTTTATGTGGACCAGCACTCGAAGATGAGGCACACTTTACTGGTGGATTTCACAGGTGTTGGCTGAAAGCAGAAGAATGGTGAGACTTGGGAATCTTGGGTTTCGTTCCGGGCCTTGGATGGGAGTGTGCTCTAGTGGGCACAGACTCTCTTGCTCTGTCCCCTTGAACCTGTCCCTCTTCCTTACCCAGGCTCCTTATCCCAGTCTCCTTGCCCAGCCAACCCTAGTCTCCTTCTCTGGGCTCACTGAGTCCCAGTCTCCCCACACCCAATCCCAGTCTCCTTGCCCAGCCAGTCCCAATTCCCCTCTCCCTGCTCCTCATCCAGTCTGTCTCTCACCCCAAGTCTCTCCTTCCTGGCTCTTTGCTACAGTCTCCCCACGTCTTAATTCCTTGTCCAGTCTCTTTGCCCAGACCTAGTTCTCCTCTTGCACACCAGCTCCTTGTCAGATCTGTCTTCCCTTCGCCCCTGTTCCTGCCCACACTGGTTCCTAGTCCACGTCCAGCAAGTCCCAGTCTCCCCACAAGCTCTTTGTCTGATCTTACTGTTCTGCCTCCCCCACCAACCAAATAACTCCCAGTCTCCTAATCCAACCAGTCCCTTCCTCCTTGCCTAGCCAGTCACAGTTCCTACCCTCTGCCCCCTTCCAGCCCCTTCTCAGTCTCACCAGCCTCCTTGTTCCAGTCTACTCCTTTCTCTTCCCCTTGGTCTGCCTTTTATCTCCTCATCTGCATTCGAATCAGTCAGCTTCCTTCTGTCTGCTGCCTGGGTGCCAGCAGAGGGGTCACTGGTAGCACAGGAGAGAGATGCTCCCTGCTGTCCATTCTGGCGCCTCCCCCTGCCCAGAGCAGCAGTTACAGGGCAAGTCCAGCTTTGCCACATAGCTCTGGGCTGGAGCACGTTCAGTTGCTCTGTGGGTATGGTGCATGTGCTCTCTGGTCACCACCAAGAGCTGTAGAAGCTGGTGCATGCTCAGTGAGGACATAATCTTCTGAGGTTTTAGTTGCTGAAGTCCTAGGCCATGTCTACACTACCACTTATATCGGCGTAACTTGTCGCTCAGGGGTGTGTGTTTTTCCCCCACACCCTTGAGCAATATATTAGTTACACCGGCCCAAGTGGTCGAGTGCACGGCGCTGTGTTGGTGGGAGAGCTCTCTCCTGTCGGCATAGAACGGCGACACAAACAACCTTACAGTGGCACAGCTGTAAAGTCTCTAGTGTAGACATAGCCTTAGTCTCCAGATAGAGCATGTATGAACTGAGATTTTTCAGAAGTTTATAACTTGGCCAAATTTGGACAGATTTTCACAGGAATGGCAAAAGACAAGCAGGCCACCCCCTTACCAGATTTCGAGTCACTGTCCCCAAAGTATGGGGGCGCTTGATCTGTTCAAAGAAAACATCACCTGAGTTTAACATGGGCAAAACTTATTTTTCCCAGACTTGTTCTCCAACAGCTGACCCATTTTGGCTGAAATTTCTTCACCATAATAATAATCAGTCTGAGGCAGACACCCGGCACGTCAAATTTCAGCCTGAAGTTGGCAAAGTTGTAATCAACTGAAGATGGGGTCTTACAATGGGAAGTATTGTGCAAACGTAATAATGGGCAGCGCTACCAGCCCTGCCTGTAATATACACACATTTACCTACACGGATGTGCGCACATACAGTATTTAGGCCAGTTTGTTTGTGTGCTTTATCTGGAATCCAGAATAACAATTCCAGAGCTGTGCAGCTTTATTCACTGGTAGTATTAAAGGGCAATAACCTCAACTCCATTAGCTCTTAGCGCTCCTCGGCAACCTCCCGCATGCATGCACATTGATGGCTGGAAGAGGAACTCTTCAGTTTCCTCGTAACTGTTGGCTGGACTGAAATCTGACCATCGCTGTTCCTGTAACCCAGTCACATAATCAGCTTAGGAGCAAGGACAGGCGTCTTATCTGGAGTCGGAGATGCTTAAAGAAAAGAAGGGGGAAGGGCAAGTTCCAAGAGGAAAGGCAGGCCCTCCTGTCATCCTAGGATGAGAGCCTTTGCTAGCACCTAGGGGTGTGTCTGAAAGCCTTTAAAGGCCTTGTTTACAGTTGAGAAATCTGACCTGCTAAGCGCTGTTTGGATTCCTCCTGGCGGGTCTGTAACATGCCACAAACACACACAGAACATGGCTCTCGTAGTGGACGGATTCATATCCCCGTTTGAATTGCCCCTTGCCGTCAGCAGTGCTGGCTGCCTCCACTAGTCTGCTGCCAGGGCAGGCAGCCAGCCACTGATTCAAACAGGAGGCCAGAGAATCCATGATGGAATGCATCAGAAAAACAAGGCTGCAGGAGCTCGTACAGCGCCTAGCGTAACTGGGCCTTGGGGACTCTCAGTGCCACCCTAATACAGATGTAATCAGGGGCTCCACTGTGATATCCTCAGAGAATGCCAGCCAGGGACAAGGGCTGCTAGTGCTGCTATCCCAGCAAGTACAATGCCATGATACAGGGCGGTATGGGCTCTTATTGGACCACCCCATATTCATCTGCTCCTTCCCCTGCACGTTCCCACAGTGCTCCAGCCCTTCCCATGAGCTGCCCAAGGGAAACAGGAACCTGCCCAGTGCTTGCATCGCCCCTATGATCTTAAATCCCAGATTGGTTCTCTTGTTCTGATATCTTGCCCTAGTTGCTTGTTGCCCCTGGCCTCCACATTTGCAAGTGTAATTAAGTTGACGGTGCACTTTTGACCTCGGTGTTAAAGGTTCCTCTAGCATATTTTCATTTGGAAGTAGCTCATGGTGACACTTAATGGGGGGGACCTGAACCTCTCCACTCTGACATTCACCACGAATTCCAGTATCTGCTGTTCTTACTCTTTGGCTCTCCCCTTACATGACCTGGTACATCCTCCCCAGTCTATTAAGATGCTTGAGAGAAATTGTCTGACCGAAGAGTGAGCTCTGACCGTTCATCCTGGACTTGGTTTTGAGGGAATGGCCTGAGTTTCCAAGGGTGTTTGACCCTTTCTCCCACAGTCCCCCGGGGCTCTCAGAAGGTCTTGTGAAAACTCCCACAAGCCCTTGCTCTTTAGGAAACTGGTGGATAAGTATCCAGAGGGCAGTGCAGCTAGAATAGTTAACTAGAGTGCTGTGTGTGGACATGACTGCACTGTTTACACTGGTTCTGTTACCCACAATTCAGTTCTCGAGTGCTTTGTTCTGTCCTGCGTCATGTCTGCCCCTCCCACTCCATGTAGAGGGTGAGGTGGGTGAAATGAGAGAGGAAGTTGGTGTCTGGTGTCTCACAGGACTTGTCTCATAGGTCTTCTCTTCCCAGCGTGAGAGAAGAATCCGCTCAGGATGCACTGAACTCATTGTTCGTGGCCTCACCCAAGCTGTCCAAATGCTTTGGAAATACTCCTGAAAGCAACATGAATAGAGCAAGCATTTCTGTCTCCTGATTTCTATTGGTGTTTGCAGGGTATGCAGATGAATTGCTTTAGAAAAACACATTAGCAAAGCAAAAGTTTATTCTAGGAAGTAGGAGGTGGGAGAATTGGCAGTAATTCTCCCTAGTATCCAAGGTATTATTAGAGGCTTATCCCTGCTCTGCACAGTAATCACATTGGAAATTTTTGATTAGAAAACAAAATCTAAATGAGAATTATGAATATTCATTAGGTGTAGAGATTAATATGCATAATTATGCAAATTAGACAGCAATTAAACACCAATTCTCTGGGGAAATGATTAACACAAAGGCACAGAAATAGAAGGATGTAATTTGAAAGAAGTTTCTGGTTAAATGAACAGTAAGGGGAGCGGAGGAGACAAATATGGCGTGTTTGCCATAATAATAAGCTTTGCTAAAATGAAATTGGTGCAAGCACTGAGACTTTCAGCACCCCATTTCCACCCCCACCCACGCCCCCTGTTTGCTCTGCAATTTAATGTATGGACACTCTGACTGAAGGGTATAAACTCTCATTTGATAAAGAAAAACAATGCAAGGCCTTAGCTGGGCTTGTAACTCATGTTCTAAGAGATGAGAACGTCTGAACGTAGTAAGAATCTTACCCCAAGCACTGCTGGATTTTTATAGGGCGTAAGCAACCGACTTCCAGAATGCCAGCTTGATGAGGTGTCGAGGGCTCTTGGGCCTATGTAGGATTTTGTCTAACGCTCAGAAGATCTGCTGCACTCAGTGATGCATGTTGAAGGCATAGGCCAGAGAAGAAGGGTGGTGTGTGTGATGATCGGCCAAGACTAGACTTTCTCCCTCCAATATAAATCATTTCCACCCTCACCCCTTCTGTTTTTTAAGTGTCTATCAGCTGTGGATTAGGGAGCTACTGTTTATTGTGAAGCATTAGCTGTAGACTGTATGTTGCCACCTTTCTAGCCTGGCTGTGATGCGTACTGCAGCGAGGCAAACAATCTTGAGCTGGTTTTTTCGCCTCTTGCTGGAGAGAGGGAGGGGGTGTTTTGGAGCTGCTTTAGATGAATGTGAATTTTTAATGTCAACATCTCTTTAAATGGCGACTTTTTTTTTTTTTTTTTGGTCAAGTGCAAGGTTTGAAACAGTGAAATTGGAGTTAATGAGTGAGCCTGTTTGATAATCTAAAAAGCTGATGATTTATGGAAAAACATTGCCATCTGGGTGCAATGGCTGTTGGAGGGGGTGCGATTGTTTTGAAGTGTTACTTGTGTCAGAAATGTTTTTTTTTATATATATAAAAATGTATATTCAGAAAGGACAACAACATGGTTGCTAAACACTTTGTGAGTGGCTGCACCTTGTGAGCAGTTTTATGTATGCAGTGTGTGTGTGTGTGTGTGTGTGTATATATATATATATATATATTTTTTTTTAATTGTGTACACAGCTAGACTGGGATTTTCAAAGGAAACTATAGGAGTTTAGAAGCACAACTGTTTTGAGAGTCTATGAGGCTAGTGCTTCTAAATCTCCTAGTGAAAATCTCTTTTCCCCCCACCCCACCCCAGTACCAACTCCCATTGAAATTTAGTGTAATTTGGGCACCTAAATTTGTTAGACTACTTTGAAGATATCAGCCCTACAGTTGTGAAGTTCATAAACTATGAATTGACCCAGTACCATATAGAATATGTACCGCCTTGTTAAACACAGATGCAGCCTTTGGACAAAGGCAGGGGTATTTTATCTCTGTATCTAGCTGACTCTCAAAGCCCTGGCGGTAGCTGCCTATCTTGATGGGAACCCCAGCCACAGTTCCACCCACTCCAAGAGATCAGCTTTCCTAAACTAACCAGTGATCCTTCAATAAGTGAACCAATACAAGCCTCCATCTAAATGAAAAGTGGGCTCTGCCTTGTCTCTCTTTTGTGGCATTTCTGGGTTTACCAACAGTCACTTTCAGCAGCGTAGTTCTTGGAGTGTGAGCCTTAAATCATACCTAGCATTGCCCATAGTTGGTGTTAACCGCTGGAGCATTAGGCCTGTACGGCCAATAAAGCCTATTGAAATCAGTTACAGGCCTTGTCTCCACAGGAAAGGAGTTTTTTGTATGCAACCTTCGGTGTGGATTTAAGCCACTGTAGCTTGGATTCAAACTAGTTTGTCACTTGGAAGGGGTTATAGCAAAACTGAAAAAGTGCTCTCGTGAGTGTGCACACAAGGAGCAGTGCCTGCTGTATAACTGGTAAAACTTTCCTGTGTGGAGTTTATTACCTACACAGTCGCCAATAAGTCACGTTAGGTGTTTGTTTTTTGGAGGGGGATTCAGAGGGGGAGGCTTGGGGCTTAATTCTATTTGCGAAGGATCCTCGTGCTTAATTCGACTAGCAAATGTTCTGACCAAACCTTTTGTGTTCCGGTGCTGCTCATGGGCCAGGGACACAGCTTTATGCCCCCCTGGGGTGAAAGTAAAGTTTCACTCAAACAGGCATGAAAATGCAAAGGGTGAGGTTGTGTCTAGGACCGTGCACACCAGCAGCTCAAGTGATGGTCTCATTTAGGCTGGTGCAAATCTAGGTTAACTGGGCTGAAGGTGGCAGAGTTATTCCTAGATCTGTACAAGTATAAAGGAGAGCAGAATTTGGCCCTGTGAGCGAACAGTTTCAAGTGCAGTTGTTCAGCTGACGGTACAGTTCTTCGCATTGACATAAATTGGACCACTTGGGAGCAAGGGGGCACCTGCATTAAGATTTTTAATTTGTAGTCCTCTTAAATGTTGACCTCTAGGAAGACCAGATTTACAAGCTATCTCCTGAATCATGCAAAGTTAAAAAAACACTTCCCCTTCCCACCCCTACCACCATCCCAGGTTCTGGAACATGTATACAAATTACGTAGGGCTTGCTTTGAAGTTCACTAAATAAGCTTTCAGCTCTCAGCTGAAATGGGGAGGTTCGGGGACAGGGTCGGTCACAACGAGTGGAAATGGTTTATTAATGAAAATATTGTTTTGTTTGTAGAAGGAAGAGTTAAATTTGAGAGGACACCTTTGAGGGTTTGCTGATAAAGTAAAAGTAACCTTTGTTCTTCCTGTTTTTTGGTAGGTTTGGATGAAAGACCGGGATCAGGTTCCTGGGGTGCAGGAGATCAAAACAGCTCCACATTTGACCAAGCAAGGGTAAGGATGAAGCATAAACAGAGACCTTAAAACAAAAATAAACAGGGTCTTTATGATGGCTTCTCTGTGTGTGTTCGTGCCCAGTCGGTTTTAACCTGCCAACGTTTTTCTTGTCATTCTTGTGATAGAGCCTCAGCTAACCCCCCTCAGATAGGTCACTTCTGCAGTCACTCTGCAGTGGTACTGCATGAGAGAAGGTTTCTCTCTCTTTATTACTTGACAGCAACACACCCGTAAGGCCCTGCCGGCCTGGGCAGATGTTGTGGCAGCTTTCTTGCAAACCTTCTCCTCGCTTGAAAAGTGTAGTGTAGTTTAGACTGCACCTGGATCAGTGTTGACTTGGCTTGTCCAGACAACCCCGCACTTCCTCACCCATGCTTGGACTTGCATTTTAAGTTGGGGGAAAGCAGTAGTTCCTGATGGCTGAGTGGGGAGAGCAGGAGTGTCATTTTGGCTCTGAGTCGGGCATTTTGAGCTAGGCATCTAGCATGGATTACTACGCTTGTACCGTGGCACTCCAGCTTGCTCACCCTCTTACTGAAATGGGAATAAGGCACCTAAACCAGCAGCTAGAATTGGCAGCTGATGGTGCGAGGTGTCCAACCAGAACACCCCCAGCCCGCTTGCAGTAGCCTGGCTCTGGAACCAGACTCTGTGGTCAGTCTGGGTGTGGGATCTGCTGCCACCCCGTTAAGCCTGCTGCTGCCAGAACACATTGAGCTTCTGTATCGTGTCCCAGCTTTATCAGTGCCCATGATGAGTCTCATCCCAGAGGTATTGGAGGTGCCTGTGTAAGAGAGCGGGTTACAAGGGTTACAGCCCAGCAGATTGACATGAGCTCTCAGGGAGGGAATGGAAAGCAACGGGAGGCGGGAGGAAGAGAATTGGAAGTGTTTGCAGGGAAGGAATTGAGGCTGTGACAGCATATAACTGGGGCCCGAGGAGGGGAAGAGAGAAAAGACATTAACTTAATTGAAATGGTGTTTTTTTGACAGATGCTCATGTTTTAATGGGTTTATGTGATTCGTTTTCACAATGGCACCGTTCCCTTCCCTTAGGTCAGCGATGAAACAGGCACCACGTCGTTTCTCATTTTTATAGACCTCCCCTCTTCCCCCCCACCCTCGCCCCTTATGGCTTTGGGGAGGGGTGGGCTGGGTGAATTCTATGGCCCGTTTCTCCTCGGAACAGGAGGAATTGCTCACACGGTGCCTGCCAAGTGCCGAGTTCCTTCAGGACGGGGGCGAGTTGGGTGGGAGCTGCCAGGGTGGAAGAGCGTTTTGTTTCTCTGCAGGGAGCTGCTTTTGTGGCTCTTTCCCAAACCAGCTCACTGCTCTGGAAGCAGTGCTGGGGCCTCCTGCTGTCCCTGGGTGCTGAGACGTGTGAAGAAGGGAGATGGAGAAGCCAGTGCGTTACTATCCTACTCCTTTCACCCGTAGCTGGGGGTGGATGTTGGACTGAATCCTCTTGTGGTCTGGAGTTTGGATCCCCATATCGCTGCTGTCCCCTTCCTAGGGTGAACCAGGCTAAAACTTGCAAGTGCAGACACCTCCGAACTGTGTGTGTTTGGGGGCAAAGGGGGAAGTAGTTTGAAATCCAGAGCCAAATGTTGTGGTTTGGGTCCTTCTTTATATTTAAACCCAAGTCACATAAAAAGAATCGGATCTGGATTTTGCTCAAGCAAGCTTCCAGGTGGCACAACTGATGTGACTCTGGTGCTTTTGATTGAGACCCATGCTAGCTGGGGGAGTGCCCGATGGCAGGCCCTGCCCTGGGAGTTCTCTACTCCCCACTCATCCATTGAAAAAATAAAATAAACCCTAACTTCCCTGTGACAGTCTCCCATGTACAATTATTCCTGTTTTGTGTTACATTAGCAGGGCTATGGCGAAGGTGCCCATTATGGAGAGCACAGGGACCTATCCTCTCACAACAGCATATCTTCATCACCATTCCTGGGATCTGGACTAGTAGGTAAGTGCTGCGTGCTGTACTTCTGAGCAAGGCTGTCAACCTACTGCTGAATTAAAAAACCTAACGAAGTGGTTAATCAAGAGTGTTTGCACAGACCATAGTAATCCACCCAAACGTCACCAAAAGTTGCTGTTGTCAAACCTGCAGCTGAATGAGCTGCTATCCAGGAGCTCTGTCAGTGTTTTATGGATGCACAAGGGCCTTTGTATTTTACATGGTGGTGGTATTTTTTTGATCTATCACAGTAGCATCTCGAGTCCCCAGCAGAGATCAGGGCCTCGTTGTGCTGGGTGCTGCACAGACACATAGTAAGAGAGAGTCTCTGCCCTGAAGAGCTCACAATCTAAATAGCCCTGACAGAGAGAGGATGGAAGGGGAAACCATCCAAGAGAGGAGAAGGGATTTGCCCAAGATCAAAGAGCCAGGAACCAGAACCCCATTTTTCAGAGCCCTGGTCCATTAAACCAAGCTGGTGTCGTGCTCTCTGGTGAGTCGCTGAAGTCAGAATACAATGGCATGGGGTCTGATAGGGACCCTTTTCCTAGGCAGGAAGGTAAGCGCACATCTGGAGCTGTAAATCTGCATTAGACGATGAGATGTGACTGCATACAAGAGCTGGTAGCTGTTTTCTGCTCTCCTGCCCCCCCCCCTCCCCCCCCCCACGCCACTTTGTGACATTTTTCCTAACCTGCACCATGGCTCGAAAGACCTTCCTTTCTCGCCCGTTTCCACTCTGGGCTTGAAGTGACCAGCCTGGAGTCTCGTGCTTTGCACGAGGGCTGTAGTGCGACCTAGTAGTGTTGATGTGTGGGAGAGCCTGGTTTCGTTCCCGGTCTTTCTTGACACGCTGTCCAGAGTGCAGGATGCTCAGACAGCCTGGAAGGAAAGAAGCACCATGTATATTGCTCAACACTGGCCCCTCCGGTTGACCACGGGGCATTGATATCCAACCTGGATGTTCTTCTCCTACTTCTTACTCCCCCCAAAAGTTGCTATGCACATTCCTAGAAGGGAAGTTTTGTTTTGTTTGAAGGAGCTTTTTTCCACAGGGGTCCTGTTTGGCAGGTGTGACCTGCAGGGTGTTCCTTCACACTGCGGCTACTAGGCCACCAGATAGTGGAGACGATGGGGGATTAGTTAGTCTCACCTGTGTGGCAAGTGCTCTGCACTCCTCTAACCTGGCCCCCCGCCCCCATTTGGCGCTTGAGGTCCCCTCGCTCTATCTCCTGCTCTGTCTCCAGAGGAGCCAAGAGACTCACTGAATTCTGCTGAGGACCCAGTTCTTTCCCTCGTGCTTCTCCGACCGTCTGGGTCAGGCAGCAGTAAGGGGACCACACCTCTTTAAGCTCCTTGCTCCTGCTGCCAAGCTAGCTCATGCTCACATCCCCTCTTTCCCCAGAGACGGTGATTTGCGCACAACTGGGCATAAGAAGCATGCGTGACAATTTACCCCCTTACCTCTTCAGACTCGGGGGATTAAGAGCAGAAAATATCCATCCTGAAGGGCTTAGAGAGCTTCTAATTACATTAGGCAAGGAATCAGGGTTAGACATCCCCTCCTTTCCCTTAGCAGCAGTGGTTAAAACCCTCCCGTTAACGTGGCCAGCTGAGGCGAGTCTGGGAGTGGGGGAGGAAGGCTATTACTGGCAGTGGCCTTTAGTGAAAGGGGAGGGGGAGCTGTATTCTTTAAAAGAAAATCCCTGCTAAAATCAGTGGTTCCTCCTTCTCCAGAGCGAGGTAGAAAGAGGAAGAGAAGGACCTAATAGATCTAGGAAGCAAATGTTGGCCAATTTCCTCCTCCTGCTCTGTATGTGGTGGAAGAGGGAAGCTGTCAGATCCAGGCTATCTGGAGAGTCAGTCTGTATCTCCAGATGGTTATTTCCACACCGTGGTCAAAAGGGGAACTTCCAAGTTAAGTCTCCGGGGTCCCATCCAGAGGAGGAAATGAAGATTTAGTTGGGGTTGGTCCTGCTTTGAGCAGGGGGTGGGACTAGGTGACCTCCTGAGGTCCCTTCCAACCCTGAGATTCTATGATTCTACGAGCGCCTCTGAGTGAGCTATTTCCTTGTTGGGTCAGAGGAGGTGGCTCCTTGCTTTCTGACTTGGAGGATGTAATAAAAGCAGAGGTAGAGTTCCTTAATGACCACAGGGAAGTCTGTGTGAAATGCTTCAGGTTTGGGGGAAGAAAACTACCCTGATGTCCAAGAGCCAAACTCTGTTCCAAGGGTTGCCTCTGACTAAAGGTGGCATAATTGCTAAGATTCCTCATGGAGCAGGTGAATAGGAGCTGCTGCCTTGAGGAAGAACAAGAAGGTTTCAGCCCCAGATGTCTGCAGCTGTGAGATGTTTTGCCCAAAAGATAGGCTTACTCTTAAAGACAGAACTCCAGGTTTTTTGCTAGCACATCAGATAGTCCCCTGGTTCCACTGCATACCCAATCAGCCTCCTTCGTTCATGTTACTTGGGCCTCTGCTGATGGGAGTCTCCTTTAGCTGTCACTAGCACTTAGAGCTTGCATCCCCTCTGAATGTCTGTCCGTAGCACTCTTAGAGTGGGTCCACCTGATGAGGTCATTGATGCATGTTACAGAACTCTTGAGGATTGTGGCTTGATCCAGGTCTCCCAAGTCAGTGAAAAGATCTAATTTTCCAGGAGCTTAGCAGGCTGGTGACTGGGGACAGAGGCTGCATCACTGGAAATGAGAGTGTGAGGGCTGCGAACTGGTTTAGAAAGGGAGGGGGGAAATCTGAAACTTCAGTCGCTTTCATTCCCAAACTGAAAGGATTTAAAAAAAAAAAAAAATTCTTGAAATACTTTTCCCAAAAAAATCAAAATTTTGTTCCTCCTTATTGCCACTGCATGTGATAGGATGGAGGGTGGCTGTGCAGGGGCAGCGTTTTTTCACCTTTTAATCCCCCCCCCCCCCCCCCCCAAAAAAAATTCTGAAAAGTTAGTGGCGAGGAAGAAAAAAGAGAGAAATGGAAAATGTGTGTGGGGGAAGCCCTGGATATCCTTTATTCTATTATTCTATTGCATTCAGCCGCAGGAAGGTGGAAGAAACAAAAAATGAAATTTTGAAATCTAAATTTTCCAGATTCTGGCTTCAGTGGCAAACTAGAAAGTTTAAAATATATATATA
Organism: Platysternon megacephalum; assembly: GCA_003942145.1. Lineage (NCBI taxonomy): Eukaryota > Metazoa > Chordata > Testudines > Platysternidae > Platysternon > Platysternon megacephalum. The sequence continues at coordinate 799,312 of QXTE01000199.1, read as the reverse complement.
TAAATTAAAAACAAAAACACAGCAAACTAAAAAGAACAAGTTTCCAGTTTGAAAAAAGGTATTTTTTGTGTGTTATGGATGGAGTTGGGGCAGGGAGGAGAGCTTGGAATGAAAAATGTACCAGCTCTACTAATAACACGGATGGGCAGAAGATGAAAGGGTGTAGATAGGATGATACAAGCAATGTGGGGAGAGAGAGCAGAGAAGGATGTGAGATCACCCTCCCAATTGGCCATCTTCCAGTCTCTTTTCCAAGAGTGCAGTTAAAATCCATTCCAAAGTCTTGCTATCTTTTTATTTCCTCCAGGAATGCCAGAGGGCTCTAAAGAGACTCTCCTTTCAACAGGAGCAAATTCTGGGCTAGAAATTCCAAGACTGGGTGGGATGGGTAGGGGAAGTCTAGGCTGAGGATGCTCCACTAATGAACATCTTCTGGTTTCTGAGAACCCTCAGGGATTGTGGAGTTTGGGCAGTGGGCAGCTGTCAGTTTGCATGGCATAAGGTATAGGGCAGCCCCTCTGCCATGGACAAGTGGATGCAAGAAGTGGTAACTCCTGCAATTTTTCCCTGGGTGCGTGCGGTTTCCCATACTGCAGATCGCTGCTCCACAGGCTTCGAACTTGTCCACTGAAGCATCTGACAGTGGGACCAACAGTATTGCGTGTCTGCTAGTGATGGAATGCAGTCAAGCCAGTGCTGCTTTTAAAAATAAATAAAAATGTTCTTCGTTTCTGCTCCGTTTTCTACCTCCCCCAAAGAAAAATGGAGAGGCAAGAGGCAGCTTGACACAGAAAGCGTTAAGCAGGCTTACAAGCCTGTAGGAATTCAACACCAGAGAACCCCATCAGCCTGAGCTTCAGGAACCTTCACGAGCTCTGTCAATATTTGGGCTGCATAGCCAGGGGATCCCGAAAATTCCTTGGATTCATGCACCTATGTTGGCCGAATTATCCATTGTGGCATCTGCATGAAGATGGGTGGAGCAGTGATCACCTTCTTTGAAATAGTGGAGGATTTGCCCATCGCGCAGTCCTGGATGGCAGTCTGTCTGGAGCTGGTTCCTGGGAGGAAGCTATCGGATGCAGCCCTGGTGTCCTGTGATGCGGTCGCGGCAGTCCCATGAGCTCATGTCTGAACTTGAATCCTAGCTTGGAAAGTCGTGCAGTTTTGGAGCAATAGTGGACACCAGCTGCAGAAAGGGGTGGTTTTTTTCCCCATCAGGTATTGGGTTTTGTGACGCTCCATTCTGCAGCTCCAGCAATACCGATGACAGCTGCGATTCAGTCTCCGCTCAAGCTGTTAGGATCCTTGGTGTCATGCATGTCAGTCGCTCCCAGGCCCAGGTTGCATCGGAGACTCCTGCAGTGACTGCTGCTGACAAACTGTTCTAGGTGAGCCAGGATGTGAAGAGAGAGGTTCAGATACTGCAGGAGGAAATGGCCATTTTGGTGGAAGAAGGCGGATGCTACACAACAGCGTATCAGGGCACGTTAATCCAGTTTTCTCGCTGATGCGTTCCAGTACCAAGGGCTGGAGTGGACAGACTGACCGAGTAGGGTTTGACTGTATGTTATGGACACTCTCTGTTAATAGGAAGTGATGATTGTTCACGGAAATGGTGCAGCACATGCGTGTTAGGGAGATCACATGGCTTTGTGAAAAATCATCATTGGAAAGACATGACATTACAACACGAAGCTACTTTTGGGGGCGGGGGGGAGGTTGCATGAATCGCAGCTGCTCCAGGAAGCAATGGCTCCATGTCAATGGACGGAACTTCGTCTGTTACATCCAGGGCAAATGAGTGGGATTGTCGGAGTGCAACCGTGTGCCTCCCAACAGCACGTGTCCTCTTTCTCTAGACGAATGCCAGAGGCCATGGCAGTAGGTGCCCTTTCTGAGCACTGAATGAACCCGCCTTGTGCATTTCTTACCATTGCTTCGAGTTCCCTGAACTGTCTGTGACCAGGCTAACGCAGGCAATCACGGTGCCCAGAGAGCTCCTCAGCTGATCTGCATTTTTGCTAGTTTGGCCAGGCCTGAGACAGCACTGGGTCTATCAGTGTGACCCAGGGGTAGGCAACCTATGGCACGTGTGCTGAAGGCGGCACGCAAGCTGATTTTCAGTGGCACTCACACTGCCTGGGTCCTGGCCACCGGTCCGGGGGGCTCTGCATTTTAATTTAATTTTAAATGAAGCTTCTTAAACATTTTGAAACCTTGTTTACTTTACGTACAACAATAGTTTAGTTATATATTATAGACTTCTAGAAAGAGACCTTCTAAAAACGTTAAAATGTATGACTGGCAGGCGAAACCTTAAATTAGAGTGAATGAATGGAGACTCGGCACAGCACTTCTGAAAGGTTGCCGACCCCTGGTGTAACCCTTGCAGCCTGGCTGTTGAGAGACTGCAAGATGGAGGATGTTTGGCCATTGCTAGCCTCCAGGAGGTGTTGCTTCTACCATGTGCTCTTGAGTAGTGTGAAATATTGGTGTAAAACAGGAGAGATTTAATACCTGAACGGTTTGCGAGATGGGACTTCTTACCAATGGGTCTGGAGTGTGGTAAGCACTTGAGGCACAGATAACAGGTCAGTGGCATCTTTAGGTGCCTTTTCCCTGTTGCCCGATCAGCCAGGAGTAGTCCCAGTCCCGAGAGTTGCTGTGTCGAAGTCTCTACAAAGTCAGAAAACACCTTGCGTAAAGCGTAAAGCTGGTGTTGGCATCGTCCTCCGCGCCAGCGTGAATTGTGGCAACGGTTGCCTCGGTGGCTTCCTCATCTGAGGAGAAGTTTAGAACTTTGGACCTTTTGTTTTGTAACTTTTCGCCTGTTACTAAGGTAAAGTGGTGATGAGCCTCTCTAGCGTCTACCCCCCGTTTTACCAGACTCTCTATCGCCAGTCTTGCCACCCAGATCGATGTCATTTCCGTCATTGAGGGGCAGCATGGCCTGATTGATTGGGGGGTGAGGGGGAGCTGGGTTCTAGTCCCAGTTGTGCCATATGACCTTCCCCTCTCTCTGCCTGTCCCCCCTTCCACCCACTGTCTATTTAGATGATTTGCTGTGTGGGGCAGGGACTGCCTTGCGATGGGCATGTGCAGAATCTGACCTTGGCTTGCCCTCTAGCTGCTGCTGGAACACATACGATTAATAATAATTCTCCAAAAAGGGAAGGAGGGAGAGAGCGCATTCTGTAAGCTGGCCGTGAGCGGAGCAGTCAAGATTTGTGCTAAACTTGTGAGCTTTGCAGTTGCCAGCGCTGGGTGTTGCCTTCTAAGACGTAAAAGATTTTCATCTGTAACAGCTCAGTGGAGCTTCCTCTGCAGCGTGGGGACCGGGTCACCTGCTGGTTTGAAGTAGAGTAAGTGGTGGATTCTCTGTATCTTGAAGTATTTAAATTAAGATTTGAGGACTTCAGTAATTCAGCCAGAGGTTAGGGGTCTGTTACAGGGGGAGATGAGGTTCAGTGGCCCACGATGTGCAGGAGGTCAGACTAGATGATCCCCTCTGACCTTTAAAGTCTATGAGTCTAAAGTCTTTAATCCTATTGGGCTAATGGGAAGAATTTTCTGCATGCTAATAGAACATGTTCTGCTTTAGCACTGGTGGTCTAGAGTGGATATGGGGCACTGGACTGAGAATCGGGAGGCTGGGGTTCTGTCACTGACCTGCTGTGTGATCTCAGGCAAATCTCTTCCCTGTCTGTGCGCCCCTCTGTTCCACGCTTGAGCTGTCTGTCTTGTCTACTTAAGAATGTAAGCTCTCCGGGGCAGGGATTCTCGCTCTGTGTACGTATGGCACCTAACACAGATGGGGACCGTGCTTTGTGAGGCCTTTAGGTGTTATAACACAAATAAATAATAGCTCCAAAAGAGGGATTTGCATGTCATTTGACTGGTGCAGCATTTCAGATTTAACATTCCTGATGTGTCTGGTCTGGTCTTCCCTGGTTTTCTAGAGGGCTTCTTGAGCATCCAAGGGCACACACGGGTGAGCGCTGTCACACCGTCATTGAAAGGAACAGTGTGCGTGTTAAACTGGCTGAACAAAAATCACCTCGCCCCTTCCACACATTTTCTGAGTTTCCAGCGTCCTGTCTCTTCTGGTGTCTGCCTTGGAGAAATAGCGACATGGATGGCAAGGCCTGAATTTCTAATGTGTGTAAAAGGGACAGGGGAGGAAATCCGGCAAGAGAACCCCTTTTGGGCCATCGGAAAGAAGCAAACAAATGGCACAAGACCAATATTGGGGCCTTCAATCCTTTAAAAGGAATCACAGCCCCAGTCCTCTCCCTTTGCCATTTACAGACCCTTGATCGGGCAGAGGTGGGGTTTGAATCCTGGACTGGTAGGGCCCTTCTTGTTCTTGAACCTGCTAATCCAGGGGGAGCTTTTTTAAAAGCAATCTTTGAAATCAGTTGCTCTGTTCACCATTCACCCTCAGTGAAGGGGGGAGTGGGGGAAATTGTTTAAACAGCAGGGAAACTGATAAGCCATAACAGATTTCTTTCTAGTAATTATTTCTAGTAATTAGCTTCTTTTCAGAGAAGTGTTTCTAATCGGGTGTGCATTGTGAGCTATTGTGAATTGCGTTCTTCCTGGACAATGGTTTTAATCTGCCCATGGACGTGGGGGTGTGACGACGACACATTTTTTTTAACATCTTTTTTTTTTTTTTTTTAATCACTCCATGTGCTTTACCTCCCCTCCCCTCCCCTCAGGAAATAATTCTAATAGAATTACTGGAGTTGGAACAGATTTTTTTTTTTTTAATTCCTTCAATCTTGCTGTGTCAGCACTCGGTGCTGTGGGTTGCTGTGTTCGTTTTGATGGGGAAGGGGGGAGTGCGCATGGGGCGGTAGGGAGGGAAAGAGGCTGTACCACTTGCTTCTGGGGCTGGGTGATTTGAGGGCATCCATGTGTGAACTCCCAGGGGCCTGGCAGAACTGCAGGATGTTCCCTGGCTATAAGCACCTGCACTTTGCTGCGGAGGCTCATCTGCAAGTCCACAGAAAACGCAAATAGCCTTTACTTGGCTTGTTCCTATGCCCTTGAGTTGTGCTTGTGCAGGGGCAGAAACACTGAAATGGCATGTTCGTTTAAACTGGCCGTCCCGCTTGCATTGTTGTATGAGAGACACTGTGCGTGTCTGGGGTGTGTGTGTGAAAGTTGCTGCATGATATGGCTCGGCATCCTGCTTAGTGACATGCCTGCAAAGGTACTTTCAGCGTAAGCCCTTATTTTCAGGGTTTGCCGATGTCGGGATAAATGACCGTCTGGGATGAAGCTTCCTGTTCTCGGTCCTTGTCCAGAAGTGAATTCAAATGTTGCTTTTTTTTAGAGAGAGAATCTGCTCAGCTGTGTTTGCAAGCGGAGAGTGGAAATCTGTCTGGCGGGTGTCTTTGAAAAGCCAAAGTTACCTGAGCGCTGATGCACACCGTGTTACGTTTTAATTTCAGAGTATGCATGTACGTAGTCCTTCGGGCAAGGGTGTGCCAAGTTTGGGGGGGAGGAAATCGATTGAGAAATTTCTTATTATAAACAGGTGAAAATAATGTACTGCAGACCCCTCTCTGGCAGACTTGTGTGCACATGTGTGTATGCAGGAGCTCAAGAGAAATGTGGAAGGGGAGTGCAGGGAGCTGGAGGAGAAATAAAGAATGGGGAAATGACAAGCCTTCGCCATGTTAAGAACTTTGAACACTTGACATTCCCAGGTATAAAACGTTTAAGCACTTAAAATCTTTCCATGTGGCTAAAAGCCTCCCAATTCTCCCTCCATTACCTGCTACCCCATGAGTGTTGTCCCACTACCACTTTCTTCCTCTACGCGGGCGTGCTCGCTCTACAGACCTGTCCAAGTCTGCAAGGTGGAACTCTATAGTTCTGAGTCCCGTACGATCTGTCAGAGCAGGGCTCCCCTCCTGTGGGCCTTACGCACCAGCCTGATTCAAACTTTTGGCCTTCCTTCAAAAACCAGAAATGTATAGCCTCTTTTTAAAGAGAGAGTGACTGTGGCAGCTGAGCTTCAGGGGACTCACCCCCAGAAGAATTGCACCATTTTAAAAAATTCTGCCACTTCAAACACCCGCCGCCCCCGAAGTTAAGATTGCTGGAAATATTTAAGGCATCCAGTTCCCACTTCCAACTGATCCTTCTTTTCTCAGTGCAACCCCACCCAATTTACATTGCCTACCCAATCTCTATTTTGCCTCCTAAAATTTGCAAAAATGTGCAAAATTCAAAATAAAGTATTTAGCGGATCTGTTTCCAGCATCTTCTATATTTTTCAAGGATTCTTAACACTGGGGACTGACTGTCGAATTTTTGTAACCAAGTGTAATTTTTTGGGAGGAGGTGGGAGTAGGGATTGAGGGTATAAACTGTACCCACTGAAACACGCTTTAGTCCTCGTTTTTGTTGAGGTGAGTTTTTTTGTGGGCACTCGGCATGGTCCTTGGGGGGAGGAGGGAACTGATTGCCCAGAGCAGAAACAATACGTTGTTTCTGTGGTCCCCATGGAAATGTTGGCTTTTTCTGTACAACTCATCAATAGAACAGTGGGTGAATTTCAAAACTCTAGATATTGTTAAAATCAGGAAGACTTTGTCAAACATACTAATATCCTCCTCCTCTCTCTCCTCCCCCCCCCCCCCCCCCCCCCCAGTGAATCAGATTTATTGCCTTAATTGCTGACAGCATTAGACTCTACAATCTCTTGTGCTTCCCGAGAGTGTTGTTGCTTTATTTTTCTGTCTCACTGAAAACGGAAGCGTTTTCAACCACCAAAGTTGCTTTCAAACAGTGAGAGTCACTTGAATCCACAAAAGCCAGGAAAGCCTATGTTGAAGCTGACCTGCCTGTTGTTTTTCAGTGCACCTTTGTCCTGCCAAATCCCTCACTGTTGATGGTGTAGAATAGGTTGCTAGTACCTAGCCATACTCTGTATTTATTATCTGAGGTAGCTGCTGGACAGGAGCAAGGGATTCCTAGTGTAAGATTTAAGTGTGGAAATTTCAGCCCTAGTGTATGAACGTACATGCATGTGCATGTTCTGAACCTTTGGAGAGTGTCAGACAGAAATGTAACATGGTTTGAAAAAGAGATTGCAGTTTTAATCTGGTGCGCAATAATTTCATTTTTGTTTTGCATTGTGTGCATTAGCACACTTGATTTTAGTGCTGTTTGTTGCCTTAAGATCGTAGCACTACCTGATACTTGCCAAGGATGCTTTAAAAGTCACTTAAGCAACAAAGTGATACATGTAAACAGCGATATATTTGCAGCAAGGGAAGCTTGTCAGTTGCTTACCAGATAAAGCGTTCTGGAATTACCCTGGTTTCCCTCTGATTTAGGACTAAGCATGATCTGCCTGACACAACCTGTTGAGTTATTTCTGTAAAGTTTCAGGGTCTGTAGCAAATATAGCTCTTAAGCTCTTTTAAAAATTAGGTCATTTAAGAGATCCACCCTGTGACATTTTGACCTTTGTTTACTTAACATTTAAGCCTGTGGAACAAAATAGTAACATGGGCTGGAGTATTTTACCATCCTTAACTGTAAGTGAGGTGCATTGAGTACACCTGCGGCTTGGACGCTTGTTGTGGAAGAAGTGATAACATGCTGTCTCAGTACAGGGGCGAGGGCCTGCAGAGAAGAACGCAGCGACCAAATTGAATGCTGTCTCTGCTGGAAGTGACATGATGAGTCTCTTTTGCTGGGTGGGCGGTGCTGTTCCTAGCCCCCCAGACCTTTTCTGCATGTGGGTGGGTTCAAGGTTCATGCAATCAGTCTGATGCTGTCTGAGGTGGGAGCAAACCATTAGCACCTGTGGGGTTCCAGATAAAATGAGACTGCCAGATAAGCCACCTTCTGGCTTTTCAAAACCAAGTACCATCCTCCTTGGTCCTCACCACCTGCCTGTCTCGAGAAGCATCCGAACACACACATTGGCCTCTACCCACCTTAAGAGAAAAAACAGATTGGGAGAGTTCTCTTCCTCACCCTGTTTGCTCCCAACAGAGAGATCCTCTGTTAACTGGGGAAAGGATGCATCTTTAATCATGTTAACTCCCCACCAGGCTACAGTGTAGCCAGTTATGCCACTTCACATGTGTCAGCCTGCATCCTAACAGAGCTTTTCTATTCGCTAACTAGATTGGGCATGTCTTGGTAAGCAGAAATGTTGGGGTTTTGCCAGAGTTTGAGAGTTCTCTCCTTAGTGGAAAGGGGAGATTTGGCTCAATGACGACTACATATAGAATTTAATGTGTTCAGCAACTCCCTACTGATGCTGCCTCTTGAGTCGTGTAGACCCAGGGGATACAGTGCTGGTGAGCTTGTTTTGGTTTGCGAGACACCCACTCTCCCCCGTTCCCTAGGGGCACTCGTAACACGCTGTAGTTATGGCTGGTTGAAAACTTTCCGTCAGAGCGGATTTTCAATTAAAGGGAAAAAATCAGTTTTCCATGGAAAACTTCAGCTGTTTATTTAAAAAACAAACACATGAAAATGCAAATTTTTTTCTTTGAGTCGATGTAGACACATATTCCACTTAGATCAGTGCGTGCCCAGTGCGCGGGAGCCAGAGACTTTTGCCTAGCAGTACCCACAGAGGGGCGGCGCTCATGCCTCATGGCCCCTCCCCTGGCTATTGGATGTTGTGCTGCCCCAACCCCCCTCAGTTCCTTCTGACGGCCCATGGCTGGAGCTCCATGTGGTTGGAACCTCACAATTAGTCTTATTGCCTGGTGGGAGTTACATTTCAGATGCCTCATGCTCCCATTCTCTATGGGCGAAACTCCCTGGTCAGCATTATGGCCATAAAACTGCCATGATGCACCACCTCTCCTCGACAAGAGGGGACACTGATGGCCTGGCAGAGCGGTGACCTGACCAGCGAGCCCAGACTGTGCAGTGCTACAGCAGCATTTCAGAACTGAAATATTTCTGTCTTCAATTTTTCACTGAAAACACACTATTTTCTGCAGGGAGGGGGAGAAACAACACCCCGTTTCCCAGCCAGCTGTATTTTTAATTGCTCCCCCCCGAGGCAGGCTGCCAGTGTTCACTCGGTGGTGGAGGGAGGGTGGTTTTAACCTTTTTACCAGGGCATATCCCCTCGGTGATCATCGGCTAGAAAGAGAGGCTTTTCATTTCAAACAGGCTCCTTCAGTGATAGGAAAGGTCCTGGATTTCCTCCCAAGGCATGGAAGTTGTGAACGCCTGAGTTCCTCAGGTTTGAATGGGAAGTCAGAATTCTCAGAGAAACACTTGCCACTTAAAAACCATCCCAATTTCTGGAGGTTTTNACCCCCCCCCCCCCCCCCCCCCCCCATGAGTTTGAATTCAGCATTAAATTCTTGCGCTGATAGCGTACCAAAATGATTTTTGCTGTTGTTTGGAAAAATACATGCAGATTCTGTTGGTCAGCCATGCTTAGCGTTTGGTTTATTCTGTCCCTGGTTCCACCAAATTTGGATAGCTTTTTTTAGTTTGTCTGGAGGGCTTTTTTTTTTCCCCCCCTCTCTATTCTGAAACTGTCAGTTTCCATGACCACGAGCGGTTCCCTGCATCATTGCAATTTTTTTTTTAAAGGACCAACTGAGCCCTGCTGTTCTTGAAGGTAAAAGATCTCCTGTTTTTGCAGCAAACTATTATCTGCTTCAGTTGACATCCTGATGAAGGGCAAGAGAAGCCAAAATTTAAAGATGGGCTTTGTGCCCAAATAGCAAAGGCTGCGTGTGAGCTAGAGTGAGTGTATGCAGCTTTGTAGGTGTGTTCAGCCCCTTCTGTACATTTATACAAAATGCTGTTTTTTTTCCTTCACCTTTAGGGAAGAGCGGTGAAAGACCTCCCTACTCAACGTTCAGCAGAGATACAGGGATGCCAGGACTAAATCAGGTAATCATCATCATAATCAATAAAAATGCTTTAATTAAAAAAAACCTGAATGAATTTGGGGGAAAACAGTTTTAAAAATAAGGATTGAGTTTTTCAAAGTAAATTGGGGGATCTAGATACTCATCTTCCATATAAATTAAATGTGAGACTGCTTTTCAAATCTCAGCCAGCGGCTCTGGTTTCAGTTTTGTGTGTGAGGTTTAATCAGAAGTGTTGAGAGAGTTTAAGGCCCTATCTATACACACAAATTACACCACATCAGTTTTTAAACCTGTTTAGTTAAACTGATACAAAACCCTATGTAGACTTACTTTAGTTTGAGTGGCTTATTTCAATTTAACTTAAGCCTGCTTCTAACAGACTTAAGTTAAATTGATATAAAGCCTCTTTATGTTGCTTTAAACGCCCCCACAGCCTTTTACGCTGGTTTAACTAAAATGATTTAAAGTGAAGCCTTTAAAGTGGGGTAACGCTGTGTGGAAAAGCCCTGAAGCTGCCGAAGGGTTTATGCACCCAGTTCCCATTAAAATTAACGTGGGGTTTGGTATGCAGATCTCTTAAGACTCTTGGGAAATCTCAACCTAAATTCTGAGTGCTCTTCTCTGTTTTCCTGTTGCATTCCTGTCTTCCTTTTACCCAGGGTTGGCTCAGTAAGTCCCATTGTGAAACTCACGGTTTTTTTAAATGCCTAAAAATTAGAGCAACATAATTTGCTAACTTTCAAGAGAAAGGGGCAACTTGCTCTCATAATGAGGGGGGGGGGGAAAGACCTGCTTTAAAGCCCCCCACTGCATGCACAGTTTTTCCCTGGAGAGGGAGAGAATGAACCACACATGACAGACGGGAGTCGCGTTGCTCAACGTACGACTGGAAGGTGCTTGAAGTATGTCTGTGTGTCAACTGACAAGTGCTAGCTCTGTTGGAGCTAGCATGCTAAAAATAGCAGTGTGAACACTGCACCGTGGGTGGTGGCATAGGCCACCCAAGTACAGACCCAGGAGCCAGGGGGGCTGGTGTGCAGGGGGCTGCAACGCCCATGATCTATTTTTAGCCCGCTAGCTTGAAAACAAAGCTAGCATGCATCTGTCTAACCAGCTGAAATATGGGCCCCAATCCTGAAGTGCAGTTCATACAGGACTCTCAGTGGGGCTGTGCCTGGCTCACATGTGGATCTTACAGCGGGATCGGGGCCGTAGCATATGCTAGTTTAGGAGTGACCTGTTGACATCCTTCTGTATAGGGGGAGGCCATCTAGCTGGAGCTAAGTTGAGTAATAGTCAAGTTATCCAGCCTCTTGCTGCCAGCCCCCTGAGTTAACTCTTCGGGGAAGAAGTGAGTCCCGCAGCTCAGACCTGCATTACTAATGCTGCTCCTTGTGAACACCGAGTCACCACTCTAGTGCTTTACAGTGTAAACAGTCCGGCCATTGCATTCACTTGAGTGGCTGTTGGCTGGGCAACTTCTTTTATAAAGCCCGTGTTTTAATTTTACACAAATTTGTCATAATTTCCTCTTCTCTGAACTGAGGATGTTTCCTTTGCTGAAACAGCTGTGCTGTTTGGCTGTGCCAGAGTGGATTTAATTTACCACTGAAGCTGCTAAAATAAAAATGGGACAGATGCCAGGCCTTGCTTTTTAATGTTATGATTTTGTTGAGGTTTTATGGGGGGGGGAGGGGAGAGAGGAGGAGAATGGGTGGGGGGATATAGGGTAACAGGAGGGGGGTGGGAGGGATGGTGTTGCAATCTAGAGGAGGCCTCTCTCTAGCCTGGAAGTGTTGAGGGGGAGGGTGGGTTCAGATCAGATAGCAGTCCACAGGAGGAGACCATTTGCTGAAACTCTCGGGGTCTGGTGGATAGAGGATAGACACCAAAATTCTGTTGTAATTGAACATCAAGGAGCCAAGCGGCTGGTCTGGGAACAGTTGTTACTGTTGATTTGGTTTGTGCTGAGTTTCTAACCTGCCTGGCAGGCCGGCTAGCGCCTCTTCTACAGCTTCGGAGAATTGTTGCACAGCAGCTGTATTGTGTAGGCTCAGTCCTCCCAGGGACTGGACAGGGAGCTTCAGAGAGGAGCACATTCCTCTCTAAACCACCCAGCTCTGCATGCTCCAGATGGGGGGAGGGGGTCTCCAAGCCGCTCTTTCATTTAACCCTTAACTACCCAGCAACAGTACAGGGAAGGGGATTAGCCGGGGGAGGGGCAAGGAAGGAGAATCACTAATTCCCTCAGAAGCTACCTAGAAACCAGGGCACTATTTTACCAAAACAATTGAACTACCTGTTTAAGGAGCAAAACAGTAACAACTAGCGGTGCTAGCCCTTTGTAATCTCCTCTGGGATGCTTAGGGTTTCACTTTCCTTGGCTCCGTGGTGTGTAGCCTTTTCACACAAAGGTAATATGACCAGTGGAACAGATTGCAAGAATTTTTTTACCAGCTGTGAATACATGATCTTCCCCCAAGCCCGCTTTCTGAGGAGACTGATTTCAGAGCAGTCTTTTTTTCAGCAGCCAGCTATAAACATTTTTCCCAGTTTCAGAAAAGCTTGAAATCCTCCTTTATTGCAATTTAGCAGCCTCAGAAGATGCACAGGGAATAAGCTTTTATTATTTCTAGGCCCTCTTCCATCCCCCCTCCCCCTAAATTTCCAAATAAATATAGTAAACCTTTCTCCTAAGCTAAATAAAACAACCCACTAAATACACTCCCTACTGAGTGCTACACACGGGCTTCCCCCTTTTGAACATGCAAAGGCACTTTGGTTTGTGAAACTCGTACTGTGTGCAGGGAATGCTGGGTTTGCGCTGTTCTGCACAGCTTCCAAGGTCAGTTTGTCTAAACAGAAGAGGAGTTTTCTCTTTCTTCAACAAGGAAAAAAGAGGGGGTTGAATTTCCTTACTAATATACAGCAGAGAAGGAGAGGCTGAGAGAGAATTATTTTAAAAAACAAACCCAACCCAACAGACTGTTCTGCTGCAGTGTCGGGTAGGCTGGCATTTGGGTTAATCATCGCTTCAGACTGCACTGATGCTGTTTGTGAAAGCTCCCCACCAGCAATGCTCCTGGAGATGCAGAATGGCACAATGGATAAGGCACTGGCGCACTTAGGTTCTGTTCCTGACTCTGCCACTGGCCTTCTGGGTGACCTTGGGCAAGTCTCTTTCTCTCTGCATTTCTGTTTTCCCATCTATCAAATGGGGGTATTGGTACCTAACTCTTTGGTAGATTTGGAGATGAAAAGTGATATGGAAGAGCCGGATATTATTATTGAGTGGCAATAATCACCCTGTGCCAACACAGCTCCTGTTCAAGGCAGGCGTTTTATTTTGAAAAGCTCCCAACGTAAATCTCTCCTGCTAAACTCTGTTTACAATCTGTGAAACCTCCAGCTGCTTGTGAAGTGGATTGTGGGGATTGAGAGGGAGCTTGCAACCATTGGCCTTTCATCAGCTGGGAGGCAAGAAACAGGCTCAAGCAGTACAGGTATTTGTGGTGCAGATTAGTCACAGCAAACGCTTTCTGCTTACATCAAACCAAACCAAAATACTATTTTAAAAGCACAAACCTCTCCCGTCTTATCCCCCCCGGCCTTCGTGAGCAGTGAAGTTCATTCTCATCATCTGCTACCACAGAAATGATGGTGAAATCAGCAAATCTTGGGCCTTCATTAGAATTATCTTTGGTCCCTTCTGGCTTTATTCTGACCACTTGCATACCATAGGCCAGGGAAACTCACCCGATCATTCCTGCATCCCTCCCATGGCTTGTGTTTGAGTTAAAGCATGTTTTTAGAGAGAGTGAGTCAATCTTGATGTAAAGACGTCACGTGATGGGGAATCCACCAGGTCAGTTGTTCCAATTGTTAAAATCCACATACTGTTAAAAGTTGCATCTTCTTTCTAGCCTGAATTTTTGTTGCTTCAGCTCCCAGTCATGTCTTCAGAAGACGCTCTGCTTGAAATGCCTTACAGGAGCCTGATTTCCAGCGGGATGGGCACTCAGCGCTAGCTGAAAATCAGGCCCCTTTAATGCGTGTGCCCCATCAAGCACCCAAAATCACGTCTGAAAATTCTGGCTTCAGGTTGTAAATTGGGATGGAGGGTGGCGTGGGGAAGAACTTTTGGTTCTAATGGAATTTCCTAAGTAAAATAAGTCATTGGTAGCCTAAAGATCTAAAAGGCATTTAACCAGGGGTTAACTACTCTGCAGAGTAAACAACTGAAACAGAGCAGGGTAGGAGTCAACAGTTCAGCATACTGAAAGGCTATAATAATTATTCACATTCTAGTAGCACCCAGAGGCCCCATCTGAGATCGGAGCCCCATTGTGATGGGGCCTGTATGTATGGATCGTCAGACAGTCCCTGCCCTGAAGAGCATACAGTCTAAATAGACAAGGCAGATAAAAGGAAGGGTTGTTATCCTCAGTTTATGGAGGGGGGGACTGCACAGGGAGTCCGTGGTGGACCAAGGTACCAGCCCAAGTCCTGAGTGCTGTTGACCACAAGACCATCCTTCCTCTTGTCCTTAGACTCAGTAGCCTTGTCTGTACTAAGCTGCTTGGGAAATCTTCCACTTTGGGCTTCTGCAGTGGCTATTGTCAGGGGACCTGCAGCACCAGTATTGCTGCTGTCAACCACTTTTGTTGCCAGGAGCATTTCTCTCCTTCAATGCAGGAGCAGCTTTTTTTTTTTTTTTTTTTTTTTAAACTATGGTGTCTCCTAGACCAGTTCTGAGCCGGGTTAGGCAACACACTGGTAACAACGTGGATACCCCATCTCTGTGAGCTCTGCCACTATTGCTATCCTGGTGAATCTGCTTAGCAGTCCCAGTGCAATGCCTTAAACTGCAAAACTGTCCTTTCTCTTATACGACTCTGCACCATCACCCACAATCGGTCGTAGATGCAGTCAATTGACTGCAAATTAGGTAGACATCTAGGTTCTGTCATTTGTGCTCAGTTAATTGCACCTGTAATTTTGCACCCACAAATAATTGGGTGCAGATTTAGAGCTTGGAGTTCAGGCATCTTTGGTAAATGTGACTAGAGTTCCTTTTTTTGGATGGCTTATTTGTTTTTGCCTTTTTTTTTATGGCCCATTGGTTTGATTTTAGTTTGAGGTGCTCAAGGCAGCTTCTGTTCTGTCTCAATGACTGTGATGGTTTTACAGCATAATTACATGGAAGGGTTTGTGTGTCTTCTTATTTGCAGACTGGTTTCCTGCCCAGTGAAATGGGAATTGCAAGTCCAACCACACTTTCCCCCACAGGGGTGAAGGGAGGGTCTCAGTATTATTCTTACCCAAACAACCCTCGGAGGAGAGGTGCTGACAGCAACATAGGTAAGTCACAGTGGATGTCCCTCTGGTGCAGCCGTGCTGATTGTGAGATAATGAGACTAGGATGCCTTCTCTCTTGATTTGCACTTTAAATTGACTGTGGCCACAGAAACCGCTCTACTGGCTTGATGCCATTCATGATATAGAAGTTAGGTCCATGTTCTCCAAGATCCGTGCACGAATGCTGCAAGGTTACATAGATGTGGATCTGGCAAACATTTGAAAAACTCATTGCCAGACTGGGTTATGTAGCATCTTAGCGATGTATGATTTCCTCCACTCTGCAGGCAAATACCCGCCAAGATTGTAAAGTGACTAGTGATTTTGGTTGCCCAGCCTGACACAGGTTTCTAGTGGGCAGGTGCTCAACACTTTCTGAAAATCAGGACCCTGTAAGATGTCTCCAGTTGGGCTCTCAAAATCACTAGTCACATCTGAAAATCTTGGCTGCCATGTGAGAGTGCCCCTCTAACCTGTAATACTATTGCCTCTGCTCAAGTGCCCTTTATATAAAAGCTACCCCCAGTGAACATTGGCTGCCAGGAGTAATATAGGAACAATGTAAGTAATACGGTAAGCAGCACAAAGTCCTGATTATCAGAGAGTCATCTACCGGAGGAGTTTGAAGGCACCGAGTTGTGCCTTTGGCCTCTAAGGTCTTGTCTACACAGGGTTCCTGAGTAACTCCAGATGTGGACTCTTATTCTGGAATAAGAATGCTGTGTTCCTGTTTAAACTCAATCCAACATGATTTAAACTGGAACAAAGTGCTCTTATTCTGGTGTAAATGTATCCACACATGGAGTTACTCAGGAACAGCTATTGTGCTTTAATGAGGATTAAGGTAGGGTGTGAATTTAACTTTCAAGTGTAGACAGGCTCTCATGCTCCAGTGCTGATGTTATCTGGTCACACCCCACCCCATCTGAAATTGTTTTATTGCTGCTATTTTGGTCTTTGCACTGCAAATGGAGCCAGATGCGATGTAAGACTACATGTCGTTTTTTCCAGTTATTTTTAGAAAGGGGAATGCAGGTGAGGGTATCTGCTTTGATATTCAAAGCTTAATTAATTGCGTTAGAATTTCACTGTTTCAGGTTTTCAGATCCACCATTTAAATGGATTGAGTGGTTCTGTGTTATGAATTCTTCTCCTAAGCTAGAATATGTATGAATGGGCACGACCCCTCACCCTATGCTCAGCACAGCAAACATGTTGCATTTAGTGTCTAAAACTCTCACCTCAAACTAGGATTAGCCTTAATTCTTAACGAGAAAATCCATAAACCCTTAGCCTGAGCTTCCACTTGAGCTAGCTGCTTCTAGGGTTTTCCCCCTGAAAATGCCCCTTCCTACTATACCCCATCTCTTGCCTTAAAGATGCTACACTGTTTATCCCCCTGATTTGGATCTGAGACCCACCTCTTCTGTATTCATGGGTGAGTCAGTACAGTAGCCCTCCATCTCTGGGTAAAGTCCTAGAGCCTGACATCCTATCACAGTGCACTTTGCTAAGCACATTACTTTTTAAGGAGCAAATGACCGATGAGCTCACTTGTGTTCAGGTTGCAGGGTGAGCCAAACATTGCATGGTTTGATTTTTTTTCCCTTCTTCTCCCAAACCCTCTTTAATGAACCTACTGGCACCCTTTCCAAAAATCAGGAGATTATGCAGGGCCTTTTATCCTGGGATAAGTGAGTCCCTGTTGTCACAGCAGCAGCTAAAGAGGGGCTATTTTAATGTTCTCAGGTCCATTTCTCCCAGGAGAACGCTGCTGTAAAGAGAACAAGCAGAAAACAGGAGCAGTCCGACCTGAGACATAGCATGTTGCAATGTCACAAATCCGTTTCCTGTTGTACAGCATTACCGAGGAGTTGTAATTAAAGTGGTGCACTTAATACTGTGTCTTCTATCATTGGTGGCTTTACTTAGCCAGACTTTGTAACTAGCTTCCAACACCCAGTGGGGCTTCATATCCCAATAGTGTCAGCAGCCAGCCTGTAACTTACCCTTTCAAAAGTGGTTTCATGTCCGCCGTTCTTATTTATTTTATTTTTTCCATACCAGATGGACAGCCGAAAAAGGTTCGGAAGGTGCCTCCGGGACTGCCCTCGTCGGTAAGCAGCACAGCACGGAAATTTGCTCTCCAAATATTCCATCTAGTTCTATTTAATGCAGTATCTAAGCTCCGTTACATCTTCAGGTTGGATCTTTCCAGTTGATTTAAGCCTCCCCATCCCCAACAGTTTTAGTATGGACCGGTCGCCTCTAAATCTCATTTTAACTATATTCCCTACTGCAGCGGTAAATTATTGTCCCTACAGATTTGGTCACCATTGACCCAAGTATCCAAGTGTTGTGTATTTTTGTGGGGTAGGGAAGAGTTTTACTGGCTACAGTTTAGCATGTGAGAGAAATGGGAAGACATTGGTAAGACCAAGTTTTGTACAGATGCAGTAACCTGAGAGAAGTGATTGTAACACTTCATGTGCAGAATAGCTCTTGGTAGTGCCACCTGGGTAGCAGGGCGGGAAGGGGAGGAAAAGGCCCGGGTCTGAAGCCCTAGCTTGTTAGGTATTTACTGCCAGAGCCGCCTTCTCCCCAGCTCCACCTGCGCAGTAAAAGGACAGCATCTCGGTTATAGCCCTGAATTTCTTGGCTCTTGTCTATTTGACGTTATGTCGCGAATGCCCCTATGAAATGTGATATTCCACACGATTGGATTTCATTCCAAAAGGGAAACCAAACCAGTTGTAACATGGGCAAGCAGCTGGGGCCGGTCCAGGTGTGCAGGAATGCCTGTGTTGTTTTATAAGAAAGCCGAGCAGCCTGTAGGAATACGTTAGCCATACTTCTGTGGCAGTTATGGGGGAATAAACTGAACAGTGTCTTTATGGCTGGAAGTAATGGAATCTCCAGAAGAGTTAATTGGAGTGGACTGGAGGGGTCTCTCACAGATGGGAGCAGAGCAGCTTTGCATTGGCCAGAAGCACCAAAGAGCAAAGCTGCATTCCAGGCTCTAGCTTGTGGATGGATTGCAAATTTCAGGCAAAAGTGGAGGTGAAATTCTCTTGAGTGGAAGACTCGTGCGCTTCTCTGAGTGTGTGCAGTGTGCCTTCAGTTCTGCTCAGGCTGCACGGGCCCGAAGACTCAAAGCAAATGGGATGGACATACACACTCACTCCTCCATACAGGGAACATAACAGCGCTGTGGTATTCCTTCCTTTAGTGTAAAGCACCCTCTGTAACCTCAGTTTCATGATTCTGTTTTTCCGAAGTAAATAGTTTTCTACAGTGAAAGTCGAGCAGGACACACAATTGGTTTGGAATAGAGACAAGTTTGGGACTAACCAATGCCGACCCCCAAAATGAAGGACACTTGAGGGGCTTCTTATTGCTGGCTGTGCCCTAGCTTAGCTGCAATAAGCATCCCCGTTTATGCATTTTAAGTTGCCCTGTTCAACCTGAATCTGCATTCATGCTGTCCCGTCAGGTCCAGGTGGAACTCGGAGCAGCTGAATTGGGGTTAGCTCCCAGAGCGTTCATTGGAGGTAGCATGTGAGAAGAGCCTTGCTCCTTAGCAGATGGCCACTTAACCCTGCTGGTTACAGTTATTGGCTTCAGTTTTCAAAGGAGGGACTAGTGATTGTGGAGGCCCAGGGGTCTCTAATTTGAAGGGGCCTGGTTTCCAGAGGATGGGTGCTCAACACTTCCTGAAAACCGGGCCCCTTTACCATGTCTCTAGCATGGCACCCAGAATTCCTAGTCGCTTTGAAAAACTCGCGCTGCTGTTGAAACACAGACCCTGCACTCCGAGATGAGTCAGGCCCAAAGAGATTGTAGTCTCACTGCATGGGATCATTCTACTTGACTGCTGGGCCAGACACAGAGTTGCTCTCTGGTACTAGAGCCAAATTGGATGGCAACCCCCTCTTCTGCCTTTAAAAAATAATAATAAATTCTGAGCCAGCACAGCAGCAAGCTGGGGTGAATGTGCATGCGGCTCTGTAAACAGCATGCCACAGTTGTAGGAGAAACTACCCTCTCCTTCCCACCCCAGCTAAGGGAGAGTAGGATGGAATTTACTAGGAATAATATAACCATTCTGTTCTGCATCCCTGGAGGAAAGATGGAGGGTTATGTAATGCTTAGCAAAGGGCAGCAGCCCCTGAATTGCAGTGGCAAGGGACCAGTGGAACATAAATGACTAGAAGTCATGTGTGTGCACACGCGCTCTTCTCTTTCAGTGCAGGCTGCTAAAGCGAATTTAGCTTCACTTTTTCATAGCGAATTATTTCCCTGGTCTAGGGGTGAGGGAGTGTCTGCTGTCTCTTCGCTGCCCTACCTTCCCTCCCCCCCCTTAATGTTTTTTGACCTCCATGGGGTCTAAAACCCTCCGTTTCTCCAGTAGAGAGAAATATGCACCTATACATAGAATTAAGTATGTGGCCAGTGAGGCTTTGCCCTCCTAATGGGCAGCTGATCAAAGAAGCTTTCTCGTCTGAGGTCGTCTGCAAACATGCAGCAAAAGAGCCTGCTCCATGTTATCACTGGACCCTGTGCAAAGTAAATAGGTTAATAAACATCTTATTAAAATAAAGTACTTTAATCTTAATTCTGTAACTGCTTTGAAAACTTGGAATGGTCAGTGGCTGAAATAGTTGAAGGTGGCTGAAGCAGGGGAAGTGCTGCCAAAGGCAGCAAGAGATGCAAACAGCATCAGTGAGTTAAAGAGCGAACTAGAAAAGTTAGTGGCAAGCATGGAAGCTGGGGGGTGTTGCCTGCTCCTTTGATGGCAAGGGAGATGGGATGGAGGTAGGCTGGTCTCTCTCTTCTAGCTAGCAGGTCTGGTCATGAATGGCCCCTCAGGTGTGTCTTGCGGTCATGCTGTGGTACATTAGCACATGGTCCTCCTGAGTTTTTTGCCCTTGTGAAGTAGCGGCTTTGGAAAACAGCGACGTCTGCTGCAACTCGTATTCTCTGTGTTCCCCACCCACGCTCTCCTTTCTTTCCTTTGGGCCTGAGGAGCCGCATTCTTTCCTGTGCTGCTTTGAGTAATAAGTCAGGGTGGATGTGACCGTGTCTGGCGGCTGGTTGCAGAGTTTGGATGGCACAATGAGGAATGGGGCCCGAGGCAGAGAGTCTGTGTCTAATTACCCCACGTGCAAGAATCACCCTTGAAATAGGCCTAGACCTGTGCACTTAGAGCCTGCTGCTATTGAAGTCAGTAGGAACTTCCCCATTTGCTTCAGCAGGAGAAGGATCAGGGCCTGACTGAATAGTGCTGAGTGTGATACGACTGGCAGCTGCTTGGAAGGGTTCAATTGCATCAAAATCCATTCGAAAAAAGTACAACTAAAATCCTCTTGCTCATGTGCCAGAAATCCCCCTCTGCTTCCAGCACCTGCCTTTCGCCTCTCACAAACCACCTTAAAATTGCTTCTTGGATACACCAAACTCTGTAGGACCTATGACAAATCGTATCCGTTTGCCACTTGCTTGGTTTAGAAGGTGGAGGAGTTATACTAAGTGAAATTCTTCTGTTGTGCGGAAGATCTGAATAGGTGCTCACAATGGTTCCTTCTGGCCTTTGGAGCCGTATATCGATGGCATTGCCACTTGCATTTTCCCAACAAAGGGAGTAAAAACTTGTAATCTGGGTCAACAAGAGATTCTGCCCACCGCACTATGCACCAGAGCTGAGACACACACATGTGGTGTTCCAGCATTTGCTCTGCTTCCCTGAGAGACGCTAGCCAGCCCCCGCAAGTCACATTTCTTAACCATCCAGGTGCCCTTGTCTAGTAGCGAGCTCAGACCACATACATACAACTCTCCGCAGCAGTTCTGTGTTGTCTGGCTTTGTCTCTGAGCCCTGTGGAAATTGGCTTCGGTGCTCCTAGAATAGTAGGTTGTTTGAAGATTCTGTTGCAGTCAAAAGTATGGTGGCTGGCGAGTATTTTAGCGTATAAGTTTACAGTCTGGTCACTGCTCTGTTTAATATTAGTCTGCAAGGGTTGCCTGAAGTCCCTCACTGGTTTATGCATTTAAACAAGAATAACGGGGAGGGGGGGGGGGGAGGAGACCAAAACACCCTGAGAATCCCAGGGCTGGTGAATTTAATGCGGTTTCTTGGCAAGCTCCCTCCTTTTACTCTCTGTGCTAGCAATTTTAAACACAGGAAATGATCTCACCTGTAGGTCCCAGAGGTCTGACTCTCTAGCTGACAGAGGCAAAGGCTGGGGGGGGAGGAGAGACCTGGCTATGATTTACTGTTTCCTGTGGGGCTGCGTGTAGAATGTGGATTCTGTCAGGTCCTCCCGAGCGCACTGAGGATTTTGGAGGCTCGTCGGCTGCTTTACATATTTTGAAGGCAGGCTTAGAGGGCTCTTATCTCTGCGCATGGTGACTTTCCGCAAGCTGGGGATGCTGGCTGTGGGGGAGCAGCTGATGGGTTGGGTGACATGAGTTGAGCAGCCGTCTGCCTGCTCTCTGGAGGACAACAGAGGGCTTAGCTGATGGAACATCTCTATTTCCAGCAAACCACCCCCCCAAATATACCCCCTCTCCTCCCCTCTCCTCCCCTCTCCCTTAACCCCAAGTAACATAATCTTAGATGTCTTTAGAAAAAGCCGTTTGAAAGCCTCCTTATTATTTAACACCAAAACGAAAGATTTCCAGGGCTTTTCTTTCTTTCCTAGAAACAGCCTCTTAAAATGAGCGGCTTGAATTTTATGCATCTGTTGTCTCCAGGCTTTAAAAAAACAAACCACAAGTGTGTGTGCGTGTGTCCACACTCCCCACACACACTAGATCTGCCTCGCACATCCAGGGAGCACAGATACGTTGAGATGGCTGCATGAGTGAATTGCATTGCGGTGGGTGGGGAGGACCTCGAAGTGTTAATGAGTAATCGGACTGAAATTTGACTCCCTTGAAATAGAGCTGGGGGGGGGGGGTGTGAGTTCAGAGCCAGGAATGGGGGGGTGCATATGTCAGTATGGGAGGAGGCAGGGGGGTGTTCCAGCAGTCTGGGAAACAGCAGGGTGCAAACGTTGGGCACCTTCGGAATCCTGCGTCGGCTTCCTGCCTGGGTGAGGATATTTCTTACGGGTTTTTTTTAATTCTCGCTCAGGATTTATTAAATATGGTAAACCTCCTTTCCCCACCCCCACCCCTTCTTCCTCTCCTCCAGTGCTGCACAGCTGCCTGGAGACTGGCCAGGTGCCAGGGGCTGGCAGATGGTGCAGGGCTATTAGATGTGCTTCATTCGATTCCCTGTCCCAGCTCCCGCTATTTAATCAAATTATAGGAAAAGTCAATTTACTGGATTCTTATTCTTTGTAGCCTGTTCCATTCCCCATCTCTCCCCACCTCCCTACCACAAACACGCGCTATCCAGACACACACACACACAATTTTTTTTCGTGCATTCCACTTCAAGGTTTGTCTCTGTGTTGAAATGGGGAGATTCTTGGATACACACAAAGGCAAAGGGCTTTTAGGTTGTTTTTTTAAGAGGGCGTGGGGGCCAGTTGTCAGCATCTGTCAGTTCTCTCCCTTCCCCCTCCTCTCTGTGGTTTTTTTTATGAGTTTATGATCTAAATTTGTGCTATCAGGTCAATAAAGACTCCGTCTGAACTTGGTGATCTGTTGAAACAGAAGGTCACAAGTTACATTCTCTGCTGTCTCTTCCCCTCCAATCACCCAGAGAACACTGCAGTTCGGTGATTGTCGCTTCTGGGTACCAGCAAAGTAGCGGTAGACACACGGGGGGGCACTATAGGAGTGAGGGGAGTAAAGGGACTTTTACAACTCTCCCTTAATTCAGAGTCATCACGTCAGATTAGCCCAAAGAGTTGTGGAACATGTTATAATGGTGGGGCGGGGGTCGTAAATCTGCTGTGTGGAGCTGACACAGAGCTAGTGGATGGTGGTGGGGGTTTTTTGTTTTTGTTTTTAAAGACACACTAGTGTGTAGTATTGGAAGACAACAGACTTTGGAGCATGGTCAGGGGGCTTGTTCTCTACGAAGGGAAAGCTAGGGGGGGGGGGGAATGAGAGAGAGAGAACAAGGGATTTTTAAAGCCTCTTTGGAGGACATGGTTCTAAGATGGTGTGTGGTTGTTTTTTTTAAAGCTGGAGTGTAAACATTGTCCGGAGCCTTGTGAAATTCATTGCATCACTTCTTACAGGCATGCGCTGGACACACTGGGCATCGGTTATTGTTGTTTGTCTCAGCTGTGGGTGCTCTTGTTTAGATGGTGCATTTTGATGCCTTCGTCTCTGGGATGGATAGTCTGAGAAGCAGGAACTGAAGGTGCAAAGGGATGAATTTATTTTAACAATAGTAATCACAGATGCTTTCCAGAGCACGTTTTTGCTGTCTCTGTTAAAACCCATTTTCTCAGTGTTTTGGGCAATTTTAAAAATAGAGCCATTCTTCCACTCCTCCTCATTGGCACTTTGCACTTGCGCCAATAAAAATGTTAGAAGTTTCAGACTTGGGGGTGGGGGGAATAGACCCTTGCCACATCCCTGCTGGCTTCCCTTACAAACAGAAATGCTTTTCCAGTCATTTGATGAACTGAGAATGCCCGGCAAAGTTACTGCAACCCCCGGTCCCTGCTTTCGTGTGTATTTAAAAAGAAAATAGTTTCACAATGAATCAATCGTGATGAAAATAGGTCCTGGGAAGGTTTTCGCATCAGTTTAAATGGCATTTCGGTTTATTTGCATATCCAGTGTGCATTTGTTAAACACATTTGAACACCAGCACACGAGAGATTTGTCGTCAGCAGGCTTTCTAGCATCCACTTGGTCAATAACCCTTTCTTTGCTCCCCTGCCCTCTATTCTCAACGTGCTACTGAACACATTACATGGACATAGCTCCATTGCAGAGTTACTGTAACCATCGACAGAAACAGGCCTCTGCGAGCGGCCTTCATTTTGAGGGACAGCACTTGTTTTAGTCCCTTAATTGTGCTGAATAAACGGAATAGGTGTTGGTTCCACCTCCTTTATGGTTGGAAATCCTTTACTGCAGAAGTAAAGGTTCATGGAACTGACTAAGAGTTATTTGCCCTAAAGGAAGGAATCCCACAGCATTCTAGATTCCATGCAGGCATAATTATGTGTGTGTGCATCTGTCTCCTTCCTTTGGAGCCTGTCAGTCAGTGGGCCATGGCGGCATGAGAGCTAGGTCCAGGAAATAGGCTCCTGCTCCGAAGAGCCTGGCCCATGTGGAGATGATGGTGCTTTTCAGTAAGCAGCATGGTCTGCACTTATGGTTCAGCCTGCAGAACATCTCATGGCTAAAATAAGCCAGGGCTTGCAAATGTCCCAACTTGGGCTGCATTGCATATGCTGAGCTGCAGGTTTTCATTCCGATCATCCCCAGCACTGTACCTGTGTCGCTGGGCTGACAGCTGGCCTGTAGCGGGGTGTGGGTGTGTTTAAGGAGAGGGTTTGAATGGAATTTGGAGGTGACATGGAGTGAAGAGCCTCACTGATGGACCCTCATAGTTGGCGTCTGCCTCAGTTTCCCAGTCAGTAAAATGGGGATAATGAATACTTGCCTTGTTTGTAAAGCACTCTCAGCTCTGTGGATGAAAGGCACTATGTAAGGGCTGGGTATAGGCGACAGTGAAGCCTTTTCGGTAAGGAAAAGCAGATACATGAGCAAATGGGTCCAGAATACTTGCCTCCCCCATATCCCATTTCCCTCTGAATCAGCCTGGGGACTGGGGTTTAACATCCAGAAATAATCCTTGTGGTTACCCATAAAAAGCCATAACAACAGAAAAGGGAACTAAAGAGGAAAGCTGGAACTTCTCGCGCTGGCCTGTTCTGTCACACATGGGGCATGAAAGATCAAAAATGTAGGGCACGTTTCTGCTTTCACTTCTTCTCCGCCCCCTCCCGAGTGTTGGCAGCTGCGCGTCAGTTGGATTTATTCGATGAAAGATGGATTGTCCGGGTGGGAAGGGTCGGTTAGGTGATCTCCAGCCCACATATGAGACGTGATGAGGGATGCAGGAGGCCAAGTTTAGTGTGACTGTGGGGAGAGGCACCAGGGAGAAAGGGACAGAGTTAAGGTTGGTGCCCATCTTAGCGGTGAGGATTTCCTGAATAACGTAGTGTCGCTTTTCAGCTTTAACTTTGGCTGAACTTCTCCCTTTTTTTTTCCCCCCTGTTTGCTGTGGGAATTGGCTACACTATCCGCCACAATAAATAGGTTAAAGGCTATCTGGCTGGGGAAGGCGGCAGCCTGGCAGGAAAAGGCGGCGGGGAGGGAGAAGAGAATTTAGAAGACACTAAAGCTATCTGAATGGGCAGGCCTCTCTCCCTTCCTCATCCCCCTTCCGGCCCTTTGCAGGTGTATCCATCCAACTCAGGTGATGACTACAGCAGGGATCCAGCTGGATATGCCCCCTCGAAACCTCCCAGCACTGTGTATCCTGGAGCCTTCTACATGCCAGGTCAGTAGTTAATGCTGGTGACCCCAGCGTCACAGCAGCTGGCCCCTATCCTGTTACATCCGAAGCGGTGACGGAGGGGATTTCCTAGCAGCGTGTGATTCAGGGAGACAGATGTGGGTGGTGGTGGGGCAGGCAGGCGTGAATACGTAGGCCCAATAATGCTGTAATCACTGCCATTACGTTGGGTCCCAGGCTTATGACTGGTTGCAGCCTCCCGACCTACAACCTTGTCTTGCAGCGCACCCTGCGCCGTGAGGCCGTCCTGCAGAGTGTAAGCTTTGTGCTTGTACAGCCACCGGCCCGGTCCCTAAAAGCTATTGCACTACAAATAATTAAAGGCACCGCTCCTGCGTGCGCACAGAGTGCGCGCCATCGGCATTACTCAGCTAGTCTCCCCTTCCCCCCTCTGCCTCCTGGGACTCCTGCCTGCTGATGTTTGTGCGTTGTGATTTTATATCCCCAGTATTGACATGGTTGCTTGCCTTGCAGATGGACTTCATAACTCGCCAGATCTGTGGAGCTCGTCCGGCACCATGAGCCAGTCGAGCTATGGAGCAATGCTGGGTGGCTCCTCGGCCCCTCTCCCACAGTCCGGTGGCTTCAATAGTTTACATCAGCACGAACGGATGGTAACGTTTTCTCCGGTGATGCTGTAGCCTTGAGCAGTGTGTGAATGTTTAGGTGGTGCCATGTCGTTGTACGAGCATAGGGCAGAGTGCCAGACTCTTGGGGTCTATTCCCAGCTCAGCCACTGACTCCCTTCCCTCATCTGGGTCTGTTTGCCTGGCCTGTTAAATGGGAATAATGATTCTCTCCTGCCGCGGAGCAATTTGGCGAGACTTTTGTAGTCTGACAAAGGGTATTTTGGTGCAGTGTTGCTGTAAAATACTCTTTCAATTAGCATTAGCAAGGAGTGGACTTCGGTGTTGAGTGAGATCCCTAGCTTCTGTCCCTTTGGCTCATTCTTTGGCAGCGCTCTTTGAAATAGCAAGATGCTCTTATGCCGCCATTCTGAAAATACTGGTCATCAGCCTTGTAGATGTTTCTGCGAGTCCCCTCACCACAGCATCCAGGCCCTGGCGAACCTTAGTTAATTTAGTTTGTCAGTGATTGGGAAGTATTATCCCTATTCTATAGCTGGGGGCACTTGAGTGTAGAAATGTCTTCCCCTCCCCAGCTAAAGCAGAGCACTTCAGATTTATTCTGCTGTAGGTGTGTTCACTGGATTGTCCAAATGTAACCTGCCCAGCGCTAGCTTGGTGATCAATTTAGATCTGCTCTGGTAATTATTTTGGGGGAGATCTAGGCCTGTGTGGTACAGGGGGGCAGACTGTACTGTACAGAGATCAAACTGGTACCCTCTGGCCTTAAAATCTGTGAATGTCTAAAACAAGGTGTTTACATGGCCCTCACTGCAACAGCATCTGTGCCCCTCACGATCTTCAGGATATTTATCTTCTCAACCCCACGTGTGACGCAGGGAGACTAAGTGACTTCCCCAAGGTCCTAGATTTCCTGACTCCCACTCCTGGTGCCTTAGCTACCAGACTGCTCTTCCTCCCTCGAGGCGAAGGCGTGGGTGCTGCAGGATCAGCGGTAGAAATGAGAGCCTGCATTCCAAGCGGTGGCTGCTGTTTTCTGCAGTGGGGGAGCGCAGTCGTTCCTGCTGCGGGGGGGTGTCCATGCGGTGTGTGAGCAGGTTGCCGATTCTGAAATGAACCCAGCTGCTTCTTGGCCTTCAATTTCTCAAACATCCCCCTTTTCCTGCCTCTCGTCATCCTCTTCCTCCTCTCCCCCCCATTCAAAAAAACCGGCAACGATAAATTTCAGAATCCGGAAACTTCCCACCAGCTCCATAGCTGGGGGTGAGGGGAGGAAGAATTCATGAAAACATGTCCACAATTTTTGCTGATTTTGGAGGGGGTTTTCTCCCTCTACATACGCACATTTTGAAAAATGTTGACTCAGCTGCAGTTGGGGACTTTCCCCACCACTAGAGCATCAGCAGAATCCCCCTCAGCTGCAGTAACATGGCAACATCCTAAGTTCCCTGTAAGCTGCACGGCCGCACAGCAAGCTGTCAAGGGCTGTGCAGGCAGGGAGAGGAGCCCCTCCCCCGGCCCAGCCCAGCCTCGCCAGAGCTGCCATGGCCAGGGAGAGGCGCCTCTCACCTGGCCTCGAGCTGCTGCGAGGAGAGAGGGCTGGAAGGAGTCCTCTCTCCCTGCTGCAGCCCCGGGGCAGCCTGCACCCCAAAGCCCTCAGCCCCACCCCAGAGCCCACACCCCCAACCCTCTGCCCTAGCCCTGAGCCCCCTCCCGCACCCCGAGCCTCTCATCTCTGGCCCCACCCCAAAGCCTTCACTCCTAGCCAGCACCCTCACCCTCTGCATCCAACCCTCTGCCCCAGCCCTAAGCTCTCTCCTGCAGCCTGAACCCCTCATCCCCAGCCCCACCCTAGAGTCCGCATCCCCAGCCAGTCCTCATCCCCCCACACCCCAAACCTTTGCCCCAGCCCTGAGCCCCCTCCCACACTCCAAACCCCTCGGCCCCACCCCCACCACACATCACCTCCCTATTGGTGCACATAACAAAATACATTCCGCATGTGGACGTAAAAAATTTGAGGGAGCACTGGTGATGTCCACCATCTCCAGCCGTTGGAAAGCAGTGCAGTCAGGTCAGAGATTTGGTCCATCAGAGAGCACAGTTGATCCACCCTCACTAACCTCTACATTCACCTCGGGGGGGGGGGTACTACCTAAATCCTGCCGCGCTGTGGACCGTCCCAGGGGATGGATGTCTCATGCCTCTTCCCCTTTCTCCTTTCTAGAACTACCCAATGCATTCAGGAGAAGTTAATGGCGGACTTTCCTCTGTGTCTGGCTTTCCCTCTGCCTCCACCCCTTATGGCGTGCCCAGTCATACGCCACCGATCAGTGGGACAGACAGCATGATGGGTATGTACGTGGTTTGGCAAGTCTTGGGCAGAGGCCACTGAAATTTTCCACTCTCCCACTGCATGTAGGTTAATCCAGGAAAGGCAAACCATTGTAAACGTCTAATGCACAAGGAGGTGTGGGGTTAAAGCCACTGTCTGGGCCGTTGGAGAATAATGCTCGCGCTCTGTATGTCTGCATGACACCAGGTCTTATCCCTCGTGTGTCGCACGTAGGCCTGGAGTTACTCCACGAGGCAAGAGATTTAGTGGGGGTTATTGCTGCCGGATAATCAGGCATGATCTGGCAGAGAAGAAGGGGTGGGATCTGTGTGGTTTTGCACAAGTAACTCCCCCTCCTCCCCAGCCTCTGTGCTCAGAGGTTTAAGTTGCTTGTTGCTTTCCATCCATGCGTGTTTTTTCACACCCAGCTCATGGGTCCCAGAGGGAAACTGGAATCTGTGCAGTCGCTTCTCGGAGGCGCAACCGCTGAGCGAGAGGCAGAAAGGAGTTAAACCTGAGGCAGGTGGGGAAGGTGCAGGGGATACGTTGTTCGTCCAAATCAGGAATAGGAATTTTTGTGCTGCGTTCAAATGCCATTTTAAACCCGAGTGCTTTAATCTCTAACCCCGCTGGACCTGTTACAAAACCTGTTACATGAAATTAACTTCGCTGGGAACTGAGAATCCTGACCTTGATCGTTTTGTTTTGTAGAGAAACCCGTGTTTGGGGAGAGGGAGGGACCAGGCCTAGGACTGTGGGGGCTTGGAAGGTGCCCTGTTAAAATGGGGTTTGCTGTGTGGGAGATGTTGAATGGCAAAGTGCCTGTGACCTGGCATCTCGTGCGAACATCCCTGCAGCTCCAGGAAGGCAGCCGCAGTGGATATTGTCTGCTCCCTGCTGTTCAGAGCGAGACTCTCAGGGCAGCAGCAGCCAAGGGAGGTGTGGGAATAAAGTGGGTCTTTTTAAAACTGAGTGAGAAACTTTATCCTGCCTTCAACTGCTGCCACCTTCCCCTCCCAGTCTCAATAGGAGACTGCGCGCGCCAACACTAAACTACAAGGATCAACTTTTCTTTTTAAGTGCCCCTGGGTTTTTCCAAAAGTGACTTGTTCTGATTTGAGCTCTTCTGGAGCACGCTCCAGCAAGGACCAGAGGGGTAAGGGCTGTGTTCTCTCTCTCCCTGCAGGCAACAGAGGAACCACAGCTGGGAGCTCAGGAGATGCGCTTGGGAAAGCATTAGCTTCAGTAAGTGTTTCTTGCTCTGGATTCTTCCTCCCAACGCCTCTCCGAGTCAGCAAGCGTTGGAGTCCGGTTGTTGACTTGACCATCTTGCTCCCTGCCCTGGAAAGGAGAGTTAAACGTCTCCACGGCGTGGTGGTTCGGGTGCTTGGAGCCACGCAGCATTCATGTTGGGCTTGTTAACTGGCAAGGAAAAGAGGAAGGATGGCCCAGCAGATCAGGCCATATATGTCCTTGAGAAGTCCCGTAGTGTCTGCCTGTTCCCCAGCTGTAAAATGGAGATGATGCTCTTTCCCTCCCCAGAAGAAGAAATAAAAGATTTAGGTGCTTGACACTATGGGAATCGGGGCCATAGATACAAAGGGGAGGTGCTTCACGGTCACTCCTCACCACCCCACTGGGAAGTAGGGCACAGCGGGAGAGCCGGGGCTCAGAGTAAGTTAAGTGACTTGCTCGTGGGCAGAGAGGACTAGAACCCAGGCCTGGCAAATCCCAGTCCAGTCCCCCTCCGCTGTCCGCCCTCTCCGTGTTGCTGTGATACCTTGGGCACCGGGTGTTACGGGCTTAGGTTCTGTACTCCAGGCCGTAGCTGATGTGAGGGGGGTTGTTTAAAGTTCAGTGGCCCCGCTGGGTTAGTGTGGGGAGTGCTAACTCTTGACCGATGGTCCGTGTCGGGCCAACTGGTTGCTTTCAGTTAGTGTTCAGGCCTCGCCTAGTGCTGTGTGCCACAGACCCCCCCTGCTCGGTCCACCAGCCCCCAGTGTCTCACCCCATGCGGAAGCCAGCTCCGTGCAGTGCCTGCCTCCGCTGTCACGCCCAGGAAACCTCCTCAAGTCGCGAGAGCCCAGCGACTAAGGTGGCAAATGGAGGCGCTTGCTGTGGGGAAGGAGCGGCGGGGGCAGTGGGGAGGAACACAGCAATAGCATAGATACCGAGGTTAATCTGCCCAGCAGAGCGCTCGGGGGTGGGACTGAGGAAGCATGCTTGTTGCGTAGCTGGAGGGCTGGGGGAATTGGCGAGGGTGACGTAAAGAGACTTGGAAGTCAATGGGATAGTGCTGTGGGCGCTTGTGGCGCACGGGGGCGTGGGGCAGTGAAGGGTTTGCAGCCGGAACGCTAGGTTTCGAAGGTGTACTTGGCTAACTGTGCTTTGTTTCTCTCTCGCTCTAGATTTATTCCCCAGATCACTCTAGCAATAACTTCTCTTCAAACCCCTCCACCCCCGTGGGCTCCCCTCAGGGGCTTGCAGGTACGTGCTCGATGCACTGATCTCCCAAGAACTGCTTGAGCAACATTTTTACAAACCTGATCAAACCAGTTTCATTTAAAAAAGGGGGGGGCTGGGGAAGATATCTTATAAAAAAAAAAAAGTTTAAAATAAATAAAAAAAACCCAACTCCCATGAATTGCTTGGTTTGGGTGTGGAGAGACATCTTGTCTCCATAGTCCCCGGCCATGGGTTTCAAAAATGGCTAGTGATTTTGGGTACCTGGCTTGAGGTGCTGGAATGGACCTTTGTATGCTGAGCCTTCTCCCCCTTAGCAGAAATCATGCCCCTTTAAGGGGTATCTGGGTGGGCACCAAAAATCACTAGTCACTCCTGAAAGCCTTGGCTTCTGTCTCCAAAGAAGTGACCTGGCAGGAAATATTCTAGCCGCCTGTGAGTCTTGTCCACATCCAGTGATGCTGTCTCATGCTGACGTGTAGCTTTGCTGCTACCTGGGTAAAAGGTGCATCCTCTTTCCCTGCCGACAGCCCCTTTGCAAGCCTCTCAGCGATGTGCCCTTTGAGCTGTCCCTGTTCTTCGAGATGTGTTGCTCATATCGATTCCAATTAGGTGTGCGCGCGCCGCGTGCACCATTGTCGGAAGATTTTTACCCTAGCAACACCCGGTGGGTCGGCTGAGGCGCCCCCCTGGAGTGGCGCCCTTATGGCACCGGATATATGCCCCTGCCGACCCAGCGCCCCCTCAGTTCCTTCTTACCGCCTGTGACGGTCGTTGGAACTGTGGAGAGCGGCATAGCTGACCTCCACCTCCCTAGCTTACTCGTTATATAGATAGTGTTTAGTGTAGTAATAGTTGTAGATAGTACTTGGAGGGGTCGGGGTTGCTCCCCGTCCCTCCTCCCCGGCACCCGGGCTCATGCCCAGGTCTCCAGGTTTCAAGCCTTGCTCGGCTTGTCTCAAGCCGATGCCTATAGGAGACCCCCACGACTCCTGCTTGAAGTGCCTGGGGGAATCTCATCAGCCTGATAAGTGCTGCATTTGTAAGGCCTTCAAGCCTCGGACAAAAAAGGAGCGGGACTTGCGTTTAAAGCAGCTCCTAATGGAAGCGGCACTTAGCCCGATGTCCGCGGCACCGAGCGCGTCCCAGGCACCGTCGGTCCGCAGCGCGCCTCCGGCACCGCAACGGCCCGGTACCAGTAAAGACTCTCGGCACCGGACGTCTCCAGCACCGGTACAGCCGCGACATCGTTCGCTGTCTCCGCAGCCCAAGAAGCAGCGCAAAACGCCTGCTGCTCCGGTGCTGTTGCAGGCACTGCCGGTACCCTCTTCGGAGCAAAGGACCGTACCAGACCGCCCCACGAGGGCTCCAACGCCGGCACCGTCAATTCCGACACCTCAAGTGCTGTCGAGTCCGGTGCGCATAAGCTCCCCGGTGCAAGCCGTGGTTGAGCTCGGACTTCCGTCCACCCCGGAGACCTTCTCCACGGCCCACGACCTAATCGCGCTGACGGAGCCTGGACTGTCTCACCTTCCGGTACTGCCGGTGAGAACGGTCCCATCTATAGGGAAACCCGCCTTCATGTGTCCTCCGTCACAGAGCGGGTCAGTTCGACACCGGTCTCGGTCCAGGTCCCGGTCTAGATCCCGGTCCCGGTCTCGCTTATGGTCCCGGACTCTGCACCGCTCGCAGTCCCGGCACCGCTCGCAGTCCCGGCACTGATCCCCATCTCGGCGCCGGTCGTACTCGCGGCACCGCTCCGCTTCACGAAGGTCTCCTTCTCGGTATGACCGGTACCGATCCAGCTCCCGGCACCACTCCCGGCACCGATCGTCTCGCAGCCGATCCCAGCGCCACCAGAGACACAGATCCTCGTCGAGATCTAGATCGACTTCCCGGCACCGTTATGGCCGTCGGTCCCGCTCCCGGTACCGACAGCGACCCTGGCACCGATCTCCAGCTCCCACGCGCGGAGCAACAGAGCAGGACGGTGTAACGCGGTATGGTAGCTCGGCCCCGCGTTGGCCCTCACGACCAAACTCGATGTCGTCGCAAGCGGGCATTGGCCGCCACGTCTAGGGCCAAGACGCAGATGGCGCTAGCCAGGGCCAGGATGAAGGACACGATCCTGACCAGGGGCCCCCACAATGGTCCTTCTGGACTCCTTGGGCATATCACCAAGCCCAAGGTGCCCGCTCGGGCGCTTCTCGCTCTGTACATTCGGAGGCCCGGGTGCCGGAGGCCACCGTGAGCCGTCCTCCCCAGGCAGCTCCAGAGGCGACTACCCTCCTATCAGACCAGGCCCATGCCCCTAGCGTGGTGGACCTAGGGCAACCGGACCCTCCTCAACCTGCCCTTCCCCAGGATCCGCTAGTCCCGGGGCTGTCCTCCTCATCCTCGCCCGACGAGGCTGTAGCAGGCTCGTCCTCCTCTGGCCTACCACCTATAGATCTTCGTGCACACCAGGAATTGTTACGTAGGGTAGCACTGAACATGAACATCCAGGTGGAGGAGGTGGTGGAAGTCGAGGACTCGGTGGTGGACATCTTATCGGCTGATGCCCCTACACGGGTGGCCCTACCCTGTATTCGGACTATACAGACTAATGCCAACACGATCTGGCAGTCCCCTGCATCTATTCCTCCCACGGCCAGAGGGGTGGAGAGGAAATACATGGTGCCCTCTAAGGACTACGAATGTTCCCCTACCCTGTTCACCCCCTACCCTGTTCCCTAGTTGTACAGTCTGTAAACGAAAGAGAGCGACACGGCCAGCAAGCGCCGGCTCCTAAGTCCAAGGAAGCTAGGCACCTGGATTTATTCGGGCACAAAATTTATTCGACTGGTGGCCTACAGCTCAGGGTAGCTAACCAGCAGGCCCTCCTGAGCCATTATAATCATAACACCTGGAGCTCAATGGGGAAATTCAGGGAGCTGCTCCCCCAAGACTCCAGGGAGGAGTTTGGGGCCTTAGTACAAGAGGGCAAAACAGTGGCGAGGACGTCTCTGCAGGCGTCTTTGGATGCGGCGGACTCGGCGGCTAGGACTTTAGCCTCGGGCGTGGCTATGCGCCGCATTTCATGGCTACAGGTGTCGGGTCTTCCACCTGAGCTACAACAAACAATTCAAGACCTACCCTTTGATGGCCAGGGGCTCTTTTCGGACAAGACTGATCCCAGACTTCAAAGTCTGAAGGACAATAGAGCCATTATGCGTTCACTGGGCATGCATACCCCAGTAACGCAACGTCGGCCCTTCCGGCCTCAACCACAGCGCACCAACCCTAACCCTAACCCTTGGCCGCGGCAAGACTTCACTAGAAGGCGTGGCCATGGTAATAGGAGGAGACAATCTGGTCCTCCATCGGCCCAGAATCAAGGCCCCCCAAGACCATCGGCCGGGCCTAGGCAAAACTTTTGAGGGTGCGCCCGAGGACGGAGCACCAATCTCCTTATCAGATCCTTTCCCTCCTTTCTCCAACCGCCTTTCCTATTTCCTCCCTGCGTGGTCCAGCATAACTTCAGACCGCTGGGTCCTATGCACGGTGGAAACTGGATACCATCTGCAGTTTCTTTTGCCCCCACCTTCCCACCCTCCCCCCCCGTCCCTCTTCAGGGACCCCTCTCACGAGCAACTTCTCTTACAGGAGGTTCAAGCGCTCCTGTCTATCGGGGCGGTGGAAGAGGTCCCAAAGGATTTCAGAGGCAGGGGTTTTTATTCCCGTTACTTCCTAATCCCCAAGGCAAAGGGGGGACTTCGGCCCATCCTGGACCTGCGCGGACTCAACAAATTCATGGTAAAGTTGAAGTTCCGCATGGTTTCCCTGGGTACCATTATTCCTTCCCTGGATCATGGAGACTGGTACGCCGCCCTCGACATGAAGGACGTGTACTTCCACATAGCAATTTACCCGCCTCACAGGCGTTTCCTTCGCTTTGTGGTCAGTCGGCAGCATTTCCAATTTACCATCCTTCCCTTCGGCCTGTCCACAGCACCGCGGGTTTTCACAAAGTGTATGGCCGTCGTAGCGGCCTCGCTCCAATGCCATCGGATCCAAGTGTTCCCGTACCTCGACGACTGGCTCATTCGGGGTCGTTCTGAGCTACAGGTGCAGTCCCATGTTCGCTGCGCCATGAGCTTGTTCAGGCACCTGGGTTTGCTGCTCAACGCCGAAAAGTCCACTTTGCAGCCAACCCAGAGAATAGATTTCATTGGGGCAATCCTGGACTCCACTCTCGCCAAGGCATGCCTACCGCAGGCCCGCTTCCTGTCCATCATAACCGTTATCCACGGCCTCCTGCGGTTACCAACCTCGACAGCACGCGCGTGTCTCGCTCTCCTGGGCCACATGGCCTTGTGCACTTTCGTGACCAGGCATGCCAGACTACGCCTCCGCCCACTTCAGACCTGGCTATCGTCAGTATACCATCCAGGCCGGGACAGTTTGGACACAGTACTTACGGTGATCCTAGCCTCTCTGCGTTGGTGGCTGAACCACGGCCTCGTTTGCGGCGGGATGCCTTTCCACGCCCCGCAGCCCTCTCTAGTCCTGACCACGGATGCGTCATCGCTGGGCTGGGGCGCTCACCTTGCGGGCCTTCGCACACAAGGTCTTTGGTCCGCACAAGAAATAGCCCTGCATATCAACGTCAGGGAACTGAGAGCAGTACGGCTGGCATGTCAGGTATTCCACGAGCATCTTCAGGGCTGTTGTGTCGCAATCTTCACAGACAACACAACGGCCATGTTTTATATCAACAAACAAGGAGGAGCACGATCCTCCCTCCTTTGTCAGGAAGCCATACGCCTCTGGGAGTTTTGCATAGCCCACTCGATAGACCTGGTGGCATCATTTCTCCCAGGAATCCAGAACACCTTGGCAGACCGCCTCAGCAGATCCTTCCTGAAGCACGAGTGGTCGATACATCCGGACGTTATCCTTTCTGTTTTCCGGAATTGGGGATTTCCCCACATGGACCTTTTCGCCTCTCGCGAGAATCGGAAGTGCCAGGTGTTCTGCTCCCTTCAGGGACACTCCCCGGGCTCCCAATCGGACGCCTTCCTGATATCGTGGAAAGACCACCTGCTCTATGCCTTCCCTCCGTTCCCGTTGGTCCACAAGGTCCTCCTCAAGTTACGCAGAGACAAGGGCCTCCTGATCGCTCCGGCGTGGCCCAGACAGCACTGGTACACCACTCTCCTCGACCTGTCAGTGTCCGAACCGATTCCTCTACCATTGTGGCCGGATCTGATCACTCAAGACCACGGCAGGTTATGTCATCCGGACCTGCAGTCCCTCCATCTCACAGCATGGATGCTGCATGGCTAACTCAATCGGAGCTGCGCTGCTCCACCTCAGTGCAGCAAGTACTCTTGGGTAGCAGAAAGCCCTCCACTAGGTCCACATACCTGGCCAAATGGAAGCGTTTCTCCTGCTGGTGTGCCCTGAGCAAGGCTGCCCCTCTGGAGGTGCCAGTACCTACCATCTTAGACTATCTCTGGTCCCTGAAACAGCAAGGCCTAGCTGTCTCATCCATCAGGGTACACCTAGCAGCGATTTCGGCCTTCCACCCTGGCGAAAACGGGCGCTCGATTTTCTCCAACCCCATGGTTGGCAGGTTCCTCAAGGGTTTGGAATGTCTATACCCACCAATCCGTCATCCGGCCCCTACGTGGGACCTCAATCTGGTCCTATCTAGACTCATGGGTGCCCCCTTCGAGCCGATGGCCACCTGCTCGCTTCTGTACCTTTCCTGGAAAACGGCTTTCCTCATCGCTATCACATCGGCGAGACAAGTCTCGGAACTTCGGGCCCTCACATCGGATCCACCGTATACGGTGTTCCATAAGGACATCGTACAGCTGCGACCGCACCCCGCCTTCCTCCCTAAAGTGGTGTCGGCCTTCCATGTCAACCAAGACATCTTCCTCCCGGTCTTCTTTCCGAAGCCACACGCTTCGCGGAGGGAACAACAGCTTCATTCCCTAGATGTTCGTAGGGCTCTCGCTTTTTACATTGAACGAACAAAACCTTTTCAAAAGACGTCCCAGCTGTTCGTAGCGGTGGCAGACCGAATGAAGGGCCTCCCGGTCTCCTCGCAGCGAATCTCGTCTTGGATTACAGCATGCATCCGTGCTTGCTATGACTTGGCTGGTGTCCCAACTACCCGCCTCACTGCCCACTCCACTCGGGCTCAAGCTTCGTCCTCCGCCTTCCTGGCTCATGTGCCCATCCAGGAGATCTGTAGGGCAGCGACTTGGTCATCTGTACATACCTTCGCTTCCCACTATGCCATAGTGCAGCAGTCCAGGGATGATGCGGCATTTGGTTCAGCGGTCCTTCACTCCGCGACATCTCACTCCGACCCCACCGCCTAGGTAAGGCTTGGGAGTCACCTAATTGGAATCGATATGAGCAAGCACTCGAAGAAGAAAAGACGGTTACTTACCTTTGTAACTCTTGTTCTTCGAGATGTGTTGCTCCTATCCATTCCAAACCCACCCTCCTTCCCCTCTGTCGGAGTAACCGGCAAGAAGGAACTGAGGGGGAGCTGGGTCGGCAGGGGCATATATCCGGTGCCATAAGGGCGCCACTCCAGGGGGCGCCGCAGCCGACCCACCGGGTGTTGCTAGGGTAAAAATCTTCCGACGATCGTGTACGTGGCGCGCACACACCTAATTGGAATGGATATGAGCAACACATCTCGAAGAACAACAGTTACAAAGGTAAGTAACCGTCTTTTCTCTGGGAACTAAGCGTGTGCCTGTGGGAGGGGCTCCATGTTCATCAGGAGGTGGCTGTTTGAACCATTTTCAGAACCTGTTTTATACTGTGATTTAAAAAAATCATGGCAGCCTGCTCCAGGTGCCTCCTTCTGCAGAAGACTGAAGCTCCCAGTTCCTGCAACTGGGAGCCCAACCCGAATCGTTATTAGGTCTGTTGCCAGAAATATCTCAAAGCGTAAAGATGCAGTCCGCCACCTCTGAGCTCCCTTCCATCGGACAGAGAGGGAGAGCAGGACAAAACCGCGCTCGTTTTCATGTGGCATGACAGGCACAGCCGAACTGGCATCAGACCTTTCTGGGGGCATCGAATGGTTCGATCCCTCCATCTCGCCACTCTGGTAACATCTGGGGGTGATGCAGGTACCTGGAGGCTGCGCCTCGGCTGTATCTAAATCCAGAAGCAGGCGCATGTGCAGGTTATACCCACAGCATCAACGCCCATGTATGAAAACACTGACGGGCAAAGAATCTGCAGTGGATGTTGACAAAGGCAAAAGACTTGGGGCTTTCTGAGAAAGAGGGTTTACAATAGGGGCTATAGCACTACT
Source organism: Platysternon megacephalum (assembly GCA_003942145.1). NCBI lineage: Eukaryota > Metazoa > Chordata > Testudines > Platysternidae > Platysternon > Platysternon megacephalum. Next base: position 760,851 of record QXTE01000199.1, on the reverse strand, counting down.
GGGGTGAGGGGGAACTAAGGACAGAACCTATTGTGTGTCTGTCTCTCTCTCTCTCTCTGTGTTCTGTCTTTCCCAGATTTGATGCTTTACTTGACATTACTTGTTAGCTTATTTCTCCCCACAACCTTGAGTTTCCTACGGAAATGATGCCGGCCCCATAACCTAGCCCCATAACCCTCGTGTTGCCGCTTTGGTCCAACAGACACATGTACATTTACACAGTTGGCCGGCCACCTGGGGGGCTTTCAACTGTTCGTGGTGGTCTAGCCCCATCTAGTGTCGCATTTGAGGGCTGCATTTGAAATTATCCAATGTGCGATTTGTTCCAGGCACTTCCCAGTGGCCCCGAGCGGGCGGACAGGGTGCCTTGTCTCCTAGCTATGAAGGGACTCTCCACACGTTAGTAAGTATCACGTCGATCATTTCTACTTGGTTTTGTCTCTCTCCCTACCCCTTTCCCACAGTGAGCAGCGGTTCATGAAATAACACATTTACTGCTGGCTGGTTGGAAGTGTGGCGGGGGAGTACAAAGGGGAGAACCACTGAAACCACCCCCATGGCACCGGTTGTTTTTCTGAGCAGCGTCGCACCACCGGATTACCCATCAGATCTAGCCCAAGGGTCCACTGTGCTTAACACTGGAGAAAAGCTTTCAGTTGCAAACATAGTCGTAGGCATTGGTAAACCACATCGCCCAGACTCGTGTCCTGTTTGACACAGCTCGGCACCAGGTGCTTAAGAGAAAAGTGCAAGAAAACACGCCCTGAACACTTGTGTAATAACCTATCCCAGGTGGGAAGCTTTCTCCCCAACCTCCAGTAGTTAACAGAAGTGTGTGAGGATTTACATCCTTTATATTTTTTATCCTTTCTGATACAACTCTAGATGTTCCTTTTATCCATATAACGGCTTAATCCTTTCTTGGAATCCCTCAGTGTATTGTGGCAGGGAGTTCCACAGGCTAATCACGCCCACTTTAAAGTTCCCTTCCAATGCAACAACACTTAGGCGCCCCCCAGCTTGCTGGCAGAGTTTGAGCACAGGGAACATTACGGGGGTAGTAACCCTTCTCTAGTAGCCTTGTGGTGGTTGTGTCTGTTTTCGCAGCTAGTGGTTCTGTTGATGCACGGAGGCTATGGCCAGATGCCAGGCAGCCAATGTTTTTCAATGTTAATGGAGTCTTCATTTTTCTCCACCACCCTCCCCGCCCCTCAAAGCAAAACAAAATGGAAGACAGATTGGATGAAGCCATCCATGTGCTGAGGAACCACGCGGTGGGCCAGACGGCTGCCATGCCAGCCAACCACGGAGATATGCACAGCCTGCTGGGATCGGCCCCTGGTCACAGCGCCTCAGTGGGCGGGCTCAGCCAGGCCTTCCCCACTTCAGTTATGCCTCTAGGGAACAGGCATTCAAGTCTGGTGAGTCAGGACACTGGTGGTGATGGTTGCATTAGCGCTAGATACCAGGGCCTGGTTGTGCTGGGAGCTGTACAGACACGAAGCCCAGAGACAGTCCCTGCCAGAGAGTTTACAATCCAAGGCCCCGTCTGCACACAGACTTGTGCTGGTTTAGTGCAAACCACTGTGTGGATACCCTGATTTTGGTGTAATTCAGTTTAGCTTTCATCCTGTTGCCAATCAACTAAAGCCAAATCGAAATAAGCCACCGGCTTAAACTGAAATAGTGTTTCTGCAGGGGGTTGCACTGGTTGGTTTCAGTGTGTACCTTGAGTTGAACCGATAAGCCCTGAATGTAGGACTCCAGACCACAGCTCGATCCGGCAGTCAGCCTGGGGGAGCCCAGATTGTCCATGAGATGATATTGGTCAGCATGAAAAGCAGAGGTCACGTTGTTGTCCCCTACTGGGGTGGGGTGAAAGTTTGAACATGGGGATCTCCAATAAAGCAGCCCCTCTTAGAATAAGCCCTCCAAGCAGGGATAAGTGGGGAAGAGAGACAGTAGACCCTGGAACCAAGGGAGTGTCTGCAGAATCGAGAGCGCTTATAACCGGGTTTACTTACTGAGTGACTCCTGGGCTTTGCTCAACTGTAAGCCCTTTGAGGCAGGCACCGCCTACTCTTCTTGCTTCCTGAATAATTAACCACATGAGAAGCGTGTGGCCCGGTGCCCTGCCTGCTCAGAGGGCCTGGACTCCAGAGTCCCCACAGGAATAGCTGCAGGATGTTCTCGGCCTGTGCAGTGCAGGAGGGTCAGGCTTGATCACGAGGGTGCCCTCCGGTCCAAGAGACTTTGACTCTGTGAACAAGTGCTTGAGGGGGCTCTGTTCCCTCGAAGGGAGCAGGATCAGGAGCTTCCTGCCGGGGTGTGAGCATGAGGAGGGGCAGGACACCCAGGTGGGGGTGTTTCAAGCTTCCCAGGTGCTCTGTACACACAATGAACGTGGATCTATTCATTTAAAAATAAGGCACATGGATTATAAGCTCCTCTGAGCAGGGACTGGGTTTCTTACAGTCCCCGGGTCTGTGAAAAAGGGCTCTCGGCACTGCTGAGATCAATAATAACGAGATCCACATCCAAGCTTTCAGAGAGGGCTGAGAGTTGCTCTCCAGCGAAGGCTCCTTCTCTGAGGGGGTTTGGCAGTGGTGGGGTAGCCTCTTGGAGACGCATCAGCCTGAATCACAGACGTTTGAGATGGAAAAGATGGGCTGAGGCACGTCCAGCCCATGCCGGCGTGTCCCCTGGGGCTGTGTCTCACCTAGTGTCTCAAGCGCCGCGGGCTCCTTTGGATGACACAAGCGTAGTTCATGCTGTCGGGGATGCTTCCTACTATTTGGCCTAGTCTGAATTCTCTGCAGCATGAGCTGGACATGCCGCTTCCCACTGAGACTGTCCGTTCCCCGAGAGGAGCTGGCATGGAAGTCGCGTTAAGCTATTCCTCTCTACCTTCTTCCCACCCAGGCTTGGGGTGAGAGGGAGGGAGCCCGGATCAGGCTGGATGTTGTTGGGTATTGGAGAAAAGGAACACGTAGGTGAGATGTTGGTGTAGACCACGGCGCCCTCCTGGCTCCGAAGCAGTGATATCGGTTTGAACAGTGCCTGGTGTCTTCTGGCTCTCCTATTGGCCCTTAAAGGCTGCTCCGCTTTTTCTGCTGTAGGTGGGAGGAAGTCACCCTGAAGACGGACTGTCCAGCAACCCCAGCATGCTCCACAACCATGTTACACTTCCATCGCAACCCAGCTCGCTCCCCGATCTCAGCAGGCAGCAAGACACGTACAGCGGTAAGGTGATGCCTTGCCCACTTCTTTGCTGGCTGGTTGACCCTGGCCCATCTGGGGTAAGACGACCCCAAGACCTGGCTCCATGAAAAGCATAAGCCCAGTGGAGAAAACGGTGTGTGCGAGAGAGAGGTTCCCAGCCGCACGGCACGCGTATGGGCTAGAGCGGGGAGCACATGCCGGGGTGAGCCTTTGGGTCAGCACCACCCTGGAGGCAGGGAACGCTGCAGCTCCCACATGGGCAATGTCCAGTGACTTTCCGTGATACGCTTTTCGAGGGTCTTCAACACAGCATCCAGGGCCGGCTCTAGGTTTTTTGCTGCCCCGGCTGCGGCGCTTGGGGGCGGCCGCCCTGTGGCACCTGCAGGCGGCTCCATGCACCCTGCGGGGCGGCCCCCAGCCCGAGTGTCCCGTGCTCGGGGCTCCTGGGGACACGGCAGAGTGTATCTTAGGGTACGTGGACAGTACCAGCGAGGGGTGTGATTTTCCCTGCTCACGCACACATACTCGCACCACCGCTCACCAAGATAGTGCACGTGTAAAGAGCAGCGTAGCTGCCGTAGCGTGGCTAGTGGTGGCAGAGGCCCAGCCGATTGCGCTGGGCTGTTGATACTTGCAGTAGCTCACCAAGAGCTGGCGCTAGTGTGTAGAGCGGGGAATCGGACGGCTAGCACGTGGTGTAGACGTAGCCATAGACATTTGAGATAAAGCCTGGCCTTGGCAAACCCACCCGCCCTTTCGTGCACCGTCAGTGGTGGGTGCAGAACGAGTCTGTCTGTCGGTGGCGTCTGTGCCTTGACTGACATTAACCACGTGGCCGGGCTGCTTACGGCGAGCTGTGTGGATGGAGGTGTTGAGAAACATGCAACCTTGGGAACTTGGCCTGCGAGGATTGGTCCAAATCCCAGCTGGGCCAGCTCCAGCCCTCCCTGCTTCCCAGGTTGGCTGATTGAGTTCTCTGCAGGTTTTGGAGTGTGGGTCTCTCCGATGAGACCATAACTGGCAAGGCCCTGCCTGCTCTGCATGGGCCCAGAGACCCAGTAGCGCTTTATCCTGGGGTGGGTGCAAACCCGAGCATCCTCTCTCCGTAACTGGTCGCCTGCCCTTCTCCCCAAAGGTGGCTGGTTTGCATGGCTCTGTGTGTCTAGGATATGAAGGATCCTGTGGGATGAGATGCTGTGCAAAGATACTAGGGTTATCCAGCCTGTTCGTAAGTGTCAGAGGAGACCGAGCCCGTCCGCAGCTGCAGCAAGGAGCTTTCCCTCTGACCTATCCTGCCCCAGGGGGATCACTCTCCAATGGCCGTGTGCTGCTTTGATTTCATTGCAGGCTTGACGGGGCTGGGCAGAGCCAGCGTCTCCTCGGGAACCAGTGAAATAAAACGGGAAGAGAAGGAGGACGAGGAGAACACGTCGGTGGCCGATAACTCGGAAGAGGAGAAGAAGGAATTGAAGCCGTCACGGAACAGAACAAGGTGCTCTTTGAACAGGTCTCTCCATTTATTCTGTTACTGGGGGGGTGGGGGTGGGAGGGGGGTTTGGGACAGGAGGGAAGGCTGGGGGGGCGGGAGGGGCAGGCTGTGTGTGTGTCCTGTTGGCCTCCCTCCTGCTAAGAACATGATCACTAGCTGGATCCAGGGATACTGTGCCAGGGCCCTGCCAAGCCTCCCAGGCTGCTGAAGCTTTAGGCTCCTGCACTGAGACCAGCACTGCCCCGAGCTACCCCTGCTTCCCATGGGGGAGGAGTTTGAGGCCACCTCTTAGGATTTANGGGGGGGGGGGGGGGGGGGGGGGGGGGGGGGGGGAAATGGCGGTGCTGGGCCCATCCTCCTGCATCTTTTCCAGCCCCGGTAATGCTCCACCTGCCCACCTTTGTGGGAATTCCTAGTGAGCAAGAAACAGGCCAAGCACTGGAGATCAAAGCAGGCTGCAGCCCAGCTGCCTGGATGGTCTTGGGCGTTAGTCATGGTTTTGTTTACCTAAGTCTGGGCTCTGCTGGGAACGGCCGACTGCTCAACTGACCTCGGACAGACCCATCGCTAGTTTGTCCGCAGGAGGTGATGGAACCTGAGTGGTCTCTTCACTACACACATCTGGGCTCTATGGATTCTCTGTCACGCAGCCAGTTACGTGGGAATAGCCCAACTGGATCAGACATGGGGGCCCATCTAACCTGGTATCCCATCTCCAACACTGGCCAGCTCCAGCTGCTTCAGAGAGCTCAGCAATGGGCAGTGACGTGATAACCTGCCTGCAGGGGAAATTCCCTCCCCACTTCTGTCAGTTAGTGGTTGGTTCACGCCCTGAAGCCTTCCCCAAACTCTGTATTTTTAATCCTTTCTCTTCATGCTGACATTACCCCTGTAAACATCCGTTCCTGTTTCTGGCCATGCTTAGATCATGTGACAGTGAGTTCCGGGGGTTAATTGCACTGCTCTGTTCTGTTTCTGTGAACCGTCCCCGTTTATTGGGTCGAAATGGTGTCCTTTCCGTGTAATTGCGTCTGAGGGCAAATGGGAGTGCGGAGATGCTGTGCACCAGGGCTGGAGAGGTTCTAGTGCTGGGGGGAGGCGCGGGGCGATGCTCCCACTCCGTAGCGGCAAGGGGGGGCTTGTTGATAGATTCTCTTCAACGCGGAGATAATCGTGATGCTGCAGATGTATGTTTTGTTGTGTGAGTTGACCAGTGCTGAGCGTGCACACGAGGAATGTCCCTGTCTCATTCTTATTTCAAACCATTAGTCAAGATGAGGATGAGGAGGACGATCTTCTTCCCCCAGAGCAAAAAGCCGAGAGGGAGAAAGAGAGGAGGGTCGCCAATAATGCCCGTGAGCGTCTGCGGGTCCGTGACATCAACGAGGCCTTTAAAGAGCTCGGACGCATGTGCCAACTCCACCTTAACAGCGAAAAACCGCAGACCAAACTGCTAATCCTACACCAGGCCGTATCAGTCATACTGAACCTGGAGCAACAAGTTAGAGGTCAGTGAGGCTCCCAGAGTGGTGATATTTTACGTATCTGATCGGCACGGGGCTGTCTGTCTGTCTACCCTGTGCCGTGGTGCTGCGCTGTTCTTCCCACGGCGCTGCCTTGGGTTCTCAAGGCCCTTTAAAGTGTCTCTTTTTAATTTATTTAATTTTGTTTATCTTTTGCATCCCTGCTATGCTCTCTGGTTTTGTTTTTAAAGCCATTGCATGTGCTGCATGTTGTTTGTTTGAATGCACAGGGGTCGCTTCCCTTTGTGGAAACCCGTGTGCATCTCTTAGTGCTGTCCTAACGTCTCTAGAGCGCCGCCCTAGCTTATAACAGAGAGAGGTTCCCCTGCCACTGGGCCATAAAGAAAGGCATGCCTGAGAATGAAAGAACAGGAGATGGCAGTGTCTCCAGGGGCTGCTTCCTTCCCAAGGGCAGCAGTGCTGTGTCCGTCCCTTCTCCCTCTTAGCAGCAGCTGTAGGAAATACACCACCACCACCCCCTAATTCTGGAGTGGGGATTTTTGCTCTCCTCCGGTTGATGCTGTAATAGGCAGCTCTGACATCATTGTGCCTGCTAGGTAGCTGCTGATGCACCAGGGGAGAGCTGGGAGGAATTGCAGGCAGCGTTCGGTGCAGCTGTGCCTGGGAGGAGGCGTGAGGCACTCCAGTGGGAGGCGCTGGTGTTCGGCGTTGTGAGCGGAGAGGCAGAACTGGCCAGTGGGTGGAGAGCTCAGAGGAGGGGCAAGCCCTCCGTACTTGGATGCCTTGTGGCTCCGAGCCGGCTGTCTGTGAGCAGTTGGATTCTAACCACTGACGACCCGGCCACGGATGCCGTCCGTGTGTCTGACAGTCCGGGGGAGTTCTCTGCCGTTAGCAGCACCTCCCTCTGTACCCGACTCCAGTGGTGAGACAGACACCGGCTTGGTCCTGAAGCCATTCTCCTGCCAGGCCTGTCTAGTTCAGCATGTTCATCATCCCCCGGGGTGATTTTCCCAGGCGAAGTGGATCTCTGGGTGCAGTCAGTCCAGCTGGAGGGGAAGCTGTTGGATTTTTTTGTTGTTGTTGTTGTTGTTTTATTTCCTGCTCGGAGTAGCAAGGGGGTTTTGCTGCTTTTTCTGTAACACTTGCCGTGCATGCTCCCTATTAACTTCCACCCCCAGTAGCCATCGTTGCAGAAGCGTCTGTGGCCAGTTAACCCCTTTCCTTCCTGCAGAGCCTTTGGTCCTATGAAACCATGGTTTGTGCCTGGCTCCTCTCCCCCCTGCTGGCCTCTGCTGTTGCACTGTGATGCTGTTGGAGTCCTTTTGTGCCTCTCTTCAGTTTGTAATTTTTTGCCTTTCATAACGTGTATTTTTTCCTGTCTCCCTTCCTTTTATTATTTTTTTGTTCTGTTCTTTCCAATCTCCTACAGACAGTCCCCAGCCGTGACCTCTCGGTGGTCCCACTCTCTACCTTGTACTTGCTGCTTGCTGATCGAGACGGCGGGCGGGGCGGGCGGGCGAGAGAGAGTTGGCACCGTGTTCACTTTGGTCTCCTCACGCTTGTCCTTTTTTAAAGCCTTTCTCAGAGGTGGAAGCTCCGCCTCCTGCGCTGCCAGCCAATACCCACGCAGTGAGCTAGGGCACGGGTCCCCCAACGCCTTTGTTGTCAGGGCCACGTCCCAGGAGAGAGACGCCCCCTTTCCCCTGAATGCCCTGCCACGCGCTTCCCAGACCGTTCCGTTCGGAGGGATGCCATGATGGCAGGTGGCTCGGAGCCCCGCTCACAAGAGTCAGGTTGCTTTATTACGATGAAAAGGAACGCAGCAGGGGTTTCGAGGCAGCTTAGGTGTCGCTATGGCTAGAGCTGTGCTATGAAACGGCCAGGCAACGCAGTGCATTGGCCTGGCCACCGCTTAGTGGGCTCCATGAAGGGAGCTAGGTACCCAGTGCTCCGGTCCCCATATGAGCCTGAATGCAGCTTGGTCATGCCCACCTGATGGCATCCAGCAGCACTTGCAGGGCGCTTGTGGGTAGAGGGCAAGAGATGGCAGACGGATGCAGCTCTAGCGATGGCAAAATGCAGAAAGCTTTGCCTGAGTAGGAGTCCCGGGGAGGGGGGTACTGAGCCGGCCGCTGGTGATAGGTATGACTGCGAGGGTTTCTGTGGGCAGGGTCAGAGAGCGAGTTAGGATTTCTGCCGAGGTGAGAGCCTTTGCTAGGTTCTGCCTGGGGTCAGGGAGATGCTGGCATCGTTAGCTGGCTGAGAATCCAGGTGACAAGTATTCTCCAAGGCCCTGGCACTCTCCCAGCAGTGGATTTCCTGGCACACTGATGCCGAAAGCCTGGTTCGTGGGGATGGAGGGTCTGAACGAGCCAGGATAGTCAGGAATGGGACTAAGCACAGGTCCCTTCTGTTCAGTCACCTTGCACCACCGTACGTGGGGCTCCAGTCAGCAAAGCCAGCTTGTGTTCCTGCTCCCCAGCATTGCCGGATGCTCTTCTCCGAGCAGGGCTGGCGGCAGGTACCTAGCAGCCCCATAGCATCTGCTACCCTCTCGTGGCTGGCGGTCTAATCCCATCCGGCTCCTCTGGGGCTGAAGGCGGAAGCCAGACTCCAATTTGAGGCCCGGCCTAGGACAGTCTTCAGGCAGTTGTTCTTTCCTGTGAGAATTTTGCTCTGGGGGAGAAGATCATCCCTGCATCAAAGGGGGGGAGGTGGAGGGGAAAGGCGCTGCACATTAAGCCAAGCTCTTCAGGTGCTGCCAGCATATGTCTGCATTGCAGGCCACCCCCGAGGCCAAGACCTGTTGGTTTCTTGCTCTAGCAGGACACTGCCAGAGCAGCAAAAACAGTGAGATGCCACACTCCTCGCTCGGCTTGCAAGGGGCGAGGACTCCATGAGCTCATGACCATGGTTTTAAAGATGTCAGTCACTCCTATCTCCAGCCCTAGTTTAGGCCATGTTAACAGTTTGTGAGAGTCGCTGGTCCTAGGCTGGGGTATCGGGGAGTTCAGCTCCCGTATCTCACTGAATTCCAGTGGGATTTGGGTGCCCAACTCTTCTAGGCCTGCTTCTGGTTTAGGGTTTGGATTGGCAGGTTCTCCAGTTCTGTAAGTCTGGAACCTCTCAAGTCTCGTTTACACTCTTCAAAACAAATCCACGACTGCAGCGTTCTAGGAGTTGTTTCCTGGCGCTGAAGCGTGGAAGTTAGCTGGATTAGGGTGGCTTTCTGCAAGTCCAGCTCTACCACCCTCATGGAGTTGAGGCAGCAGCCAGGTAGATGCTGCCTCTTTAACTCATTCATAGCCCCCAACCAGCAAGCTGCCTTCCTGGCGGTTTTTGAGATGCTGAATAACTCATGCAACACTGACTTAAATTCTCAAATTTCCAAGCTGTCTGCCTGATTCAGTGGTTAGAGCACAGGGCTGGGAGCCAGAAGATCTGGGTTCGGTTCCTGCCTCTGCCACTGACCAGCTGTGAGACCATGGCAAGGTAATTCCTTCTGTGTGCCTCTATTTCCCCACCTGTAAGATGGGTGTCGGACCGGCCGACCTATCGGGGCTGTGATATCTGGTTGAAAATTTTCCATCAGAACTGCTTTTGATGGAAGATGGAGCTTTCGACTAGACTAAACTTTTCACGTAGGTGCCTATCCACTGAAAAATGAGGTTTCTTCAGAAAACTGAAAAGCAAAACGTTTTTTAGCTGAAAACCAAAACTTCTGGTTTCGACTGAAAATTTTCCCACAAAGTCAACGTTTTTCCATGCGAGGAACGCCCCATTTTCTGACTCGATCAGATGAGGTGCTCAGGGTGAGCACGCTCATCTGCAGGCACTACGGCAATGTAAAGCATTGCTCCTCCCCAGCCACCTGCCCTCCCTTCCCGCCTATCAGCCCCCACGCTGGCGCACTGTACTGTGCAGAGAGGTTGACCTGGTGCTGGCAGCACCTTAGCGTGGCTCTCCGAGAAGGAACCCAAAAGCCAGGGTTTCTCTGAAAATTGGGGAAGTTCCTTTCTCCGTTGTCAATTGGCTTCTGCAATGTGAGGTTGACTGAGCTTTTTGCAGTGGACACTAGTGGCACTACCAGCACTGCAACTGACCAGCCCCCGTCGGTTACACCCTCCCTAACTAATCCCTGTGGTGCTGTGAACCCAGCAGTACAGACGAGGCCCTATCACTGGAGGACAAAGATCTGAGGGACCGGGAGAGGAGAATGGCCAATAACGCCAGGGAAAGGGTGCGTGTGCGGGACATTAACGAGGCCTTTAAAGAGCTGGGACGCATGTGTCAGATGCACTTAAAAACGGACAAAGCACAGACCAAACTGATCATCCTACAGCAAGCGGTGCAGGTCATTCTGGGCTTGGAGCAGCAAGTACGAGGTATGGTGACAGGTGCATTTTGGGACCTTTTCTCTTCCCATCCCTTTGTGTGCCTGTCTCTGGCTGCGTTTATAACTGAAGCTTTTGTTGCAAGGTTGAATGTTTGCCATTCCAGTGGGGAGCTGCAGTGGAAAGCACTTAGGCTGAGATTTCCAAGGCCTCATCTATGGGATCTGAACACGCAGTACATGGAAATGAGGCATCTGGAGTCCACGTGGAGGCTTAGGAAAACTCAATCTTAAATGACTTCAACCCACCAACTCTGACCGTCTTTTTTTAAACCAATACGCATTAAATTGGCCCGATATTCTGCAGGGGAAAGAAGTTTTGCTCTGGCAGGGGGTCCAGTGAGGTAACTGCTGCTGTTACGTGGAGCAGAAGGGTACAAAAGGGCTTGCACTGGGGTTACTTCCTTGTGCGTTCCACTGCTTCTGTCTTGGGACTCTGGGTTTTTTCTTTCGGATGCTGTTGCTCCTTGATGCTGTGGCACGAATTGAGTTTTTTCCCCACCCTTCCCCCTTGCTCTTTTTGGCATAGAGCGCAATCTGAACCCTAAAGCAGCCTGTTTGAAGCGTCGGGAAGAGGAGAAAGTGTCTGGAGTAGTAGGAGATCCCCAGATGACACTTTCAGCTTCACACCCTGGTCTAGGAGATGGTCACAACCCCGTTGGACACATGTGAAGGTATCCTCCTCTGCCCGTCAGGTCCCAGCACTCGGCTGTGTATGTGTGTGTCTCTTTGAAATCTATGCCAGGCTCAGCGCATGTCATGATTTAACAGCTTGGCTTTCATCACTCACTGAAATTCACAGCAACCAATGGAGCAAACTAAAATGCATGATTCTGGCCCCTAAGAGCTAGCCCTTTAACTTTGTCCATCACCTTCTGCAGTAAAGTTAGAGATCTCCTTTAATTTGTCTTTGTAAATGACACACACACAGAAACATTTAATTCCTTCAGTTACTGACTAGGTTATTCTCGATCTCCACCCCTCCATGACACCCCTAGGGACAATGTACTATCTAACTGAGTTCTATTTATGTGCACAAAGAGCATCCCTATACAAACTGGCTCTCCCTGTGTCAGGAACCTGAAGGCTTGCTAAAGCCATGTGTGCTCCAAGAGCCCGTGCCCTGTAAGGAGCAGCACAGCTGCTATGATGAGCAAGACACAGTATTTTCAGACTGTATTATAGGCCATGGACGCTTTACTCAGTCCCTCCCTTTGAAAATATAATCCCCCCCACCCCCTGTTTACAGTAATGTGTAGTCCCTGTAGCCTCCTGCGTGTGCAGGCCATGTTTAAAATCTGCTCGCTGTGATGGGGGATTTAAAAATAAAACGGTTTCCTACCCTCCGTGCAAACTCCAAGATTGCGCTCTATGCTAGCACTGCTGCTGCAGTAAAGCCACGTAGCACTAAGTCCCCTCCCTGCTGAGGCCGCAGGCAGGATAGACCCTGGAGACCACAGCACAAGCCCGGCAGCTGATGGCCCAGTGCTACTGTAATTTATCAGCTATTAAGAGGAGCTGGAGCAGTGCTGCTCATCACCCCGTGTGCTCCCCAGCTCCCTCCGGAAGGTGCGTCCATGAGGCAAGTCCCTGGGGGGAAAAGACCAAACTTAATAACGTCGTTCATCCCTCCGCATGCACTCGCTTCCGATGTTGTAAAGGCAGCTTTACCGTTTATATGGCCCTGGTCTTCAGCCAAGGACGCAGGCACGTGCCTGACTGTAATCACACGAAAGAGATGCTCAGCCAGCCACAGACAAATCTGGTTCTTGGCTGTAACATCAGAGCGCTGGTGTGGACAGGAAGCACTGTCATTACCTAGTTACAATTAGCAGTTCCACTCGCGGCTGTCACTCAACTGCTGTGCTGGATGCAGGGATAAACGCAAGTGGAACAGGACAGCTCATGTGCCTACTTGTTCTATAAAGTGCTATTTGCAATGCAGTTGTAGCTGTGTTGCTCCCAGGATATTAGAGAGACAAGCTCAGTGAGAAGTTGGTCCAATAAAAGATATTATTCTCACTTGGGTTTCCCTCTTTTTTTTCCCCTTTTTTTTTTCTTTTTCCTCTTTTGTTTCTCTTTATTTGTAGATCTTTTTGTTCCCCGGATACAGAGATGGGTAGGAAGCAAACCCTCGGTGTGACCTGCAACCTTCTTGAACCATAAACTTTAGTACTGCTAATACTGACACACGAGAAAGGAGCCTGGCATGCTTTAAGGGGCGTTCAAAAGAAACACACACTTGGTCAAAAACAAAACAAAAAATTGCCTTAAGTATAAAGTATGGACCCGTCAATACATATCACTCAGTTAACAGGGGGAGCGTCGTGTTCTCTTGGCTTGGTCTCAAGCAGCCAGCAGCAAAATTGTGCCTAAGCTTAATATTTCTTTTTTTTTTTAAAAAGAACATTAGTTATGAGATTTTTTAGGTAGAACAAAATAGCAATGCCTTTTGGTTTTTTTAGCTTCTTTTGCATATGTTTTGTAAGCAACAAAAAAAAAATTTTTGTATAAAAAAAAAAAAAAAAAGTCTTGTACCCCATGCTTTTCTGCTGCTGTTTCTATAGTTGATGTTGCATCTTTAGGATCAACCAGAATATTAAAATTGTATTAAAAGAGACTGGATATAAAAAAAAAAGAGAAATTCTCAGATTCAGCTCTGAAAGCCACTAAATGCGAATGTAGCCACAGCGGGATGTTTGTTCCTTGCCTGGCTTGTACCTTCCATTGTAAAAACTCACGTGCTGAATTCGTCATCTCTGCTTTGGCCACGTCTCATTTGGGAAAAGGAGGTTTAAACGACAAAGCTTACATCAGTGGTTCTCTGGTTTCTCCCAGCCTCGGTAACAAGGACCCACCTGGGGGGGTGGGGGTGTCTCTGCAAGTTGCTTTTCATTCGCAGGGGTCCCTGGAGACTTGGGCTCCTTTGTGGGAGGTGAGAGTGAGAAGTGAAGAGGCAAAGAGCACAGCTGTCTTCTGGAGCTTCGCTGCTAAAGCAGAACATGTGGCTGTGATTGGCAGAAAGAGCTGCCAATAGAGAGAGAGAATGGACCCAGGGGGAAAAGGAGAAGCTGGGGTATTGGTAAGTGAAGAAGCGACATACCATGTACAGGAGAACCCAGGGCTGAGAGGGGGACACCTCATTCCCACGCACCTGAGCAAATCACCCGCTATCAGAGCCACTTCCATGGGAGGAGGGGAGAGAGACACGCCGAACAAAGAGAGGAGACAGAACAAAGATGGAGAGCGGGACCGAGAACAGGCAGAACAAAGACACCAAGGAAACAAGGCAAAGAGAACAAAGAACTGAGTGTGGCACAAACGAAAAGGCAGCTGGGCTGGAGGCTGTGGAGCAGCCCGGCCGTGGCCAGCCAATAAACCTCAGCCTAGGTTCTGGGTAGAGAACAGAGGGAGCTGGAGCATGGGCGTGAGAGACTCCCTCACAGCACCCCTGGGAAAGCAGCGCCTGGCAGTAAGAAGCAGGAATTCTCCAGCCCATCTAGACAGAGCGTCTCTGCGGGGAGGCAGCTCCTGTCACTTTGTATTTGGAACTGGCAACTTGAAAGAGCCACAGGCAGCTGCAGCAGGGTTATTTCCCCCCCTCCCTTCCCCGTTTAACCTGTGTCAAAACCAGCTGCTGGCTTATCTCCAAAGCACCCTCAGAAGCGACTTTCTCGGCAGTCAGCTCTTCTGTCTGCGGCTTCCCCGCAGGCCCCGGCTGGACAAAACCACTTTCCTGTGCGTGTGGATTTAGCCTTTGGAGGCCAAGGGATGCTGCTCCTTTTCCATACTGATCACAGAGAGGAAAGCGCGCAGGTTTCCCCCTCCTAGCAAGATCTTCGTGGCATCCCGCGGTGCTGGGCAGCAAAGAAACAGTTCCCCACCCCTTGCAAGGGACTGCAGCAGCTTTACTTTCCCTTCGAGGACATGCTGGCTTTCTAGGGTCACTTGGCTGTTTGCCCTGCCAGGACCTGGACCCTTCGGAGCATACGCTACAGCCCTTGGCGGGCGAGGTGCCCCATTGCATTCTGGGAGGACGAATGAAGTGACGTGCTTAGCATGGGCCGTATCAGCAGACCCTGGTTCCGCGGAGCAGAGCTGACCCAGAGCTGATGGGGCTGAGCTGGGCTGGAACGAGAGCGGCTCCAAATGCTTAAAATTTGTGACACGACCCTCCCCTCCCCCCCCCCCCCCCCCCCCCCCAGCAGGTCTGAAATTTTTCATGACCAACCCCACCCAGCTCTGCCGACAGCCTGGGCTGGCTCAGCTCCTGTGGGCTCCGCCTGGGCTAATGCCTGCAGCGGGGAAGGAGGTGTTAACCCTGCTTATTAATGCAGTCTGGCCCCCTGCCCCAAGGCGGCGCCATAGAGCCACGTGTTGCTGGGTGTGAATCTCCATCTCCTTGGCTGGGCGGATGAGGCATCTGTCTCCTGAGTTTCTGAGGTAGCAGGGTGGCTTGGCTTGTTGGATCACTACATGGTTCATCGTTCAGCTTCCTGTGAGGACGGGCTGGCAGAGCAGGTGCAGGGCTGTTTCAGAGGGTCCTTTCTCTTCCTCCTCCTTCTTTTCACTTCTCTAATTCTGTGGACCTGGTGCTTGGGGGAAACCATTTTTGCTACCCTATAGTCAGTCTAGGGTGTCCTCTCTGAAGGAAGGAGGAAGGTTGGTGGGTGGGATTGGATATCTTGGCACATCCTCCTCACTGTGGGCATTGACTGAAGCTTCTGGCTTTCCTCTGTTCTGACACCTGCCCTGGCCTTGTGCTTCAGCAAATATCACTGCCTCATGTCATCCCTCTCCCCCCAGTGGTCTAGGGAGTGCTCAGCACCTCTGAAAGTCCGGCGCTTGGTCTCCAGGACGGTCTCATTCTGTGGGGCTGCCCAGGATTTAATTCTGGAGTCAATCACAAATTTGGCAACAGGGCGGGATGATTTCTTCCTGCCCACCCCCTTGCGTTGGGCATCCAGAACATCTGATCCCCCGCAAACACGACGCTCCAGGGACTTTCTGCAGAGGACGGTGCTGCCCGATGGCAACTCTGGGCTGTGCCCATAGGGCTGCAGCCACGTTCTGTGCAGGCTCTAGGCTCACCCCATGCGACAGTAACTGTTCATGCGGCCTCTGCAGTGTTGGAATTTGGCTGCTGCTTGCTGGTGTGGACGGGGTTAAAACTGAGCACAGCTGGTAGGGGAAGCCTGTTTCAGCCTGTGTAACTACTAGAGTTAAAATACTGTTCCTTCCCCTGGGGCCTTCTGCCTGCCCCAGCGAGGAGAGAGAAATGCGAAGGGGAAGTGGGGGTGAATCATGGCTAACCCCCATTGTCAGGTGTTTTGGGGGCGGGGGGGACAGTAGGTCAGTCTGCAGTGTTTGACCCTGCTCTTCGTATTGCTCACAAGAGGCTACACTGCCCGTAAAGTATTTCCATGCTGCCCCTCGCTGAATCGTTCCAGTGTTGCTGCGGGAATTGGGCCCTGTCCTCGGAGCGCAGCCAGAGTTTTATAAAGGATCTTAGTTCGGCTGCACCTTGGCCATAGCCCCATCCCCACTGCCAGCCTCCACCCTCCTTCACTGCAGCGTTACTCCCCCGCCCCAGAAGGCCGGGGTGGTGCAGGAGCAGCAGGAGCCCCCTCCCAAGCCACACCTGGAACGCTGGCCATTGCTGCTCAGCAAGGGTTAAGGCGGCTGCTCTTTAAACCTAGTTTAGAAAACACAGACTGGGCTGGCATAGCCCTCTGCTGTCTCAAGC
The DNA here is from genome assembly GCA_003942145.1 of Platysternon megacephalum. Classification (NCBI taxonomy): domain Eukaryota; kingdom Metazoa; phylum Chordata; order Testudines; family Platysternidae; genus Platysternon; species Platysternon megacephalum. The sequence goes on along the minus strand of QXTE01000199.1, from coordinate 744,517 downwards.
TAATGGGAGCGAAGACTGGACCCGCCGTGGTCAGCCCCTGTCGGGCTCAGTCTGAGCTTTCTTCACTCACCTGCAAAACTGGGATTTGCCTTGTTAATTTAACTGGAGGACTCTTGTTGCAATAGGGAAAAGAAATGGCTGGCGATTCCTTTTGACCAGACTGGTCTTCCATTCTCGACAGGGAACTTTCCCTTCTCACTGTAATTGAGATTTTTCTTTGGGGAGAATCTGTGTATTTTGAGATGAGAGAGGGTTGAAAATGCTTATTTTTTTGCAGGAAATTAAAAAAAATAAAAAAAAAAAAATTCCCCCCTAGCCAGGAACCCAACATTTAAAAAATGTTTTGGTTTTTGATTTAAATGAAAAAATGGTGTTTTCAGTGTAAACCCCCCCCCCCCCCCCGAAAATTTCAACCAAAATGAGAATTTTCTGTGAAAATTTACATTTTGGTCAAAAAAGTTTTGACAACCCCACCCCGCCAGTTCTGTGTAATACTCTGTGCATCCAGCCAAAGTGGGGAGATCTCTGCCCAGGCACTCCCAGCTCCCTGTGAATTGTTCAGCACGGCTTGTATTTGCCAACTGTCAAAGGAGGCTTAGACACTTCTTCCATTTCTGTTAATGGATGGGGAGTGACTAAGTCCCCTAGGTCCCAGAAGTCAGCTGGTTCTCGAAGGGATGCACTCTGGCAAAATGTAACCCCCAAATTTAGGTTTTGTAAATAAAATTCCTACAAGATTTAAGGCCCACTGGAATGTTCCCCCTGGATATATATATATATTTTTAATGGCTATGGAAAGATTTTTGATGTTCCTCTGCAGAGTTTCCTGCCTGACCATTTCTGCTGGGAGCGCTGCAGATGGACTAGCTGGTATTTCCATTGTCCAGGCAGAGAGTGGTGCAATCGAGCGAACACCAAGCATGTCAGGGGAAAAGTTAGTTCAGTTCCTGGCACATTCACCTTTACTCATCAGTGCTGGGGTTTGTAACGTAGCCAAAGGAAGCTTTAACCCACATGGCATCCCAGGGAGACCCAGCTCACAGGGCACCGAAAAACTCTCCAGAGCATCACAGCACCCAGCATGAGGAAATGTGAACGTATTGTTGGCAAAATACTCTCCTAATTCTGGTGGTGTGATCTGGTTTTTAGTGACGTCCCTTGACCAGGAGAATTCTAGGAGCTGAATGCCTGGTACTTCTAGAGAACTGCGGCCAGCCAGAGAAAGCAGCAGTGTCCGCATTCAGCTAGCCGTGATCTCACGGCTGATAAATTATTCCTGGGCACTTACACTTAGATCCATCTCTGTGAGCTTGCTGACAGTCGCTCACCTTGGATCCATTTCTCTCACTAACCACCCCTCCTCCTCCCTCTGCCTTCCCACCCCCTGTGGAAAAAATTGTCCATTTTGCATAGTAAAAAAGCAGATCCAACCTTTTTTTCAAGTCTCTCCCCCGCATCACCTGTTTCTGGTGCATCCATTAGCCCTGCACCAAGAAATGTGACCAACTCTTGAAATTTGACAAAGTAGCAGCTGTTTTTTTGCAGTGGGAGGGGCAACAGGAAGGGGTGTCTAACACCATTTTCCCCCCAAGTTCTCTCCGTCAGTCCTATGCCTCCTTTTCTCTGCATTATGTGCACAGAGCTGCCCCAAATTCTCCACTCCATTATTGTCCAGTATAAAACACCTGTTGACTTCATGGAGGGGGGGAGAGATTTTGTCTTTAGCATAGATGATGAGCTACCTCCAGCAGCTGTAGGGAAAGAATGGAACAAAGTTGGCATGTTCTGAGGTCAGCGCTCACTTTGGCATTAGCCCGTTGAGAGGGAAAGTACCGAAATGAGTTAAAGCTTCTAAGAGCAAGAGGGCAGTGCAGGGAGACATGGGCTTCCTGGTCCTGCAACTGGATGTTGACCTTGGACCATTCGGCCTAAGTTTGAGGACATGCTGGTTTTGTGCCTTCAGTCCTCTGAAGGTTTTTCAGTCTTGGATTTAGTTTGTTAGATTGATATAGATTCCCTGGGGTTTTACCTGCTAGTAGATGAGCTCTGACCTAGTTCGACTTAAGACCATGTGACAAGGTCCTGATGGTGTCTCTTAGCTATGGGTGCGGGGGATTAGACATGCCTTGGACACCACGAAGGCATCTTTTTTTTTTCTTGTGGAGTTGGCTGAAAGAAGCCGCCACTAGAGCAAATGTTTGTCTCTTAGCGTTCATTTGGTGTAATGCTAAGGCCAGCGGGGAGCCGTGGTGTGGCAGGAAGGGGTTCAGAGGCAGTTTATCTGCTTTGCTCCCGTTAGAGATGATGAGCTTTTAGAAGAGGGGGCCGGAGCACAGACAAAACCCTCTGCCCGCACACCTTGCCCCCCTCCCCTTTGGCCAGGCACCCTAATGAATATCCCAGTGCTCAAGCACCCACCTTCACTATGGTCTCTCTCACACACACACACACACACACACACACACACACACACACACACACACACACACACACACACACACACACACACACACACACACACACCTGGGGGGTGTGTGCGGGTGGCCAGGCACTAATGGAGTGTGGGGACTGTGGGTCACGAACGCTGAGAGATGTGAACTCTTGCTCCTTGTCCTCCCACCCACATCTTCATCAGACTGCTGCAGCCGGAACCCAGCTTGAAGGGTGTAACGGGGCGTAAGCTTACCCGACCCCTGCTCATAACCCCACAGTCCCTGCCAGTAAGTCCCAGGGAGCAAAATTCCTCCCCAGTTCCTCCCTGAGAGTTGCCCTTGTGAGGCAAAAGTATCCAAGTAACTGCCCAGTTTTAATCCAGGCTCATCTGATGTTGCTTTTCACGCGCAGCAGTCGCTTCATTCGGCCTCTCCAGAGGGTCAGGGCGTGGAGGCAGGCGCTTCCGCCCACATCCACTCTCTGCATCACTTCGCTTTGCCATGGTGCCCTGAGTGGGTTGTCAGCAGCGGGGATTGAACCTGGGCTTAAAGCACAAGCCTCTGCTGCCCGAGCTACAAGCCCCCTCTGCCCACCGATGCTGTAGCAGGCTCATCCACGTCTGTGTGCCTCAGCCCCCAGTCCAGGGGGACAGAGCTGTCACACGGGGGGGGTGAATTACACAGGCTGTTCTATACGTGAGCGAACAGCTGCTTCCCGAGAGGCGTTGCGCTCCGTGCTCCGATCCCCGGGTAACGCTGTGGTGGAATGGGAACCCTGCAGTCAGGCTGTGCTGCTCACAGGAGCCCAGCGTCCCTTAGCAGCTCAACAGTTCGTTTTAGAACGAAAAAGAGAGAATCTCGTTCTCCCCAGAATGACATTAGCAGGTTCCTTGGCAAAGGCAGCGGTGCCTGGGGTCACGGCACGTGGCTCCCTCCCCGTCAGGAGGTGGCTGTGGTTGCCACGGCCTGCTAAACTCCCAGCAGAGAAACCGAAGTGACTCTGGCGCACCAGTGCCGCTGGCTGTTGAAAACCCTCCCCAGAGAGACCATGGCACAGAACAAAAGCGTGCGTGGTGAAGGCTGATTGCAGGGAGCCCAGCTGCAGGTGACAGACACTAACCCACAATGTACCAGCGTGCGGCTCATCGCCGATTGCAGCTATTTTGAATACTAGTAAAGCCAAGGGACCTGCATCTCTCCCATGCTGCACCACTGACTTTCAACGGCAGCGGGATCGGAACCCCATCCAGCTCCTGGACTGGGGCCTGATCCTGGGGGAGGTTCCAGGCCCCTTCAATGGGTGCTCAGCACCTCTCTGGGTCTGGCCTGAGGTTCCGGAGGGGAATAGAGAAATGGCAGGTGGAGCAGAGCACTAACGTGCCAGAATCCAGGTGAGCTGCATCAATTGTGAGCTGAACCATGGCTTGAATGTGAAGCAGGCCCCTGGGAGCTAGTGACTAAATCCTAATCATTATCCAAACCTGACTGTCCCCACCCCAAGCAGCGTCCTTGCAGAAGGCCTGTGCCCCACTGTCCTATGCAACCCTCTTTCCTTGACCCAAACGGCCCTCCAGTCAAACGTTTACACACATGCTCTGCACGCTTACTGAGTGGCCCGTGGGTCCCAGCCCACTGGTGCACTTGGGATTCGGCTTTTAGGTAGACTTGGCCCTGCCTCAGTGCAGGGGGAGGAGTAGTGACCTCTTGAGATTCCTTCCAGGCCAAGGTTTCTGGGATTCTGATGCATCGCACAGTCACTCCGTCTGTTCCAAAACCAGATCTGCACCGTGCACCGGTGTTTGCTCGAGAGAGAGCAGTGACCCGGAGCTAGGGGTGAGTTGGCAGAGTGAGTGGACAGAAGTGGTTTTGCAGGAGCACGCTGTCAGCCCGGGCGGGAGTGTATTGGTGGCTTTTTCTGCACGAAAGCCCAGCAGCAAAAGCTGAATTGGAGGAGGTGCCATGGCCTGCTTTTGTCTGGGACAAGGATGCTTCTGTCCACACCTCACCCGGTTGTGTCTTCCAGCTGGTGGCCGGACGCCACGGGGGCAGCAGCCTGGCTGAGGAGGCTCATCTTTAGGGTTCTCCACATCCCCATCTAAGGTCCGGGAGCTCATCTCTGTGACCAGTCCAGGCTAGTAGCCCAAGGGATAGGCTAGGTCAGGGCCACTCGAATTTCTAGCATGGTGGAGCAAAGCCCCTGGGACAGAGACCGCTCTGGTGCCTAAACAGCTGGCAAGAGCAGCTACTTCAACCCTGCTTTGCCTGTTGCCTGGGCTGCCACCCTCCTGCCCCCTTCCTGGTGCTACCCAAGTTGTTGACGGCCTCCTCTCTGCTCTAGAGTGGAGTGTATAGGCCCTTGGGTGGGGTGATGTGATCTTTGCTCCTGGCAGAGGCTTGGTCTCCAGACGTGTTTCCCTTGCCCACATGGTGGTATGTGGAAAATGCGTGAGCTAGATGTGGTGAAATTGACTTGTTTGGAGCAAGCGAGGTGGGAGAGGTTTTTGTTGGGGCCCTAGTTGCATTCAACCCCTTCTAGACGACTACCCTATGTGGGTTGGGCACCGTCCCCTCCTGGGGGTCTCTGTCAGTGTGTCTCTTCCTGTGCTTTCAAGCATCTCCTGTCTCTCATCTCATGATGCTGATTCTGTTCCAGCCAAGCATCCGTTGTCCTGGTTAGGGAAAATAATACTCCTTCCCCCTGTCATCTTCGAATCAGCCACATGGCAGCTGTGGTTGGAGAGCCGCCTGCCTTGGGTACAGGGAATGTGGTTTCTAGAGTCCTGCTGAGCGGTTGCCTGGAGGAGAAGGCACTACTTTGAAGGGGGCATCATGCTTGAGTGTCTGTCGGCGTGATGCAGCCTTCTCCTCTTGTCGCTGGGCCGTTAGCAGCATCCATCCCCATTCTGTCCCATTGCATCCACTGAGCTGCCCGTGGGCCCTGCATTTCAGGAGGGACGCTGACAGATTTTCTCTGGGGAGCTTTGAACGGCGGGAAGATGAGCTGAGAGAGCGGGAGCCAAGGATCTCCCTCCATTTAGTGCCAGATCTTTTTTAAGTCCCTTTGGAGCCCACCAGCTCAAGCAAATCTTGTGTCTTTGGGGAGGAGGGAGGGAAACACAAATGCGGGAAATAATTTACCCTGTCTGCATCTTAGCATTTCTCTTGGTTGGGGGCAGGGAGAAGAGAAAGCGACACCTGGCAACATTGACTAAGGACAATACTTCCATCAACCTGCGTTTAGTTCATTGCCTATGGGAAACTGACCCATTTTCTAGAGAAGACTCAAACTAGTTTAGAAAATGAAGTGCTACTTGATTCCCCTTTATATATTTTTAGTACTTGGGGACGGGGCAGGGCAATTGTAGGGGAAAAGCCTGTGGAAGCTGTTTATTTTTAACCCCTTAGATGGTTTCTTTTGGCCTTTAAAAAAAAAAAAATTGGTCCTGGCTTTTGATGTTTATGCTGCCTACCTGTAAATCCAGATGTACTTAAGTGGCTGAAAATCCTTGTTCTTAAATCAGATACACATTATAGTTTTGAACTATATATATAGTATATATATATATATATGCCTAACCCAGCAAAAAAATAAAGTATTTGGGGGTGGGGAAATGCATTGTTCTTTTAAATGAATCACAATTGGGGGATAAAATTGTGTTTCCGAGTGCCTCAAGATATGAATTGTTTTCATTTTTTTAAAATAATTTTATACAAGTGTCAAAACAGCTGGCTGGATTATTTGGAATTTTTAAATAATCCGAACTTTTTTAAAGTAGATTTTGAGAACTGTCCTGTATATAACAGTAATGTAGCAATAACTGTGACATTTTATAACAATATTACTTTTTTCCCCCATATCTGTCTTTCAGATGTTGTATAACCTATGAATGAAAAGTTGTAATAAAGGTTTTACCTTGTACTAAAAACAAAGGTGTTTATTGGATGCTGTTGCTGTTTGGTTTTGTGCTTTGGCTGTACTGGCATTAGCCCATTTTCAACCCCGGGTGCCTAATTTCAACCTCCAAGATCCACATTTAAGGAGCTAAAGTTTGGCCTGAACTTCCAAATTGCTTCGCTACTCCCTCTCCTGCCATGTTCAGTTGTTCCTCATTTCTCTGTCTCAGGGTTTTCTCCTGCTGTCTATCACCACAGTATCTGGGCCACTTCCATGTAAATCACTAGCAGATATTATGGAGTGTCTGTCACTTCTCCCTTTGGGGGTCTGAACCCTGCTTGGGGGAGGGTTTGTGGGGTTTCCATTGTATGTTGCGTGGGGGGCAGCATCATTCTTATGGCTTTTTGGAGGGGCATCGTGTATTTTAGGCCCAAAGTTAACTGTGCTCCCTGCAAGTTGGGGGCCTCCCTCGTTTCGTTGCCTAAAATAACGAGCCTCAGAAATCCCCAGCCCTGACTTTGATGTGATGGTTCATCACACAAACCCAAAGGGACCTGGAAGCACTTTGTTTCTTGCATGAATAATTTTTGAGGTTCCCTTGTTCCGTGGCCCTGGCCTGCAATGGGGCGTTGGCAGCCGGAGGGCTAGCGCAGTGCCCATTGATTGTGCATCGGGAAGTCCGGTCAAACTTGTACTCGGGGGCCTGGCTATAGATTTAGGAGTCTAATTTCAGGGCACCAGGTTGGGAGCCAGGCTTTATTAAGGAAAAAAGCCCACACTTGTGCTGGGGCCTGTGCACTCTCCAGGCCAGCTGGCCCCACACCGGCCGGAGTGGCCCCAGCCGCTTAATCGGTGAACTGTTTAAATGAAATATTTGTAATTGTTTAAACGGTTAACTTTTGTAATGGTATATACATCCTTACACCCACTGACTCCAAGGAGAGCTGAGATCCCTTCAGGACCAGGCCCTAACCATCCATGCACCTGTCTGTGCAGGTGATGGGATGTACAGGGAGATTGGAGATCGCCCGGAAAGCTGCATTGCCCGTGCTGGGTTTAGGGCCTCATCCCAGGGTGCCCTGTATGCCCGGGCCAGGCCCCCCAGGAGCATAAAGGCATGAGCCAGCTGTGCAAGCGACAGTCTTATTGGAGACCCTGTGCAAGGGAACAGGCTTCACAGGTGCATTCTGCGATGGGACTTTCCTGCTCCCTGTGGAGGGGAGTGACCTGGGGCCTGATGGCTGGGTATGGGGGCAGCGCAGATTCCTGGGTGGCCCTGTGCCTCAGACCCTGCAGCCAGGGACAGGCTGAGCAGATGCCTCCTAGCCTGAGCTCTGATGTGCCCAACCCCCACACTTCACCAAGAGAGGGAGGGGCCAGGACGCAGTCTCCAGCCTGAGTGGTGGAGGGTCAATTTCTCTCGCTTCCCCACCTCCTTTCCTGCCCCCACGCTGGCCATGCCTGGGAGGGCTCGAGCTTTGGTCCCCATCCACCACCTGGAATCTTGGGACCGGCACCCGCCCCGGGGATCTTCCCTTTGGGCCCATCCTGTGTTTCCTTCTTTGATTGTCCTGTGCCCTGCAGAGGCTCCTGGGCACAGGCAGACAGGCTGCCCCCTGCCCTGGGGGAGCTCGGCGTGGGGCAGGTTTTGCACCTGCCTGCCTCAGACTCGACAGGGCCAGGTGACTCCATGTAGGGGCGCTGCTGAGACAGGCAGTGCTAAGCCTGGGCGGGGGGGGAGCTTCTGCCCCTCCAGGGTCTCTGAGCACAGCTTGAGTGTGAGCTCTGCAGAGGAGAGGTGCTGCTCCCAGCTTGTGCCCCCGGGGCAGGAGTCCGCAGTGTCTTTCCACCCGGAGGCAGGGTGATTAAGATAAGAAAGGGCTGGTGGTTAAATTCAGGATCTGGACGTCTCAGGGCTTGTCTACGCCACGCAGCTTTTAGCGACACAGCCTTATTGCAAAAACGCTCTTTGTCGGTACTTTTGCCGACAAAATACTTCCAACTCCGCGAGCAGCGTTAGCTTTGTCCTGCCGACACAGCCATTCACACTGCCACTTGCGTAGGCAAAACTTTTGTCTTTCACGGGGGGGGGGGGGTGTCAAGTACCCGTGAAAGACAAAAGTTTTGTCGACAACTTCGCAGTGTAGACGTACCCTTAGATGAGCCTGTAAAGCAGGAATCCCAGGGGCTGGGTGGGGGCGGGTTTGAAGACAGAAGGCAGGGGACTCTGAAGACACAGTCACAGATACATTCAGAAAAGAGGGAGATGTAAAAAGAAGGGGCCAAAACCAAGGGAGGGACAGCATGTGCCCCATCCCCGTAGTATCTGAGCCCCTCGCAATGTCTAACCGATTTCTCCTCCCAGCCTTTCTAGAGCAGGGCTGTTATCCCCATTGTACAGATGGGCCACTGAGGCACACACAGACTCAAGGCCAGATTTTCAAAGGTATTTCATAGAATCATAGAACTTAAGATCAGAAGGGACCATTATGATCATCTAGTCTGACCTCCCGCATGATGCAGGCCACAAAAGCTGACCCACCCACTCCTGAACTAATTCTCACCCTTGACTCAGCACCTATTTAGGCACCTAGTGAGATTTTAAAAAGCGCCTAGAAGGTTCGGTGCTTTGTAAATCCCACTAGGTGCCTGGCTGCATCTTTGGGTGCCTAAAAACCTTTGAATCTCTGCCCCTACGGCTCTGGCCTGGGGTCAGACAGGAAGTCTGGGGGAAGTAGAGCCCAGGTCTCTGAGGGCATCTGTCTCCGCTGCAAACAAAGAGGCGTCTGATAGCTGGGAGTAAAACCAAGGCGGCCAGTTCTCCGAGACTCCAGCAGTCGGTCCCGGGCGATGGGAAGGACGACAGCATGAAAAGCAGCACAGAGGTCAGCTCTAATATTTAGTTCATTTTCTTTCTTTATACAGGAATTAGACACAGTGCTCCTGGCAGCGCATTTCTAAGTTATCTGACCAAAAAACCTGGGTTTTTTTTTTAGGTATCTCAGGTGCCTAAGTAGCCCCTGGAATCACGGACAAAGTTGCCCCCTCCCACCCGCCCAGCTCTGAAATGGTGCCCCTGGTAGCTGTAGATAAGGTGGACGGCGGGTGCTTTCCTCTCCCCATCCCAATTCGGGGCCACGGGGCTTGGGCCCCATGTAAGGAGCTGTCAGGGGAGCATGTGTGGGGATGTTTGTTCCTTCCCCCTTCCATCATCTCCAGGACATGTTGGAGCCAATCAGCAGAGTTTCCTAGATGGGGGGGGGGGGGGGTTCATTGCTCCTGTTCCTCGCAGGAAGGAGACGGGCGTTCCTTACAGTGGAGTTTTACTTTCCATTTCCTCAATCATGTGATTTCTCAGAACTTGGATGCAGCCTTAACCTTTGAGTTTTACTCTTTGCCCCCCAGCCCTTTCTAGCCAGTGTTCAGCTCATGCAGCGTCTTCTTGCTACACTTCAGCAACTGCCTTCATAGGAAACAAAGCCGAGCTGCAGTAGCTGCTTCATCCCAGACACAGGGAACCGGAACTTCTGAAAGCTGCAGGAAGGTAAAACCTGTAGAGTTCTCATTGAGGTGACGATGTACGAATGACCCTTCGTACTCGACAGGTTTGCTGCATGTTTTCATTTCAGATTTGCGGAGAACAACCCGTTAGTCCTGGAGCGAATTCTGAAGCTCTAATTATACAACTGCTCCATGCACAAAGATCCCACGGAAGTACCTTGAGGTTCTAGCACTAGAATATCCCCTCTATGGTATTTATACAGGGCTCAAGCAGGTGTAGGACGAGGCCGTGTGATCTGGATTCTCACTCTAGGCCAAGGCCCAGGCAGGTCGTAGACTCTGCTGAGCCCGCCCCTTAGCGCACAGCCTGGTGCTGAGTGTGGAATGTGGGAGCTGGAACTGAGACCCACCAAACTCATCTCATGGATGCCACCACACCTCCATTAGCTGGGAACAACGTTCAGTCCCTGCTGGGCTGGGCTGTATTCAGACCAGTGAACGGCTCTGCAGCCCGTTAGCAATGTGCTGAAACATCCAATCCCCTAATTAGTGCTAATTGATGAGAAGGTCCATGTGTATATTACATCTCAAAGTAACTATGTTAGAAGAATGTTAAACCCAAAAGTTGGGAAAAGCCAGAATTCTCTGTCTGGGAGGACACTGGAATTAACGTGGCTCTAGACACGGTGTGAAACGGTGAATGTAGCAGTAGTTCAGGTTGGTTTTGTTTGTTTTCCCCTTTGTTTTGGTTACTCGATGTAACCTGGTTACCTTCTTTAATGCCAATCTGCTTACAGGTTTTGATGGACAGGTCTGGGTTCTTCTGGATCCCACCACCCACTCAGCAGGGTGTATCTTCTTTATTTTTCCTTATGAATTTATTTGGCGGTGCCTCCACCCCCTCGCTCCTTCCCGGCAGGGTCACCAAGGCAGCGTGGGAGGAAAATTCTACCCACAGGGTAACCCCACTTACTTGCCAGATCGTTGGAGACTCCCAAGACATAACACAAACACATACAATGTATTCAACACAGTAATTATATTAAACAGAAGACAAATATAACATAACAGGGTAAAACACTATTCTTAGGGTCATTGGCGCCCACGCTGATAATACCTGTGACTTTCCCCAGTCACAGGACCTGATGTAGCAAATGTAAGATCAGTGTCCCGTTGGTACGGGTACTTTGTTGGGGCCCTTGATGACCGATGACCACGAGATCTTCTCTGCAGTGGTTTAGCAGTGTGGCTGACTGGGTTCGGTACAGCCCAAAGGACTCATAAGTGGGAGAAGGTGGTAAGTCCCTCCACAGATTTAATACACAGCAGGTTATAAAATCCCCAAACCCTCACTCCCTGGCTTGAGGACACAGTTCAGGGAG
>QXTE01000199.1:670145-733288 GCA_003942145.1 Platysternon megacephalum | reverse complement strand
AACTAAAAGATGGTGCACTCACAAACTCCATGAATGATCCTCAGGTTCAGAGCTGACTCCGGACTCCTCGGTCACTGCACGGGGCTGATCTCTGCGGGCCGGGATCCTCTTCAGGCTGCTTTGGTCCCAGGATTTCCCCTCCCCACAAAGGGGTGCAGGGCTCAAGGTGCAGATTACACAACTACACTAAAATCCAAACTGTCGTCTCCTAGCCCAGCGTCCAGACACACTCCCAGCAGGCAGCAGCGCTGGACTAGCAGCCAGAGCAGAGCTGACCATGTGGGGACGGGTCTCCCCTAGGGAGCTGGAGGGCAAACTCAGCCTGGCTGGGAAAGTTTCCCAGCAAAACTCTACAGATGGGGAGACATCAGTGGAGAGGGAAAGGCCCAGGTGAGGGATCTGCTGTCAGGTCCCTAGAGGCCAGTTCTCAGTGGGAACCCTGGCCTGGGACTCCCCAGCTCCCCACACAGCCAGTCCTGCCCTTGCCCTGGCTAGCTCCAGACTGACTCCAAAATGGCTTCTCCCCTTTCCTGAGCTCCCTGGGAGGGGCATCTCACTCCCTATTGGTTGCTGGGCAGACTCTGAGTCTGCCTTGGCTCCCCCACCCTGAGCTGCCAGCAGACAGAGCCCCAGGAATCTAGGTCATCTCCTTGGGGGTTACACTTGTTTGGCTGAAGCAGCTTCCAGAAAGGTGGCCAGTGTGGATTTGAAGACATTAAGAGATCGAGAATCCACCGCTTCCCTTGGTAGCTTGTTCCCATGGTTAATCATAAGAAACAGTTTTATTTTAAATCCAGAAAACATCTTGACTTCATGAAAATCTAGGCCAGGGGTAGGCAACCTATGGCACGAGTGCCGAAGGCGGCACGTGAGCTGATTTTCAGTGGCACTCACACTGCCCAGGTCCTGGCCACCGGTCCGGGGGGGCTCTGCATTTTAATTTAATTTTAAATGAAGCTTCTTAAACATTTTATAAACCTTATTTACTTTACATACAACAATAGTTTAGTTATTTATTATAGACTTATAGAAAGAGACCTTCTAAAAACGTTAAAATGTATTACTGGCACGCGAACCCTTATATTAAAGTGAATAAATGAAGACTCGGCACAGCACTTCTGAAAGGTTGCCAACCCCTGATCTAGGGTTTGGGGCACCAGGACTGACACGCTAATGATTTTCTTTTCTGCTCCAGTTTAGCATCTAAAATGTCAAGCTACGTCATTCAAGTTGCCAACAACAGTAAGGGTTGTGTCACCGTTGTTGTTAGTACCAATCCGATATTAAGATCGTTGAGTGAGTCTCTGGTCGTGCCTACCTACGACCTCCTCAAGTCATTCTTCACTAAGGATGAGCTGCGAGTTTCACCAGGGGAAACCTCAGTTGTAAACAAAGTTGGTATCTGGAAAATCTTCACCTATGGAGTTGGGTTGACAGGAGCAGAATGGTACTACATTACAGTGACAAGAGAGGATGATGAGTGGGTGGCTGCATTGCACCTGGATTGTGGATGATGACAAATCCAAATACGTCGATACGCAAACTATTTGGGTAAATTGATTTTTCTCCTTCAGATTATATCACTGTAACCCAGAATCCCCAACCTGAAATCTTCAAAAACCACCAGTCAGACCCAGGAGCGCCGCCAGCTTTTCCGGCGCCGTAGGTGGTGGAAGGTCCCGCCCCCAAAATTCCGCGGACTGCCGGGGCACCGGCACCCCACAAATAGCAGCGCCCTAGGCAACCGCCTAGGTCACCTAATGGGTTGCGCCGGCCCTGGTCAGACCCCAGGAAATCATGCAACTGGCATAACAATCGTGATGAAAATAAACTGTTGTGCTCTTTTTCTTTGCCATTTGGTCTCTCAGCCCTTAGGTCTCACTCAGTTCATGTTTTCAAGTATTTCTCTGCAACCAGAAGAGCTAGAAACTTATTTTAAAAACAAAATGAAAGCTGAGATTCTCGTGTAATCACATGACTCCAAGAGCTGGGGCTTTCAGACAAATACCAAATATGGTGAGATTTGCAATCAAATTGTGACAGTTGGCGATGCTGGTAACCTGACTGTACGGTATTTTTTTAAAATCCATTCATAATCACTAACTATATACAAAATCCTACATTAAGGTTACAAGTCAGGGACTCAAAAGTCAGGAAATGCCAGAATTAATTCTGTTCAATCTGAATTAGGCTCCCTTTTTGCATGTGCATTATGATACAGCCTTCCCCATCATCACAGAGGAAGTCTGAGACAGAGCTAGGGACAGAACCCAGCTCCCTGGGTTCTAGTCAAATGCCTTAACACCCTTCCTTTCCTTACAGCTTCCGCCTCATTCACTGTCTGTTCTGTGCACTGAATGAAGCTCTAGTCAAGTGGATAAATGGTAATCACATCATTAAAGGCTGCCATGATGCATACGCACAAGGGGCTGAATTAAGGTTGCACAAGCAACCTCATTCTGCCATTTTCTAACTTCTGTGGGTGTGACTTGGCAACCTGAATGAAGTCCCTCTAATGGAACACTTCCCGTATGTAATTTCCTTTGCTTTTTTAAAAATTCCGTCCCGTGAAGCCATACTGACGCCACTCGAAGCTGTGCGGTGGGTAAGTCCTTCTGAAAATTAGGCCATTTATTAGGTGCCTCGCTGTGGCTTCTGGTTTTGGGAATCTTGGTCCATTTCTTTTTACTTGCTCTAGATGTGAAGGACTTCAAAGGAGATTTTTTTTCAAAGGCCGTTAGATACCCAATTCCCATTGACTTTCACTGGCAGTTAGGTGCCTAACTACCATTGGTGCCCTTGAAAATCTCCTAATTCATTGAATGTCTTATTTGTTCTCCTATGATAGAACAGTATAGAAAGGAGGGAAGGAACGGTCTTCACTCAGTTCTTCACAATGGCATGTAAATCTTGGCCAGACCCCTAACCTGTGTAGCTGGACTAAAGAGGCTGGTTTGGTTTTGCAAATCTTGACCCATTAAACCAGTGGTTTTCAAACTTTTTAGGCTGCATACCCCCTTTCCAAATAATGTAGTCTACCATGTACCCCCATTAGAAATCGGGTCATAATAGACCTATGATTAGATTGCCAAGTCTTACTTAATAAAATGTGTTGCCCGCCATTACGGGATCTTTCCCGTATATGCCCCCTGATGAGAGCTCACGTACCCAGTTTGAAAACCTCTGCATTAAACTTTTCTTTTGACATAATCAACCCCCAACCCAGGAGATTGTTAGGACCTTGCGTCAATTTTATCTAAACTACCAGTTCTGGGGGTGTTCAGTAAAAGTCTCTGCTTTTGTCCCCTCCTAATAATGGGCAAACCAGGGGTGGGATGGAAGGGTTGGGTTCTGGGTACCACACAATGTCGTTAGACTGAGCGTGGCCTTGCAAAAACAAACATCTGGGTGGTTCAGTTCTAGATTTCCTTTCGACCTGAGTCGCTCAGCGTGAGACCGGGGGAAGAAGGTTGGTTCATATACAAGGTCCCAGTTTTGCCCATTGCTATTCTGTTGGGCCCTTTTTCTGGGGAGATGTAAGGCAGGGAGGGGGTTAGCATGTGCATGAAAACTTTGCTAATGAATCTGATGCTTTCGAAGCGCTCCTCCTGTGGGCAGGACTGACACACTAATCATTTCCTTTCTGCTCCAGTTTTGTACCTGATAAATCCAGCTACATCATTAAAGTTACCAACAAAACCAAGGAAGTCATCAGTGTGGTTCATGAAGGTCTGCTATTCCAAGTGCTGAGCAATGGTCTACTAGCAATTTCAAGCCATGTGAGAGACAGTTACTTCAACTCAGGGGTTACAGTTGATCCAGGAAAAACAAAAACTATTCATAAAGTGAACCCCAGTAATTTATCCTCCTACAAATCCATCGCTAATGTAGCAGGCATGGTAAATATGTCAACCTATTCTATAAAGGTGATCAGGAAAAGGGATAAACTGATCGCTCAGTGTAACACCCCTTTGCATTGCACCTGGATCATGGAGAGCCATGGAATGTGGCAAGAAAATAAACCTACAGAAGTTTACAAATTTCAATAACATGCTTTTCTCCTGCTGCTTGCTTATAAAAATATCGAGAAGAAGACGACGACCCCAATGAATACGCCTTATAAATCCATGGGGCTTCACCAGTATTTGCTTTACGAGCCACCACAACAGTTGTGTGTGTCCTGGTGACTAAATATGTGAACTAATAATTTGCAACAAATAATTTATCTGACAATTTTTTTCAATTTTGAATAAATCACTTGCAAATAATTTTTCTTACTATTTAGCCAGTTCCACCGAGGCAAATAACAGCAAATTAAGTCAGCAGAATGTATTCACCACTTCTTTGTGACAATTGAATAAACACTCTTTGAATATATTTTTCACCCCTTCTTTATTTCAGAGAAGCATCTAAACCAGGGGTAGGCAACCTATGGCACGGGTGCCGAAGGCGGCACGTGAGCTGATTTTCAGTGGAACTCTCACTGCCGGGTCCTGGCCACTGGTTCGGGGGGCTCTGCATTCTATTTAATTTTAAATGAAGCTTCTTAAACATTTTAAAAACCTTATTTACTTTACATACAACAATAGTTTAGTTCTATATTATAGACTTATAGAAAGAGACCTTCCAAAAAACGAAAATGTATGACTGGCACGCGAAACCTTAAATTAGAGTGAATAAATGAAGACTCAGCACAGCACTTCTGAAAGGTTGCCGACCCCTGATCTAAACTGTTGGCTCCAAACCTTTGATCGTTTCTCTCTCACACATAACTGTATATTCTGAAGCCTTGTCTGCACACACAAGGTTTACTGCTGTCACTGTACTGGTGTAGCTTAAAGCAGTAGAGCCCACGCAGTGTGGATGCAGTTATACCAGTATAGCTTATTCCTATACTGGAAGGGAAATACGCTCTCTGGGTATGAGACACCACTATAGGCGCCAACTTTCCCCGGGGCCGGTGGGTGCTCGTGCCCCCCCCCCCCCCGCCCCGACTCCACCCTTTCCCCACCCCTGCCCTGCCCCCATTCCAATCACTTCCCCAAAGTCCCTGCCCCAACTCCGCCCCCTCCCTGCTCCTATTGGACCCCTTCCCCAAATCCTGGTCGCACTCAGGGGAGGAGGCAGAGGCGAGGCGGAGGTGAGCCAGGGGGTGGAGGGGCGGGAGCTGCCGGTGGGTGCTGAGCACCCACCAATTTTTCCCCATGGGTGCTCCAGCCCCGGTGCACCCAGGGAGTCAGCGTCTATGGACACCACTATACCAGTATAACTGCCCCCACTGTGGGGGTTGTGCTGATTTAACTATTTTGCTAAAAAATCACACCCTGAACCAAAACAGTTACATTGGGTCAAAAGTGGCATGTGGACCAGGCCTCAGGAAGAGGAGACAAGTCAGTTCTTCAGGCCCTGGTCGGCTCCATTGTATTTAGTGGGATCAGGCCCATCCCATTGTTTTGGGTGAATCTCAAGTTCAGTGCCAGAGGCTGCGTCGTCGTAGGAACTGCCCCTGGTACGGGGCCATGGCCACGCCTCCCTACAGGAAGTGCAGGGGGCATTGTGCCTATGGGAGGAACAACGCTGCCAGGAGCTGCCCCAGAGTGCCGCTGCTGCCCCTAGGAGAGGGACAGTGTGTGCTCCCCCCTCAGCGCTGGCCAGCCCTGCTGGTTGGTGTTGGGGGGGCAGCACGGCTTGGCCTCACCTCCTCCTTCCCTCTCTGGAACGGTCTGACCCATGTGGCACTTCAGGCTTTGATTGCCTCTGCAGCATAGACTGTCTCTCTTGATGAGGCATCTCAGCTACAGGCCATGGAGCTGCCCAGGAGAGAGTTCCTGAATGCCCTGCAGTCTGGGCACTTGGGCTTCTAATGCCTGTGCTGAAGTAGGATTTAACGGGCGTTCAGCCCTTCAGAAAGGCTTGAGCCAGGCTGGTTTGCTCCCGGAAGAGACTGTAAGTGCTTGGGGCAGGTGTCATCTGCGTTTGTACAGCACCAAGCACAGCGCTGTGGCTCCTAGGTGCTACCATAGGAAAGGTAATAAGGTGGCAAAGGGGGAGGTAGGTCTCATGGGATGGAGATTCAGACCTGGGCTGAGTTCCTAGCTGTGCCACCGACTTTCCTATGTGACCTTAGGCAAGTCACTTTCCCTACCTTGGCCCTCAGTTTCCCATCTGTCCAGTGAAGATGATATTTCCCCTCTGCTCGGTGGGGATAGCTCCTCTGCAGTTTGTGACACTACAGTGAGTAGGGCCCTGTAAGTACTTTGATACTGGTTTGAAACTTTTCTCCTGCCCTTCCCATATCGGTGTGTCTGTGACTGTCTGGAGCAGGGCTCTGGAATTGTTTCTAGGCTATGTTTCAAAGTTTTCTTCCTTTTTTATTACCAAGTTACATTAAGCATTGAGTTGTTTGCTTTTGCANTTCCCCCCCCCCCCCCCCCCCCCCCCCCCCCCCCCCCCCCCCCCCCCCCCCAAAGTACAACCTGTAATGTTAGCCTGGGGCTCTCCAGCACCAGCTCTAGGGCAGCTGATCACATCAGGCCCCATATGCTGAGCTAGATTATACCGGTGTTAGCGATGCCCATCCTTTGCAAAACTCACATTGGCAACTGTCTGGCATCAGGGACCAGTGTTGGCCTGGTGGATGGGGGGGAAGTGTAGAGGGGATAGATCTCGATTTTAGTAAGGCCTTTGACACAGTTCCACATGACATTCTCATAAGCAAAATAGGGGAAAGTGATCCAGATGAGATTCCAATAGGTATAACTATAATAGGTAGGTGCACACCTGGTTGAAAGACTAAGCAAACCATTGATACATCCTTCCAGTTTGACCTCAAAGAGTAGTTATCTAGTGGGGTCCCACAGGATCAGTCCTGCATCTGGTACTTGTCAATATTTTCATCAGTGATCTGGATAATGGAGGGGACAGTACACTTACAACATCTGCAAGCTGGGAGGGGTTGCAAACAATTCCGCGGGCAGGATTAGAATTCAAAATGAACTTGACAAATTGGAGAATTGGTCTGAAATCAACAAGATTAAATTCAGTAAAGACAAGTGCAAAGTACTACACTTAGGAAGGAAAAATCAAATGCAAAACAAAATGGAGAATAACTGGCTAGGTGGTAGTACTGGTGAAAAGGATCTGGGGGTTATAGTGGATCGCAATTTGAGTATGAGTCGACAATGTGATGCAGCTGTGAAAAAGGCTAATATTCTGGAGTTTATAACAGAAGTGTTGTATGTAAGACACGTGAGATAATTGTCCCACTCTACTTGGCAATGGTGAGGCCTCAGCGGGAGGACGGTGTCCAATTCTGGCTGCCAGACTTCAGGAAAGATGTGGACAAATTGGAGATAGTTCAGAGGAGAGCAACAAAAATGAGAAAAGGTTTAGAAAACGTGACCTCTGAGGAAAGGCTAAAAAAAGGGACTATTTAGTCTTCAGTAAAAAAAATAGAGGGGGCAACCTGATCACTGTCTTCAGATATGTTAAGGGGTGTTATCAAGAGGACTGTGATCAGTTGTTCTCCATGTTCACTCGCGGGGTGACAAACAGTAATGGGTTTAATGTGCACCAAAGGAGAGTTAAATTTTTTTCCCTAATATCTAACCTAACTATAAGGGTAGTTAAACTCTGGAACAGGCTTCCAAGGGAGGTTGTGGAATCCCATCATTGGAGGTTTTTAAGAATAGATTGTAGAGACGACTGTCAGGGATGGTCTAGGTTTACTTGGTCTTGCCTCAGTGCAGGGGGCTGGACTTAATGACTTTCTTGAGGTCCTTTCCAGCCCTACATTTCTATGATTCGGTGTTGCGTATGTAACACAACACAACACCCCGAGTAGGTCACCAGTAGGGGTGACTGAATCTAACTCTGAAAGAGCGAGCCTCTCCGGCCTGAGCTGAAGGTCCTAGCTCTGTTAGCCAACTCTGCAGCAGGCTTATTGCCCCTTACATATGGCCCAGCTACCATTCAAGGGGGACACAGCACCACCCTGATTGGGTTACACATGCACATTTACCAATGTGCTTTGTCCACAGACTAAATACATCCAGTTTTATTTGGTGGGACTTGTAGCTTCCTTGGTCGATGACTAGAAATTATTTAGTTTAGTTTCACCAGCAGTAAAAACCTGCTCTTAGTTGGCTTTGTCACATGATGGATAGCAATAGAATCATAGAAGATTAGGGTTGGAAGAGACCTCAGGAGGTATCTAGTCCAACCCCCTGCTCAAAGCAGGACCAATCCCCAACTAAATCGTTCCAGCCAGGGCTTTGTCAAGCCAGGCCTTAAAAACCTCTAAGGATGGAGATTCCACCACCTCCCTAGGTAACTCATTCCAGTGCTTCACCACACTCCTAGTGAAATAGTGTTTCCTAATATCCAACCTAGATCTCCCCCACTGCAACTTGAGACCATTGCTGCTTGTTCTGTCATCTGCCACCACTGAGAACAGCTGAGCTCCATCCTCTTTGGAACCCCCCTTCACGTTGTTGAAGGCTGCTATCAAATCCCCCCTCACTCTTCTCTTCTGCAGACTAAATAAGCCCAGTTCCCTCAGCTTCTCCTCATAAGTCAGGTGCCTCAGCCCCCTAATCATTTTCGTTGCCCTCCACTGGACTCTCCAATTTGTCAACATCCTTTCTGTAGTGGGGGGCCCAAAACTGGACGCAGTACTCCAGATGTGGCCTCACCAGTGCTGAATAGAGGGGAATAATCACTTTCCTCGATCTGCTGGCAATGCTCCTACTAATGCAGCCCAATATGCTGTTATCCTTCTTGGTAACAAGGGCACACTGTTGACTCATATCCAGCTTCTCACCCACTGTAATCCCAGGTCCTTTTCTGACCAACTCTGCTTAGCCAGTCGGTCCCCAGCCTGTAGCAGTGCTTGGGATTCTTCCGTCCTAAGTGCAGGACTCTGCACTTGTCCTTGTTGAACCTCATCAGATTTCTTTTGGCCCAATCCTCCAATTAGTCTAGGTCACTCTGGACCCTATCCCTACCCTCCAGCGTATCTACCTCTCCCTCCAGCTTAGTGTCATCTGTGAACTTGCTGAGGGTCAATCCATCCCATCGTCCAGATCATTAATAAAGATGTTGAACAAAACCGGCCCCATGACCGACCCCTGGGGCACTCCCTTGATACCAGCTGCCAACTAGACATCGAGCCGTTGATCACTACCAGCTTTCTATCCAGCTTATAGTCCATTCATCCAATCCATACTTCTTTAACTTGCTGGCAAGAATACTGTGGGAGACAGTATCAAAAGCTTTGCTAAAGTCAAGGTATATCACATCCACCCCTTTCCCCATATCCACAGAGCCAGTTATCTCATCATAGAAGGCAATCAGGTTGGTCAGGCATGACTTGCCCTTGGTGAATCCATGTTGACTGTTCCTGATCACCTTCCTCTCCTCCAAGTGCTTCAAAATGGATTCCTTGAGGACCTGCTCCATGATTTTGCCGGGGACTGAGGTGAGGTCCGCAGTTCCCTGGATTCTCCTTCTTCCCTTTTTTAAAGATGGGCACTATATTTGCCTTTTTTCAATCGTCTGGGACCTCCCCCGATTGCCACAAGTTTTCAAAGATAATGGCCAATGGCTCTGCAATCACATCCGCCAACTCCCTCAGCACCCTCGGATGCAGCGCATCCGGCCCCATGGACTCGTGCATGTCCAGCTTTTCTAAACAGTCCTTAACACAGGGGTGGGCAAACTACAGCCCGCGAGATATTTTAAGTCGGCCCACGAGCTCCTGCTGGGGAGCGGGATCTGGGGCTTGCCCTGCTCCGGCGCTCCAGCCGGGTCACCTGGTCGGGGGCCGCACAATGCGGCTCGGCCCTGCTCCAGGTGGGGGCTGCACCACGCAGCTCTGCCCTGCTCCAGTCAGGGGGCCGAGTCAGAGGCCACACCACGCACCTTGGCCCTGCTCCAGCCGGGGGGCCGGGTCAGGGGCCACACCACGCACCTTGGCCCTGCTCCAGCCGGGGGGCCGAGTCAGGGGCCACACCACGCACCTTGGCCCTGCTCCGGCCGGGTCGGGCCACACCACGCAGCTCCTGGAAGCAGTCGCACGGCCCCGCTCTGGCGCTCTAGCAAGGTCGGGGGCCGCTCCATGCATAGGAGCCGGAGAAGGGACATGCCACTGCTTCCAGGAGCCGCTTGAGGTAAGTGCTGCTCGGAACCTGCACCCCTGAGCCTCTCCCCACGCTCCAAGCCCTGCCCCAGTCCTGATCCCCCTCCCGCTCTCCAAACCCTTGATCCCAGCACAGAGCACCCTCCTGCACCCCAAACCTCTCATCCCCAGCCCCACCCCAGAGCCCGCCCCCCCAGCCAGAACCTGCACCCCTTCCTACACCACTGCCCCAGCCCTGATCCCCCTCCCGCCCTCCGAACCCCTTGGTCCTAGCCCAGAGCACCCTCCTACACCCCAAAGTCCTCATCCCAGCCCCACCCCAGAACCCATACCCCCAACCAGAGCCCTCACCCCAACCCCAATTTTGTGAGCATTTATGACCCGCCATGCAATTTCTATTCTCCGATGTGGCCGTTAGGCAGGGGTGAAAGTAGAAATAGGGACTTACCGGTATGGGGCTGGGTTGGGGCCAGCTCTGGTCCCCAGAAGGGGCGAGGCCTCAGGTGGAAGGGGTGGGGATGGGGGGGTCAGAGCTAGCCCCGGCCCGCCCTGTACCAGTAAGTACCCTCCCCCTCCCCCGCCGGGGTATCAGCGGCAGCCGAGGGCTCCGGCAGCAGTTTAAAGGGCCCAGGGCTTGGCCGCCGCTATCGCCCCGGGCCCTTTAAACCGCTGCTGGAGCCCCTGGCTGCCGCTGCTACCCCAGGGCTCTGGGGGCTATTTAAAGGGCCCAGGACTCCCCTGCTTCTACCACCCTGGCCCTTTAAATAGCCCCCGGAGCCCTGGGGTAGCAGCGGCAGCGGGGGGCTCCGGCAGCTATTTAAAGGGCCCAGGGCAGTAGAGGCAGCAGGAGCCCCAGCCCTTTAAATAACCCCCGGAGCCCCGCTGCAGGTACCCCTGGGCTCCAGCAGCGGGGCTCTGGCAGCAATTTAAAGGGCCTGGGGCTCCAGCCGCTGCTGGGAGCCCCAGGCCCT
The DNA here is from genome assembly GCA_003942145.1 of Platysternon megacephalum. Classification (NCBI taxonomy): domain Eukaryota; kingdom Metazoa; phylum Chordata; order Testudines; family Platysternidae; genus Platysternon; species Platysternon megacephalum. Next base: position 722,179 of record QXTE01000199.1, on the reverse strand, counting down.
TTAAATTGCTGCCTGGAGAAGTCGGGCTGCCCCGGTACGGCACACCAGCTCTTGCTGGTACGCCCAGGGCTTACTTTCACCTCTGCCCTCAGGCCAAAAAGTTTGCCCACCCCTGAGGGCTGCTCACCTCCTCCCCATACTGTGCTGCCCAGTGCAACAGTCTGGGAGTTGATCTTGTCTGTGAAGACCAAGGCAAAAAAAGCATTGAGTAGTTCAGCTTTTTCCACATCATCTGTCACTAGGTTGCCTCCCCCATTCAATAAGAGTCCCACACTTTCCCTGACTACCACCTTATTGCTAACATACCTGTAGAAACCCTTCTTGTTACCCTTCACATCCCTTGCTAGCTGCAACTCCAATTGTGCTTTGGCCTTCCTGATTACACCCCTGCAGGCTCAAGCAATATTTTTATATTCCTCCCTAGTCATCTGTCCCAATTTCCTCTTCTTGTAAGCTACCTTTTTGTGTTTAAGCTCACTGAAGATTTCTCTGTTAAGCCAAGTGGGTCACCTGCCATATTTGCTATTCTTTCTGCACATCGGGCTGGTTTGTTCCTGCAACCTCAATAAGGCTTCTTTAAAATACAGCCAGCTCTCCTGGACTCCTTTCCCCCTCATATTAGCCTCCCAGGGGATCTTGCCCATCAGTTCCATGAGGGAGTCAAAGTCTGCTTTTCTGAAGTCCAGGGTCCGTATTCTGCTGCTCTTTCTTTCTTTTGTCAGGATCCTGAACTCGACATCTCATGGTCACTGCTGCCCAGGTTGCCACCCACTTCTACTCCCCCTACTAATTCTTCCCGGTTTGTGAGCAGCAGGTCAAGAGGAACATGGCCCCTAGTTGGTTCATCCAGCACTTGCACCAGGAAGTTGTCCCCAACACACTCCAAAAACTTCCTGGATTGTCTGGGCACTGCTGTATTGTTCTCCCAGCAGATGTCAGGGTGATTGAAGTACCCCATGAGAACCAGGGCCTGTGATCTGGAAACTTCTGTTAGTTGTAGCTCCAGGCAAGCAGCACACTTCTTGAGTTTCCTGGTCTGGACGGCGGATGGATGACTCCGTCCCCCTTAGAAGGGAGTCCCCAACCACCACCACCTGTCTCCTCCTCTTGGGAGTGGTGTTCATGGAACCCCCATCCCTAGGACAATGCATCCCATACCTTCCGCTCGATGGGGTCTCCTTCTGATCCCTTCCCTCAGATGACTCTTCCAAACTATTCTCCGCTGTAGTACCTGGACAGAGAGCCTGAAACCAGTTTTTTACCTCTATCTGCATTAGGGGTATATGGGTTCTCCTCTTTCGTCTTCTGGAGGTCATATGCTGCCAATTTTCTTCCCCCCTCAAATAGGGAGATTCGGTTAAATTATGTCTGGTTAATTAGATGAGCTACCCAGAGAAAGGGATTTGCCTGGGGTGGGATGTGGCCACGAGGGAATTTTCATAACAGCAAGTCCTGAGGGTAGTACCCGAGAGGGAACAGGACTAACAGGGTGTAGCCATGGCAGTAGGAAGGGATGGGGAGGAGATGTGACTGCAGTTCAGAGAAGAGGGCATAGGCAATGGGTTTGGATAATCAGGGCAGCGATCAGGAAAGTGACTTTGGCCCCACATGAGGGGAGATGACATCAGTTTGGGGAGGAGGGTTTAGTTAACAGGAATGGGGATTCAGCTAATCAGAGACAGTGATGCTGGATGTGATTCTGATGGGCCCAAGGTTATTGGGGTGGGCATGTCCAGTCAATTGATGCAATGTGGGAAGTGGCCGCACTCTGGTTATTTGGAGAGCAATACAGCCAACCTCAAGAGATCAAAACTCACGAGCCAAACCCCAAATACCTTAATTTTAAGATTTTTTTAAAAAGACTATATTGGTTGCTGAACTCCCCCTGCCCATCCCCAGTGTGTGGGACAATCAGCGCTGCCCACTCTCGCAAATATATTGGGCGGGTGATTTTGGCCCCTGCTGCAGGAGCTCTCACCCCCACATCTGCCCAGTAATTAATTCTGTCCCCAACCTTCAAGTCAACCCTGTTCACCACCACCACCCCTAAATTCCAACATGAGTCCCACATCAGCCCCCAGCCTCAACTCTGCCCCTCCTAGGATGCTTCACCCCCTGCTCTCTCAGGCCTGGGGGGCTGCAGTGGCATCCCCACTTCCCCTTCCAGGCTGGTGGGGGGCAGCTCCAGGGTCTTTTCACTCTCTTTGGCCCCTTTCCAGGCCAGGTGCTGAATGGCATGGGGGAGCAGGGAACCATCCTGACCCCATTGCTCACAGGAGGGAGGGAGGGGGCCTGTGCAGCTCAGTGAGAAGGGTGTGGGCTCCTGAGGGGGAAGGGGAAAGACCTCCAGCTGCTTCCTGCAGAAGCTCTGATTGATTTTTCTGCCCCAGGGGCAGGGAGTGGGAGCAGGCAGCCAATTCAAGGGCTCAAATTCGCTAGCAGGCTGGAGCTTCTTGCACTGGCAGGAGACTGGTGACTGTGGGGGAAGTAGATGTTAAGAAGGGGGGGGGGGGTCGGGGGGACGTGGCCGTTGTTTGGCTAAGGGGGATGGGAGGATAAATGGGAGCTCGAGGGTGACTGGAATTTGCTATTATAATTAATCATTTAGATGACTCGTTAATATTTCTGATCAGGCGGCGTCAAGGGCGGCCCTGCTCAGCCGGGGGTGGGCGCAAGGGCGGGCGGGGTCCTTTACGGCTCTACGGCGCAGGGCCTACACTGTGGCTGCGTTCAGGCAGCCGCTAGGGCAGGCAGGGCGGGTCCTGCGTGGGGCCGCGTCGCGGGCGCATGCGTAGACGGGGTGACTTTGAGGCCGGTGGCCGAGGCTGGGCTGGGAGCAGGATGCTGAACAGGCTCATGGGGCCCCGCTACGCCCAGCTGTTCCGGAACTGGTGAGGTGCCCGGGGGACCCCCCGCCCAAGGGGTCCCGCTGGGACGAGCCGGCCGGGACCGGGCCCCCGTCACTTCCCTGGGGCCCTGCCTGGAGGGGTCAGGAGCCGCCACGCCGCTGCTGGGGGGGGGGGCTCATTCCCTATCGGGGGGGGGTCTCGCCCCCGGCCCCCCACCGGTCCCTCCCCATCCCCTGAAGGGCCCCTCCCCTTCTCGCGGGGGCGGGGGTTGGGGTGACGGGGGCTGGGGCGGGGGGCGGTTCGCTTTGGGCCGCTAGCGGGGGATGGGGCAGAGCGAGTGTCCGGGTGTGACCAGCCCGCGCTCGCCTTCCTCTCTTCAGTTCGCTTCTCGGGGCAGAAGGTGAAGGTAAAACGTGTGAGGGCGGAAAGACAACGAGAAGCGGTTAGACCCAGTCTGGTTATTGGGCAGTGACCTTGGGAGAGGTTGAGATAAAAAAAAATAAAAATCTAAATTTGATATGCTCAAAAAAAATGTACCTGGGATGCAGCGTTTCCCGTCGAAGACAGGAAGAGCTTATAACTGAGATAATTACTCTAAAACGCCGCCACCTTGGTGTCTGTTGGCAAAGATTTATTGGCAGATTGTGTAGCCTGCTAATTTAAAGTACTTGATATACCTGATGCTGTTTCTTAATTTAGCTTCTAGAACAGGGGTGGGCAATAATTTTCGCAGGGCGGCCACTCCACAAATTTTGGTAAATTGTCACAGGCCGCACATTTCTACCATATTAATGGAGGGGGTGTGGGCTCTGGGAGGGAGTTTGGTGCAGGAGGGGGCTCTGGGCTGGGGCGTGAGATTGGGGTGTGAGGTGTAGGCTCTGGCCGGGAGGCGCTTACCACAGACAGCTCCTGGCTGCTGCTGGCATGTCTCTGTGCCCCTCTTTGTGGGGTGAGGCAGCGGGTCTCCATGCGCTGCCTGTGCCTGCAAGCACCGTCTCCGCAGCTCCCATTGGCTTCCGGTGCTGGGGGTGGGGGCAGCGCGCAGAGCCATCTCCCTCCCCCCCACGTGGGACATGCAGAGACAGGCCAGCAGCTGTTGGCTGCTTCCGGCAGCGGTGTGGGGCCACGGCAGGCAGGCAGCCTGCCTGAGCGTCCTCTGCACGGTTGGGCTTTTAGTGGCCCAGCGGTCATGAGGGGGCAGCCAAAGAGCTGGCGGGCCAGACAGACATGTTAGGCCAGATCTGGCCCACCCCTGTTCTAGAATGTGGTCAGAGCTGCTAATTTGAAGTGAGGGGAAAATTACAGTGTCCTATTGTGAAACAACTCTACTTCCTTTAGTTCAGCTAATATAAGTCCTGGCTCCAGTTCTAAATATGCTACCTAGCTAACATTGAGTGAGCCAAACTGTGTGTTAAATAGGCTAAAACATAGTTTCCTAACCCTAGCTTTCTCTCTGCCTAAGGTACAACACATTTCAAACAGAAATTATTTTGAGGAAGTTCTGTGTTATGCAGGAGGTTAGACTAGATGATCACGGTAGTATCATCTAGCCTTAGAATCTATGAATGTCTAACCACGTTGAAATATAATTTGGCCCAGGCTGTTTTCTGGCTTGATCATCTCTAGCGAAATGCAGGGATTTAGATATTCCTGTACAATGTTTCCAACCCAAACCCTGCAGTGATGGGCTAGTGCATGAAAACCAGAAACTGACTACAAATAAGCATGACAAGGTGGGTGAGGTAATATCTTTTATTGGACCAACTTCTGTTGGTGAGAGAGACAACCTTGTCTGTCTAACATTCTGGGACTGACATGGCTACAACAACACTGCATACAGATAAGCATGGGCCAGCAGAAATAAACCAAGCTGAGTGGACTGTAAATAGTGGGGGGGGGGGAGCAGAAATGATACACCGATAAGGGCACTATTTCTAATTTTCTAGCATCAGGTTAAGCGTAACCCTGAGGGAGAATCATAGCGTTAGAAGGGACCGCAAGGGTTATCTAGTCTAACCCCTTGCCAAGATGCAGGTAGACTTGGGTCTAACTGTGTGTGACTTTCTCTTCAAGGTCGCAGCTAAGATTCCTTCTTGAGTAAACAGCCTTGGCAGGTGCTTATTGCTAAAGTAGCTGACAAACCTTTAGATATGTAGAAGAGGCGTGGTTGTGTCTGTGTTCTGCAGGACCCCCACATTGACCACATGGGGCACCGTAGGCGCTGTGGGATTGGTGTGGGCGACAGACTGGAGACTGATCCTTGACTATGTTCCCTACATCAATGGCAAGTTTAAGAAAGACGATTAAGCTGCTGCTCTTCCCTCTAATGGTAAGTTTTTTGTCCTGTACTTATCAGAAATAACATGCATACATTTTGTGGCTACATGCCATTTGATGTGACCTCCAATATAGAATCCAGCAATTTGAAACTACATATTCTGTCCAAAAGCTAGTCCCCAAAAAGAACTGTTGCACTTTATCATGTAATTGTCTTTCTGGTACTGAAAGTAAGAATTGGCATCATGACAATAATCTTGATAAGAACTTGCCCAGCTCAGATATGCTATCAGTGTACCTTAGTAGAAACTAGCCAGTTTCATTTTAGATTACATTATTACATTATTTTAAGTTGCATTATTTTTTAGAGTGAGCCAGTGTGGTCTAGTGGATTTTTATCAGCGTTAAGTGTTCCCAGCTGTAAAATAGAGAATACATATATCACAAGGGAGTTGGCAGGATTAATTAACACTTTATAGCTTCGAAGTGCTATACAACTTCTACAGAGGAGCTCATAGTAATCACAAGTCTCTTTGTAACGTGCTATTCTGAGAAATATGGGCATTGTATATGTAACTTCCTCATCCTATCCATCTCTTTCAGTTCCTACGGTACTGAATGGAGTAGCTTGAGAGTTTTAGAACTTAGGAAAGAAATAGAAACAAATGAATTTATTTATAGAATTGGACAGTATTAGCCAAATGCCTTTTGAAAAAAAACACGAAACTGTTGTTCCATATTGCAACAAATTAGAGGGCACTATATCTATTTGTGGATATCAAAGCTAGGATTCAGGATCTGGTTAGAGACTGAGGTTTAGCAATACACATACCTAGTAAGAAGAATGTGTTGGTAAATACATTCCTATTGTATCAATTCATGGGATTAAAATAATCTCTCTCAAAGTACAATTTCTGTGTTGTTGTAGGGCTTCTTTTAATGGACCCATTTGCCTCTAGTCTTGGCTAGAAGACCTTAAAGGTGTAACCAGCTTCCTGGACAGGGACAACGTGGATGCTTTTTTTCCAGTTAAAAGCGCTTTATTTCATATAACATACTAAGAGATGGAAAAGAAACACGCTTCACTTAAGCTTTTACAGCATATTGACTATTCTTGGTCATTGACTGACACGTCATAAATCTAAAGCAGTGTTTCTCAACTGATATGGGTCACAAAAGGCAATCAAGGGGGTTGTGAGACATTGAAAGTTTTCTTGCAATCTAAAGCAAAGAAAATCTCACTCCCTGCACACACTTTCATAGCAAGCATTTGTTAACCTTTTGGAACACATGCAAATTATGTAGGTTTAATGTTGTTACAATATTTACTCTTTTTTTATAGTACATGTAAAGGTATTGTGAAAATTTCTCTTGGAATAAGCAATCACCAACCTGAAAAGGTTGAGCAACAGTGGTCTGGGGGGAGTTCTGCCTCATGGTATTTATTTCAATGTGTATTTATGGTGCTTGATCCTATGGCATCTTGAGAGAATCTCCTTTTATTAAACACTATTGATTGTGAGGGGATTTGAGAGTCTGAAAACACAGAACACCTCATTAGAAACTAGAAAAATTTGCCTTTTTTCTTTAAAAGGAAAATCTTATTCTTTGTCAGAGGTATTTGTAAGAGAGAGTGGTTCATTTTTGTGCATTCCCCTATGTCAAAACATTTAACAAAAGTGCAAGTTCCATTAGCAGCTTCATGGGGAAAAAAAGACACCACTCCATAATGGGGGCTAGAGTGTTAATGTGGGATTAATTTATTTATGAAAGTTGATAAATTGCTCTAGGAAACTTAGTGCATTAACAATCACAGTCACTTGCTATGCTAATTGTTAAGCCTGTTAATGGAAATGCTCTGAAGTTGGGCTGCAGAACCTAAATTATGTAAAGTATCAGAGGGGTAGCCGTGTTAGTCTGGATCTGTAAAAGCAGCAAAGAATCCTGTGGCACCTTATAGACTAACAGATGTTTTGCAGCATGAGCTTTCGTGGGTGAATACCCACTTCTTTGGATGCAAGACATGCATCCGAAGAAGTGGGTATTCACCCACGAAAGCTCATGCTGCAAAACGTCTGTTAGTCTATAAGGTGCCACAGGATTCTTTGCTGCTTTTAAATTATGTAAGAAGCCTTTACTCCACTTAAAAAAAGGGTGTTGGGCAGTAAATACATGGAAGTGGGTGAATGTGAATTATGGTTTCAGGAACATGTTAAATAATGGCATTCACATGGGTCATATTCAACTTCTATGAGCAGGGAGGTGAAAACATTATCTAGTACTTGTTGCATTTAGAAACAGAAGAGGTGATCTACAGTTGTAAGAACAGGGAGAAATTGGTTGTGAATCTGAAAGTGGAAGGCAATTTGGGTGAAAGTGATCATGAAATTACAGATTTCATTATTCTAATGAAAGGAATGAGCAAGAGCAGCAGTATAAGGACAATGGACTTCAAAAAACCAGACTTAAACAAACAGAGAACTGGTAGGTAAGATCCTATGGGGAGCAAATGTAAAGGATAAAGGAGTTCAGGAGAGCTGGCAGTCTCTAGGACACGCTATTAAGCACACAACTCAAAACCACAGCTATGCGAAGGAAAGATAAGAATAGTAAGAGGCCAATATGACTCCATCAGGAGTGCCTTAATGACCTGAAAATCAAAAAGGAATCCTACAAAAGGTGGAAACACTGACAAATTGCTAAGAAGGAGTATAAAAGAATAGCACAAGCATGTAAGGACAAAATGAGTTAGACCTAGCAAGGGACATAAAAGGCAATAAGAAAAGGTAATTTAAATACATTAAGAGCAAGAGAATGATGAAGGAAAGTATAGGCCCTCTACTTAGCAGGGAATGAGAAACTAATAACTGATGACATCAAGAAGGCTGAGGTGTTTAATGCCTATTTTGTTTCATCCTTCACTAAAAAGGTTAATAGTGACCAGATACTCAACAATAAGAGGAAAGAAAACAAACCAAAATAGAGAAAGAAAGGTTAAAGAATATTTAGATAAGTTAGATGTATTCAGGTCAGCAGGGCCTGATGAAATTCATCCTACGGTACTTAAGGAATTAGCTTGAAGCAATCTCAGAACTATTGGCAATTATCTTTGAGAACTCATGATGGATGGGTGAGGTTCCAGAGGACTGGAGAAGGGCAAACATAGCTCTTATCTTCTAAAAGGGGAACAAAGAGGGCCTTAGGAATTATAGAACAGTCAGGCTAACATTAATAAGTGGAAAGATATTGGAACAAATTATTGAACAATCAATTTGTAAGCACCTAGATGATAGGGTTATAGGGAATAGCCAACATGGATTTGTCAGGAATAAATCATGACAAACGCCCTTATTTCCTTCGGAGGGCTAGTCTATTAGATGGGGGGAAGCTGTAGACAGGATATGTCTTGATTTTTAGTAAGGCTTTTGACGCAGCCCCGCATGACATTCTCATAAGCAAGCAAGCAAGCTGGTGAAGTGTGGTCTAACTGAAGTTACTATAAGATGGGTGCACAACTGGTTGAAAGACCACGCTCAAAGAATAGTGATCAGTGATTTGCTATCAAACAGGGCGGACATACATAGTGTGGTCCCACGGTGGTCAGTCCTGGGTCCGGTACTAGTCAACGTTTTCATGAGTTCGATAATGGAGTGGAGAGTATGGTTATAACATTTGCAAGTGACATCAAGCTTGCAGGGGTTGCTAGTATTTTGGAGGATAGGATTAGAATTAAGAAGAACCTTGATAAATTGGAGTATTGGTCTGAAATCAGCAAGATGAAATTCAATAAAGATAAGTGCAAAGGTATTAAGGAATGAAAAATCAAATGCACAATTACAAAATTGGGAATAACTGGCTTGGTGGTAGTACTGCTGAAAAGAATCTGGGTGTTACAGTGGCTCACAAATCAAATGAGTCAACAATGTGATGCAGTTGTGAAAAAGGCTACTATGATTCTGGGGTGTATTAACAGCAGTGTTGTATGTAAGATACAGGAGGTAATTTTCTCTGCTCAGCACTGGTGAGGCCTCAGCTGGCGTACTGTGTCCAGTTCTGGGTGACACACTTTAGGAAAGATGTGGAAAGAGTCCAGATATAATAAAAGGTTTGAAAAGCAGACTTACGGGGATAAGTTTTAGAAAACTGGGCATGTTTAGTCTAGAGGAAAGAAGACTTAAGTGGGCCCTGGTAACTTAATTTTCAAATATGTTAAGGGACTGTGATCATTTGTTCTGGCTGCTGAAGGTAGGGCAAAAAGTAATGGGTTTAATCTGCAGTAAGGGAGACTTAGGTTAGATATTAGGGAAAATCTTTCTATTTATAAGGGTAGTTAAGCTCTGGAATAGGCTTCCAAGGGAAGTTGTGGAATCCCTACAGTGGAGATTTTCAAGAACAGGTTTGGTCTGTCAGGGATGGTCTAGGTTTACTTGTTCCTGCCTCAGTGTGGGGTAGGACTTGATACGTTTTTGAGGTCCCTTCCAGCCCTTTCTAGGATTCTACGATATCAAAGCAAACAGGGCACCTATCTGGTTCCATATCGTCATTAAACAGACTTTTAAAATAGCGACATAGCTGTACTTCTCGTTTCCCTTACTTGTCCGTGTGTCATTAGAAACTCCTTGTGCATGGATCTCTGAACTTTCAGATCTTACAGTCCTTTGCACTGGCTGCCATGACACTTTGCAGGAAGTGTTGCTTATTAACTGTTTGTTTTTATTGTAGGAAGCATTTATGGGCTGGACTGGGTGTATTGGATCCATTCTTCCTTTCGAAGACCCTAGTCTGATGTGAATTTGAAATGCTCATTGTGGACTTCAGGAGAGGCTGTGATGTTACTTTATCTTCTACTGAACAGTTATGAACAATCACATTTAATTAACATACTGGCTGCACAAATGTATGAACTTGCTTCTGGGTCACTTTCACAAGCGGTCTCGTTCTGATGGGCTGAATTCATAAAACAGATGTACAAAATAAATCATAAACTGAATAACTTTTGTGATAAATGTTTACCTTTTTCCTCTTGGAAGCTGTTCTAAAGAATGAGATCTCCTTTGGGCTGCATATTACCAGCCTTTGGCATCTCACTTGGGTTATGTGGTGTACGTTAAACTTACTGCATTCGTGAGTCATAAATTTATGAGAAATGGCTCTGGTACTCAAACCATTATTGCAGTAACCTGGAACCAATACCTGTGGACTCCTCTAATGGTTAACTTTCCGTAATTGATGCTGTAAAGTAGCATGATAACAATCGATTCCACTGACTTAGTGTAGATAACTTAAACTTCACTATCCTACTGGCTATTTCAATACAACTAAATTGATGTAGTGTACCTTACCTTGTGAAAAATAAATTTGAGGGAACAATGTAATACCAGAACACTTATTAGATGGAAATGGATCGAGCAGTTAAGGGGAGATGGAGTTAGGATTTGTGGTAGCCCAGTCCTTTGTGCTCTCAAGTCAAACAGCAAAAGCTTCAAACTTGGCAAGAATGTCATCTTAACTGCTCAAGACTAAAAATATATCCTCTTCCATTACCGTTTATGAAGGCTTATTCTTGCATATATACACAGCAGCACTGTTTTTCTTTGTGTTTTAATCTTTAATTCTACCCTTCAGAATCTTGCATATGGTGAATTACTTAAATGGAGTCTTTACTAAACAATTTTGAAGATATATCCGTATTTGGATGCTGTTGAGGTGTTGTTTAGTTCAGGGCCGAAGGATTTAAATTGCAAGTCCAGGTCTGAACTTCAGGCTGCAAAGAGTGACCAGCACCTGAGCAATTTAATTTAAATGGATCCTTGAGAGAGGGGAAAAAAAACAAAAATGTCAAACATCCAGTGATGCAGTATTAAGGCTGAGAAATTAAATATGCTGAACCTGACTTCCTGAAGCAGTGTTAACTCAACATAGTTATAGCCGTATAATGCAGATTAAAATCCTTACACAATCATCATAAGGTCTCTAACCACAATAACCTCCATGGAAACTTAACCAATGTGCCTGAAAACTGCCATGTATCTTGTCAAGGTAGAATTTTTCTCGCTGCTTTCTACAAAAGAACCACTCCAGTTTTAAAAGTTTCTTAGTATTTGTCCATGTTTGACTGATCTGCCTGATCCAAGAATGTCATGCAGAAGCATAGGGAGTGATGAGCTAATTTTGATGCTCGATGGGTGGGGGTAGGAATGACACATCTGAGGAGAAGTGTGTGTGGTCCAGCAAAGCTTGAGAACTGTAGACTAAGGCCATGAGGGAGCTGCTGGGGCTTGGGCTCCTTGGAACTATAATAATATGGAGATATACCTATCTCATAGAACTGGAAGGAACCCTGAAAGGTGATCAAGTCTAGCCCCCTGCCAGATTTTTGCCCCAGATCCCTAAGTGGCCCCCTCAAGGATTGAACTCACAACCCTGGGTTTAGCAGGCCAATGCTCAAACCACTGAGCTATCCCTCCCCCCTGCTATTGATTCCTTACATTGCTGTTTGCAACAGCAGCTTTAAGTACCACCACCCCCATTTGAGTCCAGAAAACTCTCCAAAGGTCTGCATTCCGTTCTTAGCATGCTCTTCTGTTGTCAAAACTCTGCTGCTTTTTCCAATACCATATCTTTTGTGAAATCAAAGCAATGAACTCCTCTCTGCTCCATTTTACCTGTTTTTACATGTTTAATTACATATCTAGGGTGGGTATGCTTATAAATATTATTGCTGATATCTGATAGGACAAGGTATCTGATAGGACTAGGTTCGCCGGGGGATGGGGACCTAAGCCCAGAGGTAAGTGGGGATACAGGGAGGAAACACAAGGAGGAGGGTACAAGACGGAAAGCCTCCTGATTCATACTGAGAAAGTAGAGCAATCAGCTAGTTATCTTAGGTGCATGTACAGGAACACAAGAAGCCCCGGTCAGCCTCGTGTCAGTCCCTGGCAAAATCATGGAGCAGGCCCTCAAGGAATCCATTTTGAAGCACTTGGAGGAGAGGAAAGTCATCAGAAACAGTCAACATGGATTCACCAAGGGCAAATCATGCCTGACCAACCTGATTGCCTTCTATGATGAGATAACTGTCTCTGTGAATATGGGGAAAGCGGTGGATGTGATACACCTCGACTTTAGCAAAGCTTTTCATACGGTCTCCCACAGTATTCTTGCCAGTAAGTTAAAGAAGTATGGATTGGATGAATGGACTATAAGCTGGATAGAAAACTGGCTGGATTGTCAGGCTCAATGGGTAGTGATCAATGGCTCGATGTCTAGTTGGCAGCCGGTATCAAGTGGAGTGCCCCAGGGGTTGGTTGTGGGGCTGGTTTTGTTCAACAGCTTCATTAATGATCTGGATGATGGGATGGATTGTACCCTCAGCAAGGTCGCAGATGACACTAAGCTGGGGGGAGAGGAAGATATGCTGGAGGGTAGGGATAAGGTCCAGAGTGACCTAGACAAATTGGAAGATTGGGCCAAAAGAAATCTGATGAGGTTCAACAAGGACAAGTGCAGAGTCCTGCACTTAGGAAGGAAGAATCCCATGCACCGCTACAGGCTGGGGACCGACTGGCTAAGCAGCAGTTCTGCAGAAAAGGACCTGGGGGTTACAGTGGATGAGAAGCTGGATATGAGTCAGCAGTGTGCCCTTGTTGCCAAGAACACCAACAGCATATTGGGCTGTATTAGTAGGAGCATTGCCAGCAGATCGAGGGATGTGATTATTCCCCTCTATTTGGCACTGGTGAAGCCACACCTGGAGTATTGTGTCCAGTTTTGGTCCCCCCACTACAGAAGAGATGTGGACAAATTGGAGAGTCCAGTGGAGGGCAACGAAAATGATTAGGGGGCTGAGGCACCTGACTTATGAGGAGAGGCTGAGGGAACTGGGCTTATTTAGTCTGCAGAAGAGAAGAGTGAGGGGGGATTTGATAGCAGCCTTCAACGACGTGAAGGGAGGTTCCAAAGAGGATGGAGCTAGGCTGTACTCGGTGGTGGCAGATGACAGAACAAGAAGTAATGGTCTCAAGTTGCAGTGGGGGAGGTTTAGGTTGGATGTTAGGAAACACTATTTTACTAGGAGGGTGGTGAAGCGCTGGAATGGGTTACCTAGGGAGGTGGTGGAATCTCCATCCTTGGAGGTTTTTAAGGCCCGGCTTGACAAAGCCCTGGCTGGGATGATTTAGTTGGTATTTGTCCTGCTTTGAGCAGGGGATTGGACTAGATGACCTCCTGAGGTCTCTTCCAACCCTAATATTCTATGATTCTAAGAACTATTTGACCTCTATGAAAGGACTTAATTTTAGTCCAGTTCTTATTGGTAGGGATCCATCTTCCAAAACTGTCACAACAACTAACATTAATTGAAACTCTTGCTGGAGTTCTAGGAGGGGGGTTCGGTCTACATGTGCTCCCTGTGTAGTACCTGTTCTTTTGACAAAGGACTGACAATTCCTGAAGCCCAATCTACAGAAAAGCCACCTCTTAAAAGATGCCAGTTTCTGTATAGAAGCGGTGATAGTATGATGTGGATGGGATGAGATCAGTGAGGGTTACAGAAAGAAAAGTATCTTCAAGTACCAAATGCCATAGTATTTAGGCACTTCCAAGAAGCAGGTAGACTTTGGATTTGTTTATCTTTGGCTGTATAGAAACACAAGTGGCTGAGCATAACATTTCCAATGATGGTTGCATATCTCAGATTAGCATTAATGAGTTGGCAAAAACTAATTATTTACATTTTTGCTACTCTTCAGGCAGTAGGTGCAAACTTTTATTAAATTTCTTCCAGTAATTACTGGCCACATGTCATAGCCAGTCTTTCCAAATTGACTGTCTTGTGCCATTTTTTAAAATATCTAATCCATATGTCAAATATCTTCTACAATCAAAGTACTGAGAGACCATGATTTGATAGATAAATAAAAATCCTAACCCTTGCAAACTTGAAATACTCCACTAGGGGGCATATTCAGTGTTAGACTGATGCTAGCTGGACTATAACCAAAAGGCTAAAAAGATGTAAAACTCTACTAAAAACTATGAAGGTGGGAGGGGGAAGATATGCAGCTCTGTTTTTTAAAAACTGTATAGTTTTAAAATAGCTTTAAAAAAAGGTCTTGGAATGTACACAATGAAATCCTCTCTCTTCTTTGCATGAGTGTTCCTGCACATTCCACTCTTGGAGCACATGCACCCAAGACTGGATTATTTTTGGCTAGCAGTGTCCATTGAGGCTGTGCCTGTACCCTAGATGCCCTCCCGCAACCGCCCCCCCAACTCATGGCATAAAGGGTAAAATGAGCCCAAATGCCTCTTCGTTCCTTTTTACTGCCCATAGCTGTGAGATGGAATCTCTAGCACTGTCCACTGTTCTTGCCACTGTCCAATTAATCTTAGATGTAGGATTTATTAGTTTAGTTACGTTTCTTTTTGCCCATTGCTGGCAGTTAGCAGGGGGCACAAGACTCAGTCCGGGCTCTGTCAGTGAAGGGCCATAAGTCGGAGATGAGCCTTGCCTATATCTCAGTATAGATACTTAAGGCAGCACCTACTAGACTAAGAATCCGGCTGCCTTGGGTATCAGCCCCTTGGCACCGATCTCAGCACCAAGTTCCTCAATACCCAGTGCCTATCCATCGGCCACATCTTTGGCAGTGACAGTACCCATCACACAGGTACCAACTGCTGCTTTACCCAAGACATCAGTCCAACCTCTTTGGCACCAAAGTAATGCTCAGGGCTGAATGATATGTTGGTGGGGCTGATACCGGCATTGCCATTACTAGAGAGGCTCAAGTAAGTCTTTACAAAACTCCCTACTGTAGTCTATGTCTGGCTAAGGAAGTGACCCCTATACCAACCTTTCTGGTGCACAGGCGGAGTGTTTCTGACACGTCTGCCCCTCCTTGAAGGAGGTATATTCCTTCTCATCCCCTGAACACAGCAGGGAATTATTCCCTACCTGTTCTTCATTACCGCCTAGATAGCTCAGCGGGAGTCAGGGAGGAATTGATGAGAGCTAGGAAGAGATCAGGTCCTTATAAGGATCACCCCCACCTGGCATCCCCTGATGTGCCCTCCATTGCATTACCCATAGCCATGCCATACTGGTCCCACTGGGGATGTTCAGAAAGCCAGCATCCTCCACTGTATCTAGAGTCATGTCTTTCTCACCAAAGAGGTGAATTCAGCCTCCACAGATGACTCGTCTCCATCTGTAGCTGCTGCAGAGGCAAGAAGAGGAGAGTGAAAAAGGGCATTCTCCTGAGCAGGAGCATCAGATCCAGGCTCCAATATCCTCCTCTTCCCCTGATGAGGTGGTCAACCCACTTTCAGCGGCATTGGCAGATGAATTCAAACTCCTCCAAGACTTGATAAAACAGATGGCTGAACCCTGGATGTTGCTATGGAGATTATACCAGAGAAACAACATAAACTCTTGGATATACTCCACTCTGTAACTTCAAGAAAAGAAGGTTTGCCATGTTGACAATTTATGGTCTGTTGGAACTCACCAATAAATCTGGCACATGCCTTCTCTATCCGCTATCCAAGAAAGCGGACAGAAAATATCAGGTCCTTGCAAAGGGGTTTGAATATTTTTACCAACATCCTACACCTGGCTCTCTGGATGTATGAGCCATGCAGAAGAGAACAAAACAGGAAAGTCCTCAGAAGTCCTCTTGTGAGAAAAGACCCCAAAGAGCTTGACTTAATTGATTGAAAGATCTATTCATTTGCAGGCCTACAAATTAGAGTAGCAAACTAGCAAGAACTATTCTCAAACTATGTTTTTTTGAACTGTCCGACTTGGTGGATAAGCTACCCAATGAACACAAGGAAGAACTGAAAGATCTTATAGCTGAGGGCCAACTACTGTATCTAGCAGAACGTCTTTCTATGCTGTGCTGGGCATGTCTGACATAGTGGCGTGAATAACAGGAGATCACCATGGCTCCAGCTCCGAGGGGAAGGCCAGGCAACAATCAAGGACTTCCCATTCGAGGGCAATGACCTCTTTAGCAGCAGCACTGTTGATGTACTCCATACCCTGAAGGTTTTCAGATCAATTCCACAGTTCTTCGGGCTATATGTCTCAACCCCTGCTTCAGGGATCAACAATTTAAGTGCTGACAGACAACACAACACCGATACATGGTATCAACAGACAAGGAGGAGCAAGATCATCCTCAGTCAAGAAGACACATACCTATAGGGGTGGTACATTCTGCACTAGAGGGTATCAGTAACTCTTAATCTTCCTGGTCTTGAGCGCAGTGGGGACTTTTCCAAAAAATCATGAATGGTCTTTCAAAGACTCATCTTTTGCAAATGCAGATTCCCAAAAGTAGACTTGTTTGCAACAAACGACCACAAGTCTCACACATTCTGCTCCAGAGGCGGCACAAGTCCAGACTCCCTGACAGATATCTTTCTCATCCCTTGGGACAACAGGGCTAATGTATGCCTTTCCACCAATTGCCATTATACTGGAAAACTTAGACAGGATGCGGGGTTGTGATGATTGTTCTGAGCCTGATGAGTCATTCCTGAGCCTGACTGTTTGGAGCCTGATGATCCATTTGAGGTAATTACCTGCAAGTCCTAAGGGTCCAGCCAATCCACAAACAAGGGTCTCATCATGTGACCCCAGGTAGGTGTATCGGCTCCTAAAGAAAGCAGCTACTCCCATCACTACCTTGTCAGATACTTCCTACTGCCTGGTGGTTCTAACAGACTGTTCCTGCTTCAGTCATGGCCAGTCACCCAGCTCTCCTGACAATGATAGCATCAGCATAGGCCAGACAGTTATATTCAGAACTGGTGAATATGTCAACACTAAGCTAAGAGTAACCCTGTGGACCTCATCCCAATTTCCTGCCCAAGGTGGTTTCAAAATTCCACATAAATCAGTCCATTTGCCTCCTGGTTTTCTTTCCTAAGGCTCTCTACCCCTGCTGAAGTGAAACTTCATACACCAATTATTGTGAGGATGTTAACTTTTTATTTGGATAGAACAAACCCATTCACGGACGCACCTAGACTATGTGATGTATTTTCAGACAGAGTCAAAGAGCAACTTATATCCACTCAGATGTTATCTAAGTGGGAATCAGACTGCATAAGAATTTGCTACAAGTTAGCCAGGAAAGAGGCCCTGGCCATAGTAGAATTCATTCCACAGTGGTTTTCAACCATTTTTCATTTGCGGACCCCTAAAAAATTTCAAATGGAGTTGCAGACCCCTTTGGATGACAGGTTGAAAACCACTGCACTAGATTGGTTGCATCCATCAAATTTCGGTAGGGCGATCCTGAAATCACTCTTCAAGTAGGACTCTTCATTCCCACCTCCAAGCAGACAACTGGTTGTCAGTCACCAAGAATGAAATCTGTGTGGACAGTCACATGGAGAAGAAAAAAGAACGAGGAGTCCTTGTGGCACCTTGGAGACTAACAAATTTATTTGGGCATAAGTTTTCGTGGGCTAAAACCCACTTCATCAGATGCAGAAAAGAAAGAAGAGTTACTTACCCTACAATAACTGTGGTTCTCCATGTGTTACCAACACAGATTCCCTGACCCACTCTCCTTCCCCACTAATGCGGAGTCCTATTCCTATGGGATTCTATATTGGCGAAAGAACTGAGAGGCAGTTGGGCCCGCTCCACCCTTTATGCCCTTGAGAGAGGGGAACAAGGGCATCTATGATGCAGACATGGTCTCAGTGCCCTAGTGGACACTGCTAGCCAAAAAGAATCTGCTCTTGAGCACATAGGGTGTATGCACACCAACAGTGGAATCTGTATGAACAACACATCTCGAAGAACCACAGTTACTGTAGGGTAAGTAACCATTCTTTATTCATCATGATGGGAAGGTTACTGCTAGAGCTGGTAACAGTATTTTTGTTGAAACGTGTTTGGACAAAAATGACTTTTCAACCAAAACATTTTTGCAGAAAATACTTATTTTGGTCAAAATGTTCTGGGGTTGGTTTTTTGTGTGTGTGTCAACACATTTTTTTTCAGTAAAAGTTTCAAGTTTTTTTTTTTGTTTTATTTTATTTTTTTAACCCAAAACCTGAAGATATTTTTCATTGTAAATTTCCTGTAAAAAGAACTGGCCTTTTTTGATCAGCTCTAGTTACTACACATATCTTCCAATCCACTCATGCAAACTTTCTGGAAATAATTGAAGAGCAAGACATTTCATAAGCTCCTCTAGAGAGTGAATGCCGTTAGAAAAAACAGAGAGCTCTATGCTGCATTAATTAGAGGCAGAGTAGTCATAGATCTTAAACAATAATAATCTCTCCCACCACGAAGAAACAAATACATATATTAATCAACTCTCCCCCAGAACATAAGTTATTAGCCTCTACAGTAGTTTTCAACTCCTATCACATAGGCTGGACAACCTGAGCTCAACATGCCTGGGATGCTGGATTTTTCCTGCCCTTTGGACTTGCACATAATATATGCTGCTCATATCCTTCCTTGATCTCCTGCTGCTTGCCATATAAGGTAATTGGAAACCAGTAAGAGTCATATATATATATTTTTAAGTAATATGAGTAAAACTACCAAAAGCCTCCAGACCAGCTGTTACAGAGATAGGTAGAGGAAGTAATGAACGTTTAAATAGGACTGTGGTCAGAAGGATCTGAGTGACGGTTGGGGATATACCCACTTACATATCACCATGGTGCTAGGAAGGCCTGAGGACACAGGCAAGGTATCTGAACAGCCCAATAGATGTGCCTTGTGTACCTACTGTGTGCACATGCCAACAGTGAGGATCCACACAGGCAAGTACTGAAACTACTTTTGGAGCTGACCACTGATTTATCAGGAGAAAGGGGCATTCACTGTCCTACATGCAGCATACGAACATCAACACAGAGATGCAAAAAGGACCAAAAAACCCTGTTCCTAGAAAATAGCCTCTAATGACCAGCCCTGTGCAAACCAAACCAGTCCTGTTCCTCCTCTGGTTCTGTACTTCAGGGGTGGCCAAAGTAGGGGCTAAGTTGCCTACAATACTCCCCTTTGCTCTAAGCAAAGGCAACAAGTTCCTCAACGAGACATGCCGCTGTCTCCAGGCAGAGGAGACAGGTCCCTGGGCAAGACACACGTCCCCATCTCTGGGCAGAGGCAAGGGGTCCCTAGGCGAGATGCCCATCTGTCCCTGGGCGGAGGCGATGGGTCCCTGAGAGAGACATCCATCCATCTCCGGCGGAGGCAATGGGTCCGTTGCTGAGATGCCCACCCATTACCAGGCGGAGGTGATGGGTCCTCGAACACGATGCCCACCCATCTCCGAGCGGAGGCGACGGGATCCTGGGTGAGACGCCCACCCGTCTCCAGGTGGGGGTGATGGGTCCCTGGGTGAGACGCCCACCCGTCTCCAGGTGGGGGTGATGGGTCCCTGGGTGAGACGCTCACCCGTCTCCAGGTGGGGGTGATGGGTCCCTGGGTGAGACGCTCACCCGTCCCTGGGTGAGACGCTCACCCGTCTCCGGGCAGAGGCAATGGGTCCCCAGCCGGAGGCGACGGGTCCCCGGGCGAGACACCCACCCATCACCGGCTGGGGTTGGCATCTCACGTTGCCAAGCCTCTGCGGGCGTCAGCCCAGGCTCCCTGGGGCCGCCTGTTCTGGGCCCCTGTGGGGCGCTGCGTGGGGCTGGCGCGCCCAGGGCCGGGCCTGCAGGGGGCCGCGAGCAGCGAGCGGCGCGGGGCCGAGCCTGCAGGGGGCGCCAGCGGGCGGGGAGGAAGGGGCCCCTGCCCCCTGGCCGCGCGGGGAGCTCAGCTCGCCCTCACTCCGGCCAGGGGCGGCGGAGGGAAGATGCCCAGGGCGGATCTGCCGGGACACAGAGGCGGCCAGCGGCGGCCGGCTCTGGGGTAAGGGGCGCGGGGCCGTGCTGCACGGGGGCATGAGGTGGGGGTCCCTGGGGGGAGGGGCTGAAGTGGGGCACAGGTGAGGTCAGGGGTTAGTGGGGGCTGATGTGGGGACAGTATGGGGTGGAGGTCCCGGGGGAGATTGGGGCTGGGGGATGACTGGGTGGGGGTCACTGAGGGGGGTGGGCGCCCTGTGGGGGGCACCGGGGGAGATGGGGATAGGGGGGGTCACTGCCGAGGCCAGGGGTCCTGTGGAGGCATTGGGGGTGACATGTGAGGGGCAGGGGCTGATGTGTGGGTCACTGGTCTATGGGGCTGGGGGAGGTCTGGGCTTGGCGGAGGGCGCGGGGCCCCGGTGCTCCCCCGCAGGTCACCCGCCCCCACCTCACAGGAGGGGACTATATAGCTGAGCAGCGCGCGCTGCACGCGGTCTCTCTGGGCGGAGGGATACAGGGTGGTCTGGTCTCCCCCTCCCCAGGTTGGCGCCGAGGAGGCGGAGCAACGGCCACCGCGCGCGCCGAGCTGCTCGGGAGGGGGAGTAACGGCCGCCGCGCGCGCCGCTCAGGCGGGGGGTAGTAGCCCCAGCGACTCTCGGGGGGAGGGAAGGAGAGTGGAACAGCCGAGGCGAGACAGGAGCAGTGAGGGGTTGCGGCACCGCTGGAGGGGGAGCGAAAAGAGAGAGGAACAGCGGCAGCCGCGTTTGGGGGGGAGGCGGGGTAGTAAGGGCCGCGGCGCCGCTTGGCGGGGGGGTGAACAGAGAGCGGAACAGCTGAGTCTCGGTTGGTAGGGGGAGGAGGTAAGCAAAGAAGAACAGCCTGTGGCGGAGGGGGCGACGTGGAACAGCCACCAGAGCCGTCACCTCTCGCGGGCGGGGGGCGGACGCACGAGCCGGCGCCATCGCGGCGGGGGAAGGAGTGAGTAGCCGCAGCAGGGAAGAGCCGGCGCCGTCGCTGCCCGCGGAGGGAGGAGTGCGCGGCGGCCAGGAACAGCCGGTGGAACTAGCCTGGGAGCCGGCGGCGGCGGCTGCTCAGTGATCACGGCGGAGCGAGGAGGGAGCGATCGCAGGCCGAGCCCCGGCGGAGATGGAGCGGAAGAGGTGGGAGTGCTCAGCCCTCCCGCAGGGATGGAAAAGGGAAGAAGTGACCAGAAAGTCGGGGCTCTCAGCCGGCAAGAGTGATGTCTATTACTATAGGTGAATGTGCCATGGGGGGGCCATGGGGTGCCGGGGGGCCGCCCGCCCTGCCGCAGCCATGCGTTACTCTAGGTGAATGTGCTATGGGGCCCGGGAGCTGCCCTCCGATGTCTGTTGCAATACGTGAAGGTACAGTAGGTGGTCTGGGGGAACCCCTGCCCCGTCAGATGTCTGTTACTATAGGTGCTGTAGGGCCTGAGGGACAGGGAGCCTGGCCTCCCTGGTCCACCTATATCTATTACTATAGGTGAATGTACTATGGAGGGCCTGGGGGGACCATGGGGTGGGAAGCATCTGCCCTACCCAGCCATCTCTGTTACTATAAGTCAACGTGCTGTGGGGTTGGGCACCCACCCTACCACGTTGTTATAGGTAGCAGATGGCACATTCTTCTGTAGTAATAGACACCAGTGTGGCTGGGTGAGCAGCCCCCCAATACCCTTCTTCTGCACTGCTGTCTGTTACCTTAGGTGAATGTGCCGCAGGGGGCCATGGGGGCCAGAGTAATAGCTTGCTATAGTGCATGTGCTGTTAGAGCCCACTGAGTTGGGAGAGTAGGGGGAAGAAAGGCTGACCTACCAGTGTCTGTCACTGTAGGGAACTGTGCCATGGAGGTGGATGCTGCATGAAGAATATGGGATCTTAAGGCAATGCTGATAGAGTGTTATCAGTTGCTATATGTGAATATGCTGTAGAGTGGTTGCAGAGTGGGCCATTGTGTCCGGGGAGGGGTTATATGCCCTGTCACAGTGATATCTATTTCTGTAGGCAAGCGTGTTATGGGATCTGTGGGCGGCTGGGGGTCAGAAACCATTTGCCCTGCTTCCGTGATGTCTGTTACTAAAGATGAATCTGCTATAGGGTCCTGCGGGGGGAGGCCTCAACCTGCTCTGTTAGCATGAAATCTATTACCATCAGTGAATGTGCTGTTGGGGGAAGCATGTGGTATGGATGAGCTGCCCACTCTGCCAGAATCATGTATATTAATGTAGCTGTATGTGTCACATGTCTGTGGGTGGGACATAGTGCCCACAGGGAATTCACAAAGGGCAGTACCACTGCTCCCAGGACCTGCCAAACCTGCCACGATGATGTCTGATAGTTGTGGTGGAATAGCTGTGGGGGGGCAGGGAGGGTGTTGTGCAGAGCTGGAGGAGTGCAGCATGAGTTCACCTACTGCACTGAGCTGTCAGATAGGGATTTTGGCCCTGAAGGGTAAGGAGATGTACACCATCAACTTCTGCAAATCATAGGTTTCAGTTTTAAAATCTAACCGTTATGGCTATGAAGAGACCTTTCAAACTTAGACTGAGTATAAATCAATGCAGTGTCATCTTCCTGAGTATATAGATTGGAAATGTCAGCCCTTCTATTGTTGCTCATAGTTTCTGCAAGAGAAAGACCTCTTTTTAATAGTTTGAGTCTGCTGCTCAAAATGTGTGAGATATACCTACTAGTTCATAAGCCTGAGGGCTGGGCCTACAAAATTAAAGCCATATACCATTTGTCTACAATGAATTTTCCAGATATGTCAATTTGCAAAAGATAGAAGGTATAATATGACTTTTATGCAATAACTAAACTTTTAGTTACTGTTGCATTCTGCATTACTAAGGCCAGGTCTATACTTCAAATTTAGGTCATCCTAACTGTGTTTCTTAGGGTTGTGAAAAAATCACACCGCTGACCTAACTCCCAGTCTAGACTTAGCTACTGCCTCTCAGAGAGTTGGATTAACTACAGCGATGGAAAAACCCCTTCCACCATTGTAGGAAGTGTCTACATTATGACGCTACAGCTGCAGCACTGTAGTACCTATAGTGCAAGGGTGGGCAAACTTTTTGGCCCGAGGACCACATCTGGATATGGAAATTGTATGGTGAGCCATGAATGCTCACAAAATTAGGGGTTGGGGTGCGGGAGGGGGTGAGGGCTCCGGGGTGGGGCCAGAAATGAGGAGTTCAGGGTGCGGGAGGGTGCTCTGGACTGGGACCAAGGGGTTCGGAGGGTGGGAGGGGGATTAGGGCTGGGGTAGGGGGTTGGGGTGCAGGCAGTGCTTACCTCAAGCAGCTCCCAGAAGCAGCGGCATGTCCCCCCTCTGGCTCCTACGCGAAGGCCAGCCAGGTGGCTCTGCACGCTGCCGTGTCCACAGGTGCTGCCCCTGCAGCTCCCATTGGCCATGGTTCCCAGCCAGTGGGAGCTGCGGGGGCAGTGCTTGGTGCAGGGGCAGTGCTTGGCACAAGGGCAGCGTGTGGAGCCCCCTGGCTGCCCCTACGCATAAGAGCCAGAAGGGGGACATGCTGCTGCTTCCGGGAGCCACGCGGAGTGGGGAAAGCTGACCTCACTCCCTGGCTGGAGCGGGGCAAGCCCCGGACCCCGCTCCCTAGCAGGAGCTCGAGGGCCGGATTAAAACATCTGGAGGGCCGGATGCGGCCCCCGGGCTGTAGTTCGCCCACCCCCGCTGTAGTGAGAGAGCGCCATGGGGCTTGTCTGCACTTGAAACACTACAGCGCTGCAGCTGCACTGCTGTAGCACTTCAGTGTAGATAATGCCTGCTCCAGTGGAAGGTGTTCTCCCGCCAGCATAGCTAGATTAACAGAAGAATTCTTCCTTTGACCTAGTGCTGCATATACGGGGGCTTAGGTCCGCTTAACTATGTTGCTCAGGGGTGTGGATTTTTCAGAGCCCTGGGCCTGAGCAACATAAGAATGGCCATACTGGGTTAGACCAGTGGTCCATCCAGCCCAGGATCCTGTTTTCCGACAGTGGCCAATGCCTGGTACTTCAGAAGGAATGAACAGAACAGGCAATCATCAAATGATCCATCCCCTGTCATCCACTCCCAGCTTCTGGCAAACAGAGGCTAGGGACATTCAGAGCATGATGTTGTATCCCTGCCCATCCTGGCTAATAGTCATTGATGGATCTATCCTCCAGGAACTTACCTAGTTCTTTTTTGAATCCTGTTATAGTTTTGGCCTTCACAACATCCCCTTGCAAAGAGTTCCACAGGTTGACCATGCGTTGTGTGAAGAAGTACTTCCTTTTGTTTGTTTTAAACCTTCTGCCTATTAATTTCATTGGTTGACTCCTAGTTCTTGTGTTATGTGAAGGAGTAAATAACATTTCCATATTCACTTTCTCCACACTAGTCAAGATTTTATAGACCTCTATCATATTCCCCCTTAGTCATCTCTTTTCCTAGTTGAAAAGTCCCCGTCTCATTAATCTCTCCTCACATGGAAGCTGTTCCATAATCCTAATCAATTTTGTTGCCCTCTCTGTACCTTTTCCAATTCCAGTATATCTTTTTTGAGATGGGGTGACCAGATCTGTATGCAGTATGCAAGATGTGGGCATATCATGGATTTATATAGAGGCATTATATTTTCTGTCTTAATATCTACCCGTTTCCTAAACACTCCGTTAGCTTTTTTGACTGCCGCTGTAAATTGAGTAACTGAGTCGATTTCATTTTCTAATGTAGACCAGCCCACAGTGTGAGGAAAAAAATACTCATGTCACTTTTAACCTCTGTATTTTCTGACATTTGTTTAGCTGACCATTTGTGTGTTCAGTTACATATTGTATATGTATAGTTCCAGTAATTGTTAATGGAAGTTAGATATTCAATTGTGCACCAAAGTGATTGGAATACAAGCTCTTTGTGCCATCATTAGACTTAAGAATTAACACTCAACTGATTTGAATGGTGGTGGCAGTTAGTACTTCTCTGAAGTGCTCTTCAGGATAAGAGGATTGTACAGTAGTTTTGTGTTTGGAAGGTTTTCTCTGTAATCACGAGTTAGAAATTAACTCTTTACATAAAAGTTTCCCTTTTGCAGAAGGTGAATGTGTTTGTGTGGGGGGAGAGGGGTCAGACAAATGCATTCCACCCTCCAGGGTCAGCCTGGGATTGAGTGTCTGACATTACTTGTCAAAGTCTGGTTGGAAATTAGGCTCTCCCCTAAACATGGTTCATGAATGGAATTCTAGCAGCAACCTCCCACTTCCCAGCAGCCAGTTGTGTGGGGGCTGGGTTTCTCACCAGGGTGTGGTTTGTGACAGAGTAGTGACTTCAGAAAATAAAAGAACTGAGAGAGCAGCTGTGTCCACTTTTGTAAGAGCTCTTTTGGGTCCTAAATGGAGCAAAGTAATATTGAGAGCAGGGAATGGTTCACCTGCAAATGGTTTCAGGCACTGCCTGCAATTATAAAAGTCTCACTTTGGAGTCCAGGAAGAGAGAGAGTGATCAGTTTTGTCATGAGAGAGATTCCTCAGAAGCATTTCCTTTTAGGAGTTTTGTCTAGAAAGGCATTCCTCAAACAACTCTGTATCTGTCAGCCCCATAACATTCATTTATTTGGGGTTTCTTGCCTCCACAAGGCACCAACCAACATTCCTATAAACAAACACGAAAAATCAACCCAATCGGGGGTGGGGTGGGAAATATACTTTTGGTGTAATTCTTCTGAGAAATACCTCTCTAGGCAAAAACTCTGGTAGCCCTTCACTCCCAAAGTGAGGCTCTTATAATGTCACACGTGAACCATGCTCTCCAGTTATTCCACCGTAAATGGGTCTCACAAGAGCTCTTATAAAAGTGGACTTGGTTTCTTTAGTTCACTACCCTGCTACAGATCTACCCCTCATCTTTTTTTATTTATCTGTAGGCTAATGGGTGTATGGTAACTTGTTAAAGCCTGGGTGAATGTGCCCTATGGGTTATTTGAGTGCAGGGGGTCCATGAAGTCATTGGTCAGAATGAGGCCTATTACTAAGGAGCAAGGGGCACCCACTGCATGGATCTGCTGGCAAGAGTGCGTTACAGTTTTACTATAGGATATGTGACTGTAGGAGCTTGGCCATGTAGGGGGCGCCAGTGCACTGAGCAGAAGAGAAATGTCCATAGGNATATATATGTGTATGTGTATGTATGTATGTATGTAACATAGGAGAATGTGTCATTAAATCCATGAGGGGCTGTGGGTATTCTCAGTAGTGAACTGGAAAAGGTTATACCTGTTACTATAGGTGAATGTCCTAGCGTGAGGGGGAGGGGAGTTAACTACTACTGAACTGAGCTACTAGTGGTGTGCAGTTAGAGAAGGGAGCCCTGAGGGAGCATTAGGCGTGGGAGGAATTGTGGAAGAGGCAGGTGGGGGGCACGTAACTGTTGTACCCAGTTGTCTCTGTAGCCAGTGATCATATTTATTACTGTAGACGAATGTGTTGTTAGGGACAGGGGAAGCTGGAGAATAGGGGTCACCCAGTACCCACTGCAATTTATGAGTCATGTCTTACCAAATGAAATATACCTTCAGAGGTGGAGTGTGCTGGAAGGCAGAGAGATAGGGGAGTAGTGAGCAGCCACTTTAGCTAGCAAGAGTGATGCCTACTACCAGGGATGAATGTGCCAGGGAGGTGGCATGGGGGCATACAACGCCTATCTAGTGAGCTGAGTGCTCAGAACGTCGTGTTCCCAGGCATACAACTGCTGCAAGAGATAATGACTTTGAGTGTATATACTAAAGAACTTGAATGCACAGTCAGAGGATGACAAGTTGTAATGCAGCAAGTGCAAGAGGAGGAAAGAAGCATTTTATGTATTGTAACAAATGCGGTGTAAAAAAAATCATTTTTGTGGCTTTCTGTTTCTCAGGTCGGGGGTGTGTGTGTGAGGCTTTAGGCAGATGCATCTGGTCACAGTTTGCACCCAGGTTCCTGTCTCCCATTTCCTTAAAAAGCAGGCAAGATCTGTTTTTTTTCTCTGTCCTTTGTATTTCAATCAAGTTCTATGAATCTCTGTTTGGTACTCTATATGCTTAAAGGGGAAAGGGGGAAAGGAGGAGAGGAGGAAACTTGCTTAATAGGAGAGGTGGAAGAGAATGAGAATGAGTTTGAGCTTGCAGTCAGTTCTCTTCTTAAGAATGTAATGAGAATGAAACAAAGGATGAGCTGCACATATAGAGCAAGCACCTGGCAGTTGCTGACCGTTGAATAGGCTGTCATGCATTCATTGTAATCTGCACCCAGAAAGTCTGTGAATAGCTAATGAGACTTTCTGTTTCTGGAAAAATGCTGCCCTTTTTCTGTTTTTGTTAGAGCTGAGGCAAGCCATGGAAGCAGATAATTGATATACCTTGGATGGACAAGCATAAAAAATCATTTGTCCCTTTGCAATTCCTTTCTTTTTAGTAGTTGGTAAAGTGCCGAGAAGCCCATCTACAAAGTAATTATCACAGTAATATGGCAAGTTACTTGCTGATACTGTAACTTTTTCAGGAAGAGATATTTCCAAACTTCTTAAAACATCATATCAAAATGTGTATAATTGTTGCCCCTTTGTTTGGGATGCTTCCAATTCGTTTGGTTTCAAAAACATTAATGCTTGGAGAATCTTGAATTTTTTTGGTGAGCTGCAAAGGGGGAGGGGAAAACTATGCCTTTTTTGGCTGCTTTGTGATGACACACTTTGTAAAGACACCCAAGTTTTTTTTCTTTATAGATTCCATAAACACAGAATTACCACTCCTGAGTCTCATGCCTCCAGAGCAAGTCAAGTGGAAAACTCCACTAGCACTTAGGGTTTTTTTGACCCTCTGAGGTACCTGTAGGCTGTCTCAAGGGCTGTGTCCTACTGAGCATGCTCCAGCTACAAGAATCTCTGAGGCCCCAGAACCCTCCACCAGTTACTTTCTGATTGTGGTTAGTGAATGAGCTTCTCATTGGCTTCCAATTGTTACACCGTTGGCTCTGATCTTTCAGTGCTCTTCAAGCAAGACACTAGGTACAGTATCCTTTTTTTGTATTCAAGGCATATAATCAGAATAAAATAGTTTTTTTCAGCACTTAGATGCCTTTTTAGCTCTTTGGACCAAGCCCAATATCTTCACCTCTGGGGATTTGGCAAAGAGGCATCTTCAGAGCTGTTTTAGGTTGCTTTTATAGGCTACTTTCAGTTGTGAGTAGAAATTGCTTCACTCTTCAGGTTTCTACTTAGAATGAGTTAGAGCAGGTGCTAGGGATTGTGTCCTTGGCACAGGATATTGTTCAATATATCTGATGCATACTTGATTCTTTGGAGTCTCAGCCAGCCCCATAATACGTTCAGTTAGTCAGCTCTCCGCTAACTTTGGTATTTTTGTTCCTCTCATGTCTCAGATCTCTCTAGCAGTAGCTTCTGATGGATAACACTAAATGAGGCTCTTGCCTCTCTTGAAGTGGCAGGTTCCAGCGCAGGTGGTGCCAATTAGTGCCCCAGCTAAAAGTTCAGATGAGAGACTGTCAAGCTCCATTATGGCTGGTGCAGGCACAAAGTCTAGTTTCAAACAGTACAAGGCCTTCAGTGCTAAAATCTGTTATGGAACACCCCTTTTTAAGATGGGAAGATTACTTTTTCAGACATACTCAGCCTTTACTCTTCAAGCATGTTGGGATCAAAAAAACAAGCTGAAACTCCTTCCAGAGAAGTCAGTGTGCCGCAAGCAAGACCACTGGATCTGAGTCTTTTGGTTCAAACTGGTCCTTCTGTAAGATTTGTGATATATTTGGCTTGTGAACAATTGCCCCTATTGCTGAGAGCTCTGATAAAAGCAGGGGGTTATGCTGCTGACTCTTCCATCTTTATTTTGGAGGCTGTCAGGCAGGAGAAAAAAAGGCTGGCTTATTTTCAATCCTATCAGTCAGATCCTAAAGATCGTAAGAGACATAGAGAGAAGAATTCAGGGTGGCTGACATTAAATTTCATGAGGATATTTCACTTAAATTGCCTTGGTTCTGCCTATGCCCAACACCAGAAGGGATGTTCATTGTTTTGACATGGTCTTTAGTGTTTTCTCGCTTTGCATCTGACAGTTGAGAGCTTATGGATCCATGGGGGGAATGGCCCTGCCAGAGATTCTCCACAGGTTGAGAGTTACCTGTTTTGACTTCATTGATGACTGCAAAGACTCTGTTCCAAGAGTCTTTGGGGTCAGGCTTGTTACATCTGGACTGGGACAAAGGACGCCTCTTGTATTCTTGTTTTCATGAGTCTTTTGCGAGACTTCTAGATTGGTCATATTGGCTTACTCACTCACGTTGGCCCTAGCTTTCCAGGGGGTAGATCTGTTTATTCCATCTTGTTCTCTGTAGCTCTGTGGGATTTCTTTTACTCATTGCCTTTTCTAGAGTCTGTGGGCTTTGACTAGTTGGTCTGTTTTTGCTGCTTCTGTTAGTCGTGTGACTGAGGTTCTCTGTATAGGTTTATTTCTTCAGATCCTTCGCCCTTAAAAGATGCAAGGAAGTTAATTTCTCCACTGAGAAGGGGTTTTTCCTCTTTGGTTGCCCTGAAAGAAGACCCTTGAGAGGATGATATTGATAAATAGAAGGTGTCTTTCCAATGTGAAGATGACTCTGCTTAGAGATCATTTTATCCCTGCATTGCTGGACTCCTACATCATTTGATCTTGACAAACATAGATTTTTCAAGAGATGCTTAACCATTTAGTAGAAACCTTGGAGATCCCAAATTCTGTTAATTAAAATCTCAAATTAGCAAAAACATTGGAGCCTTTTTGATAGCTTATAGTTGAGACAAAAAAGTAATAATATTAGTGATTTAAAAAAAACAAACCTTAAGATTTGTGATTTAGACCATCTTCTGTTCCTCCTATTGTTAGAAAAACAGATAACTTGCTGTATGTGTCTCAAGTGGATGTATGAGTCTTTGCAGCCTCCATTACTGGACTCTTAGTTTCTGTAGCATATACCAGGTATAAGTCAGACAAACTAAGTCCTCTTCTAAATAAAAGAATTCTTAATTTTTTGAAAAATGAGGTTGCTAGACATAGTCATCTGAAATTTTAGCACTTAGGGCATTTTTAAACAGCATAGTATCTAAGGTAGGTGGCTTTGGGATTGAGAATTACCACGCTCCCCTAGCACACTTTTTTTTAATATGGGGCAAACTGTCATCAATTGCCAACTAGTCCAGTCAATTCATTTCTTCTCGGGAGCATGACTCTTTGTGTGCTGTATTACAGATAATAGCTACAGTTACTGTTTGTTGACATGCCTGGCTTAAAATATTTTGCTAGTTGCATTGGAAAAAAGCATCCCCAGAGATCTTGCATCATATTGGGGAATGGATGATCTCTGGGTATAGTGGCATTATGCAATTAGAAGTGGACTTCCAAACTTCTTGCCCATATGATAGATGTGTCCATGGTTGCTATCTTGAGATGGGAAGCCTATGGAGAGGAACTCCACACCCACAAAGCTTGGTGTATCCATGAACAGTAGAGGCAAATCAATGTTTTGAAGATGAGAATGGTCATGTACATGTGGAGGACTTTCAGAGATCTGGGATTCCAAAAGATGGGCTTGGTAACTTGTCAGCTTGTTCCACAAAAATAAGGAGGCACTGGGTCATGACTCCTATGTTGGGAACCTCTGCAGATATGGAAGTGTGAGGTTCTGTTCCTGTTCCACAAGATATTCATATTATACTTGGTAGGGAAAGAGAACATGATCATAGACTGAATCAGTCTGTTACAGATCCTCCTGAATAGATGAGAGTGACAGAACAGAACTTCATACATTCAGGGGCACCAGAGGTAGTAGGTAGCTGTCTTCACACTCAGCTGAACAAGAAGCTACCTGTTTTCATACCACTAAGAAAAGCGGTGTTAACGAGAATGGTTTCTCCATCAATGGATTGTGCCTTTTCACCAATCTGTCTTGTGGAAATGGTCCTGACAAAGCTCAAGGGACTAAAGTTCGATGATCCTAATAGTCCCAAACAGGATGGCTTTCAACCCTGGATTCTGCAGAAATTGGTGCTAGTCATGTTCATCAACTGTCAACTGAGTGTTTCATCTGGATAGACTGTCAGTGTGTAGCCTATGGGACACGAGAAAGTCCAATATGCACATCAGTGTCTTGGAGTCTTGTGCACTGCGTCTAGCACTCAAGGCCATTCTTCTCCTTGTAGTGGTTCAATTTAAATGGACAAAAGTGCCTCAGGTTCTCCAGGAAAGCTGGGGTGTCATCTGATACAAAGGGAATTGGATAACCTCCACTGAAATCTCTTCTGCAAACGCCAACTTAGATTTTAGTGTAAGTGGAATCTTTCCAGGAATAACAGAAGTGTGAAGAGCTTTCAAGCGCTGAAGGTTTGGTCCAAATAGATCCAGGATTGAGTATACTGCCAGGCTAGTGAGAGAAGGTAAGCTTGATACCTGGATAATATGACTCAGAGATTTGTTTCTAGCACTGCTGATCTTTTTATTTCATAGAAATATGTGCATGAAAAAGTTACCTGCCCTTTATAAGCTGTAAACATGCATGCTAGCATATTAGCTTTGTTGCACTGAGTCTGAGCGATGTGGGGTTTGGGTGTTACTAGGCATGTAAATAGGCTGAAGATGTAAATTACCCGTATATGAGCCATGGTATGCAGTTGGTGACTCCATATGTGGTATTGTCCTCTACCTGGCTAGAGGGGAATCTAAGGTTTTGATTGCTACTGGTGATAAGGATGCTGGGGAATAAATGCGAGTAAGTCTACTGAATGATGAGCTGTATGTATTTTTGTAATGGACAATGCTACATGGAAATGACTTTCTTTTCAAAATTTCTTGTTTCTCACAATTTCGCATTGGTTTAGCTCCTATTGACTTCAGTGGGTTTACTTCTGATTTTCACCACTGTAACTGAGGCGAACCCAGCCCATTATTTAGTAACTCATTACAACCATAAGTTTGTTTTATATAAAAAAACAAGAAAGCAGTTGGGCCAATGGATGCACACTTGCCTGGCTGTTGTCCATCACATAAAATCAAACATTTAAAAGTGCATCTTTAATGCAGTGTCTTTCAAAGTTTTGATTTGTTCTATTGTTAATTAAAATGAAAGGTGTTTTTGTTTTTTTACTTTTTCCCTTTACAGATTGTTAGCTACTTATTTTCTTGCCTCCTAACCTGTTCCATAATACTTTATTCTTGAAGATAAGAATCAAACTGAAATCAGAAGTTTATTATTAAAACTGTTTGTGTCACAAAGAAGAAAAAAAGAAGGGTGCTGTGAAGATCATGCTGCTGTTCTAATATAACAGTTTCATGAAAACTAACGCTTGGAAGCTGACATACTTTTGCATGAACCAGTGGGTAATGAGTTGGAAGCAGAATGTTCAAGATCAGGTTTGGTCTTGGTATAATTTGGGTGCCTCCCGTAAACCTGAACTGAATTTGGCCCTTGATGTGTAGAACAGGTTAACATGTTCTTTTCCTCTCCCTTCCACAGTTAACTGTAAGAGGGAGAAGATGAGCCTACTAGGCCATATCCATATAGAGTGAATGAGTGGGGAGTGGGTTACTCTTGGATGTCCAGT
Organism: Platysternon megacephalum; assembly: GCA_003942145.1. Lineage (NCBI taxonomy): Eukaryota > Metazoa > Chordata > Testudines > Platysternidae > Platysternon > Platysternon megacephalum. The sequence goes on along the minus strand of QXTE01000199.1, from coordinate 689,588 downwards.
ATCCTCTCTTCCTGCCACAAAGGGAATAATCTAGCGCTGCTTTTTTTTGGGGGGGGGGGGGGTAGTGAAACTAACATTGGTATCAGCCAGAGCCCAGGAAGTTTAATTTCTCTCTCTGTTCCCTCTGTGTTTTTCTCAGCCCAAGTGGGAAGAAGTTCCGAAGCAAGCCTCAGCTGGCCCGTTACCTGGGAAGCTCCATGGACTTGAGCACTTTTGACTTTCGCACAGGCAAAATGCTGATGAGTAAGATGAATAAGAACAGACAGAGGATGCGCTATGACTGTTCTAACCAAGCCAAAGTAAGAATAAGTTACAGTGGAAGGTTTCCCCTCTCCATGTGTTTGAGTTTTTGGTGTATTACTACTGTTGGTTTTGGGATATTGTTTTGAGAACTTCACACACAGATTTAGCCTTTGAATTAATGCTTGTCTATGGGAGTTGTATGAGACAGAAGTCATGATATCTGGGTACTAGACATACTTGTAGGTAGATCTGGTCTAATTAAAACTGATTCACAAATATTTTCATTAATAAGAGTGTTGAATTTGACTTTGCTATGGCAAAAATGTTTTTTTTCTTTTCTTTTCTTTTTGTTTTGAATCTTTAGGGTAAACCTGACTTAAACACCGCACTCCCTGTCAGACAGACAGCCTCAATCTTCAAGCAGCCTGTCACTAAGATCACAAATCATCCCAGCAACAAAGTGAAGAGTGATCCCCAGAAAGCTGTGGATCAGCCCCGCCAGGTGAGGTTTGCAGTGTGGCAGCTACTTTCCCAAAGCTAAGAAAGCTTCATGTGTGTTAATCATTGAGGGGCATAAATATAACCCTCCTATATAACAGTGAGTAAATGTACACTGGCACTTTGTTGTATTTGAAATGCTGGCAGGGACTTCAGTGTCATGGAACCTGTTACAAGTTGCTTACTTCCTAACCCTGTTAAAAGCATTCCATTATATAGTGTAGACATGACTTTAACTGTGTTTTATAACTGGGCTGCAGCCTTTGTCAGATCTTTAGCTTCATCATGGTTAAAGTGGTCTGGTCGTCTGCCCTACATATTGGAACAATGTTCATAACCAGTTTTAGGGACAACTGTATTGTAATTAGATCCCGTGTCATGTATTTTATAGTCTAGATAGGGCCAAAATTCTGAAGGCTCACACTCTTCTAGTACAGATCACTATCTGGTGTCTGTTACACATGGCAGAGATTGCAGCCCCCCTTCCTCTCCCTCCCCCCCAGCCTCTGTTTGTGACTTTGGTGTCTCAGGACCATTTAACTCCCCTAAGGTTAGAAATTCAGTCATACTTGGTCATCACCCGAATGCCAGTATTAACAGCCAAATCCAAGTTGTAGTTTCACTTACGATACTGTGTATTTGCAAACTAGAGGAGACATACAAAGGAACTCAATCTCCTCTAGCTGAGGCTACAAAAAACTGTGTGTGTGTCGGGGGGCATTATGTAGTTATAGAGGTGGATACTGGTAAAATAAATCTTAGAGACTGTTTCTAACAAATGTCAGGCATCCTCATTTCGTTCCTGTTCCATGGAATTGGCAGCCTGTCCCCTCAGCAGAGTTTCATTGAGTCCTTTGCTGTAGTAAGTCCATCTGTTTAGTTCTCTAGAAACTAGGTGTTCAGTGTCATTAGCAAGTTCAGACACTGCCAATTGTCCGTACACGTTACATACAACTGCAAAAGTGGGTATATTACACCATATGGTATTCAAAGGGGTAATTTAATAAAACAAAATATCAATTTTTTTTAATTTTTTTTTTCAAATTTCCTTCTGCACAGTTGAGGAATTTCAAAATCTTTTCTAGTTAACCTCACAAGTATCATCTTGAAGTAAGAATTATGATGCATTTAAAAGAAATTCTGCCCATAGTGGGTGTTTTTAAGTAAGATGATGGGTGTGTTTTCCATATCCACGCTGTTGACTCTAACCATATTTTACACTGGTCTGTTTCTGATCCACTTCATTTCTCTTTGTATTTTTATAACAGCATTATCCAGAAGACCTATAAAGGTGGTTTTGAGGCTACCTGCATTTGTCCGATTTACTATCTCGTACCCAACTAAACATGAGTGCTGGTGCAAGCTCATTATCATTGTGGATCTTTCTATTCACTCTCTACCTTATCAATCTCTAGCCCTCTGCTCTACTACATATCCAGCAATCCTTTCTAGCAGTAGATCAAAGTTTCCTAATGTTTTACCCATAGCATTTTCTCCATTCTAGCTTTGTTCAGGTTATCCTTAGTCTTCATTCTAATTTTGGAAATAATGCCCAGGCCTGTTAAGGATCTGGCTTTATAACCCTTTGACTTGAAAATTATGGACTAGAAATTGCCTCCTGTGATTTGCTCTGCTACTTAGAAGCTGAGAGCATTATTGTGAAAGGCCAAGGAGAAGTAATTTAGACTGTGTCACAGTTTGGGTCGTCTTGTGGTATGAGGTGGGTGGAAGACTTGTGGATTTGTATGGTCCTTGGCTGGCTACATGCCATGTTGTAGTTCCCTAAAGCCTAGATGAAATAGCTGTTCTGCAGCAAAAAGCAGGCGTAGTCAGGCAAATTGCTATAGTCCTGTAGCTATCCACTGATAGATGTCTCTGGATTGTGATTTGAACATGGACCCAGCTGTAATATTGCCTCCTCTTACCAGATAGATTGGGCGATGCCTTCTGTAACTGAAAAGCTTTGTTCCAAAAGCAACAGTTAACTTTTGCTGATGTATCTGTTGATTAAACTATTGCAGTCATTTTATTTAGTCTTTATCCTGGCTATGACTTGAATTGCTCTACCCTCTTTGCTTCAGGGGTTACTTTTAAAGAAAGCTGGGGAACAATTCTCTGGAATCTGCTAAAGAGCAGATTGGTCAGTCAGCCAAAAGGAATACTTACCAAAAAATACTGCCCCATACCATTTGCACTTAAATGAGGTGATGCCAGTATTAGCTTACTATCCTAGTGGCACAGAAGAAAAGAAGATTGGAAATAGCAGAATTGAGGCAAGGGGGCAACTTTTTTTTTTAAAGCCAGTAAATCAATACAGAAATATTGTATTTGTTCTTCCAACCTGGGAGCTGTTTCATTGATTAACTCAGGGGTCGGCAACCTTTCAGAAGTGGTGTGCTGAGTCTTCATTTATTCACTCTGATTTAAGGTTTCGGGTGCCAGTCATACATTTTAACGTTTTTAGAAGGTCTCTTTCTATAAGTCTATAATATATAACTAAACTATTGTTGTATGTAAAGTAAATAAGGTTTTTTAAATGTTTAAGAAGCTTAATTTAAAATTAAATTAAAATGCAGAGCCCCCCCGGACCGGTGGCCAGGACCCGGGCAGTGTGAGTGCCACTAAAAATCAGCTTGCGTGCTGCCTTCGGCACATGTGCCATAGGTTGCCTACCCCTGGATTAACTGATGGTAATGCAAACTATTCCCTCCCTGCAGACACATCTGGGCCCCTCTTATAGTATCGCCAGACATATCCGCTCCAGTTCTCAGCTCCATAGTGTGCCATGGCAGGCAGGTGTTTTGTTGTGTTTGTTTCTATGTTGTTTTGCATGAATGAATAAATGTTTTCTTTGTTAGCTCTTCTGGGAGAAGAAACTAAGTGGACTGAATGCCTTTGACATTGCAGAAGAGCTGGTGAAAACAATGGACCTTCCAAAGGGTTTACAAGGTAATTAGATCAAGCTTTTAACTATAGGCCTAGCACTGTTGTATTAGCTATATTTTGAAGATAATGTGGGCTTAACCCACTTGCTGTCAGGTGTTTAGCACTTTGTGGGCAAGTCCCAACTTCAGAAAGAACTGGCTATGACTGGGGTCAGGCTTAAATTCAGTGTACTTAGCCCTGAGGGGCATTGAGGGACAGTAGGAGAAAGTGACATGTCACTCAACAGCATCGGTTTAGGTTGGTTATTAGGAAAAGCTTTTTCACTAGGAGGGTGGTGAAGCACTGGAATGGGTTCCCTAGGGAGGTGGTGGAATCTCCTTCCTTAGAGGTTTTTAAGGTCAGGCTTGACAAAGCCCTGGCTGGGATGATTTAGTTGGGAATTGGTCCTGCTTTGAGCAGGGGGTGGGACTAGATGACCTCCTGAGGTCCCTTCCAACCTTGATATTCTATGATCTCTTGTACTCAAGTTAATTAAGAAGCTCTTTTGATAGGTCCTGAAGGAAGTTTCAGCCAGCCATCCTTGTGGGAGGATAGCTGTAATGGAGTGACAGTCCTCAAGGCTTAGACTGTGTAGGACACCTGGGAAAAAGAAGAAAATGAGTGTACCATTTTAAAATATAAAGGAATTGCTATGCCATTGCGTCAGCAGGATCTGTTTAATGTGGGATGCGTAGAACAAATGTGCTGACTTTTATTAAAGTATCAGTGCACAGCTCTGCCACTTATAAAATAAAGAATGCAGCAGCCTGTATTACGTTTAGTTATTGTTGTTAAGTTGGTGGAAATTACAGAATTTTTCTCTCTTTAGGGGTTGGACCTGGTTGCACAGATGAAACCCTCCTGTCTGCTATAGCTAGTGCCTTGCACACTAGCACTATGCCCATCACTGGACAGCTGTCTGCAGCTGTGGAGAAGAACCCCGGAGTTTGGCTAAACACCTCGCAGCCGCTCTGCAAAGCATTTATGGTGACAGATGAAGATATTAGGTATTAACAAGAAATGTCACTGGTTCTTTGCTTTTGGAATGGTTTTTGGGCGTACAACAGTTAATGCCCTTTTTATCAAAGCTAAGCTTATACCTGATAGACGAGTATGGCTCAATGGGTTTATTTGATTCCTTTAAACTAGTGTGTCAAGTTATTAACTTGATTTCACAGGAAACGAAAGAAAAGAACATTAGCTCTGGCTATTGTGTTTGGACTAGGTTAATTTTACCTCTTCCATCTTTTGAGGAAAGAAATACTTTGTCACCCTGGTAGGGGACAACACTGCAGATTTCTGCTCTTCTCTAGGCACCTACTACTTTTAATCGCCAAAGAACAGGCCCAAGGAAGCTTTGAGCAGAGCCATCAGTTCTACTAAATGTCATGCTCCCAGATAATCATGCTGTGTGAAAGTGGTGTGTGCTATATTAAGTCATGACCAAAACATTGACTCTGAACTCCAGCTTCATACTACTCAGAAAAAATGCTTCCCTGTTTGCATGGCAGTAGCAATCCTTACTGCAGTACTGTAGATTTATAGCAGATCTTCCAAGGCAGCAGCTGCCTCTGGTGGGGAAGGGTGTGCATGTGTGCAAATTATCCTTTTTGTATTTCTGCAGAACAATATTTTCATTGGAGTAAGATTTTTCTCAAAATTTTAAAAACCGGCAGTTGCTTACTTTCTCTTTCTTTTCTTGACCTTTTGTATAAATGTAACAGTGTCCCTGAAGAAGTAATCTTCAGTTATTGAAGGGGCCTCTGATTCTAAAAGCTTTGACTGCTTGAGCTAAAGGACCGGGTCCATTAGCTCAAAAATAGTAGCAGACACATAAACTGTTGTTGTTGTTGTTGTTGTTGTTTAGCTACTAGAGGGGGATAAAGAGCTCCATTAGCCCTGGTAGGATGAATTTGGATCTTTTCCCATTGGATCAGAGAGAAGTGTGATTCCCTCCAGAACTCCTTCAAATGCAGATCTTTCCGTTTTGGAAACTGAAAGCCTGTATTAAAGAAGGAAACAGTTCAAATTAATATAGAGCTAGGTGAAATTCCATTTGCCTGAAAATACCATCTCTCAGGGTTCTCACTCATAGCTCCTTAGTATGAGACTGATGATAACCAGCAGGACTTTCCTAGCCCTTAAGATTTCTGACCCTTCTGTGCAGCAGTAGTAGAGTAGACGGTGATGCAGGCCCCCTGGTGGTGAGAATTATCTGTGCTGGGGATTCCCATCCAATAGGGCAGAGGTGGGCAAACTATGGCCCACAGGCCACATCCAGCCCGCGGGACCCTCCTGGCCTGGGAGGCTAACCCGCGGCCCCTCCCCCGCTGTTCCCCCTTCCCCGCAGCCTCAGCTCACTGCGCTGCCGGCACAGTACTCTGGGCAGTGGGCTGCGAGCTCCTGGGGCAGCACAGCTGCAGAGCCCGGCCTGACCCGGTGCTCTGTGCTGCGCGGTGGGGACGGCGTGGCTGGCTCCAGCTGTAGTGCCACCAGCCACCGGTGCTCCAGGCAGTGCGGTAAGGGGGCGGGGCGGGGGGGAGGTGTTGGATAGAGGGCAGGGGAGTTTGGGGTGCTGGTTGGGGATGTGTGTGTGGATAGGGGTCGGGGCGGTCAGAGGGCGGGGAACAGGGGGGTTGAATGGGGGCAGGGGTCCCAGGGAGGCAGTCAGGAGGGGTTGGATGGGGTGACGGAGGGCAGTCAAGGGCGGGGGATTCCGGGGGCAGTCAGGGGATGGAGAAGGGGTGGTTGGATGGGGCAGGGGTCCCGAGGGGGGCCCATCAGGGAACAGGGGGGGTTGGATGGGGCAGGAGTCCCGGGGGAGGGGCGGATAGGGGGTGCAGACTGGGCCACGACCCCCTCCCCTAACCAGTCCTCCATACAATTTCCAAAACCCGATGCGGCCCTCAGGCCAAAAAATTTGCCTGCCCCTGCAATAGGGAATGGCTCTGTTTTGAACCAGCTGAAGAAAAAGGTGTGGGAAACTCCTTGCACATCTGCTCAGTCTCAAAGGCAGAAAAAAAAATTACATCCTCTCAGAACAGAGGTCCCCAAAATGTGGGGCATGCCCTAGGGGGGCATGGAGGAATGTTTGGAGGGAGGCACAGCTGGGGGCCCAGGCCGGGGCCCAGTCCAGTCCCCATGGGGGCGAGGAGGGAGTGCCACCCAGCTCCGTCCCTGGCCCCCCCCGGTGCCTGGGGGCAGGCGCAAACAGGGATGGGGGGGGGGGGGCATGAGGTAAGAAGTTTGGGGATTACTGTCCCAGAGGAACGTTTCTGGCTGTCTTCCACCCTTTCCGTGGAAGATTGGTGTTGGAAGAGGGCCATGTCCAGTAGGAAGCTTTCTTTACCTATAATGCTGCACCCCAGATTCCTAAGCTACAGCATTGAAATTCATTTGGACGGAGGCTACAGCCCTTTGCACTGTAGACTACTAGGCTTTCATGGCAAAAACTCAGGTGGAGCTGTGGAAGAACACCTCCACTCTGGGCAGTTCTCTTACTCACGAAAAATGCCATGAGATAAAAAGCTAGTTCATAAGGGTGTAGAACTGACCTGACATCACGTTTGAGTGACTTTGGGGAAGGGTCTTTGGAGTGGGCTGCTGCCTCAGATTATAGGATGACTGTATGCTTGCTCGGTTGTGGATAACCGGTTTCTGTAGAAGGTCCTTTGAAAGTTTGAAAACCTGACCTACACAAGAGAATAACTTGTTTGGTGAGCAGATGGAGGCTTCTTTGCAGAGGGCAAAGAGGACAAGGACGACTTGATACTCTCTTGGGCCTGTCTCACACCCTAGGTCCTTTATAGCAGGGGGTTGGGACCCCTCAGGGGGTCGTGAGGTTATTACGTGGGGGGTCGCGAGCTGTCAGCCTTCACCCCCAAACCCTGCTTTGCCTCCAGCATTTATAATGGTGTTAAATTAAAAACACTTTTTTATATATTTATTAGGGGGGTCGCACTCAGAGGCTTGCTGTGTGAAAGGGGTCACCAGTACAAAAGTTTGAGAACCACTGCTTTATAGGAAAGAATGGAAAGACACTCTACCTCAAAAACCATCTTTCACATAAGTTCAATGGAATAGCCCTCTTCCTCAGTATCAGAAGTTGAAGGGTCTTCAGTCGCCTTTTAGCGTGCTCTAAAAACGGAAGGATTTTTGCAAGGTTCCAGAGTGTTTAGCAAGCCTGCTATTGTCAGTAGACTGCCAGGAATTTGCAGTGGGAGAGCTATTTTACCATCTAAGGTCATTAGTCACTTTAGGTGTACAGGTCCTGAACATTGTTGCTTGCGGCCACGAGATCAGGTTTTCAGAAAACACTCCATTGCCTATTACAAAAATTGTCTCAGGCTGTTCAATATCTGGAAGAGCTGCTGTAGGAAAGCCAATTCCTCCTGGCAGAGGGTCATCGAGCCTATTCCAGTGGACAAGAGAGAGAAGGATATATTCTAGATGTTGATAGTCAAAAAGGTAGCTGGGCTCAGTCCTATCCTATATCTTGGGGAACTGAATCAATAACTGGTCAAAGAAAAGTTGTAGAAGGTTACTCAGGGAGCCATTATGCCTCTTCTAGAGGGAGTTGAGGGTGGTCCTCTAGCACTAAGGACCATCAGAGATTTGAGATATAAATAAAAAGCGATTCTGGTGCAATCAGGCTACCATGTTTTACATCCACCAGCAGGGAAGTGCTGGGTCATGCCTCATCTGTCAGTAAGTTCTTCATGTGAGAGAGTAGGTTGTATTCCACAAGATGTTCCTAGTTATGTACTTGATAAGGAAGGAGAACACAATTGCAGGCTAATTGATTCCTGGTATTTTCCTCCAGTGGAACACTAAAGCTGGATCTCTTTGCCACTTAGATAAAAAGCCTTCTCTGTATGGCACCAAGAGAAAATTACATCAGCAAGGGATGATTTCTCCAACCACTGAGGAAGGAAACCTGCTCCTCTTTGGCTGGACAATAGAACAACAATGTATTACTCTAGCATATCAGGGAGAGAGCACCTAGCTTGGGATATAGAGAGGTCCCATCTTGTACATTTGCAGAGCTGCCAGCTGGTCTTTGGTGCACACTTTTCCCCAGCACTATGCTCTTGTGCATACTTCTAGAGCCAACGTAGCCTTTAGTGATGCTCTTCTATGGTCCCTGTTGAATTCTTCTCCTCAGCATCCTCCTCATTCATTGGGGTACTGCTCGGGAACTTCCTGACATGGAACATCCACAGGGACAATAACTCAAATGAGAGGTTACTCATCTTGTACAGTAACTGGAGTTTTTGAGGTGTTTTGTCCCGATGGATGCTCTGCTATCTGCCATCCTTCCCCTCTGCTCCAGAGTCATTCTCTCTCGACTTCATGGTTGAGAAGGAACTGGAGCAGCAACAGGTCTGACCTTCCCTATGCATCCTTCTGCTGGAGCACAAGGATGTGTAGAGCGTAACCATGGACCTGCGAATACTGCTGACAGAATTTCCGATCCAGAGCGCACAGGCGCATGCACATCCTGATGTAGAGCACCCATAGAGGCAAAACATCTCCAAATTCTCCAGTTACTGTACAAGGTAAGTTAACCTCTCCTTTCTATACTGTTGGCATTGGCTTTGCTATTTCTACTTGTTGCAACTTTGCAGTCCTTTTTTTCTTTTGGGGACATGTCAAGCTTCTTGCTCTCTAAGAGGTGAGACTGCTGCATAGAATGGTATCTGCAGAAAAGAGAAAATTACTTGTCTTGTAATTCTGCTTCATAGATGATATCGTATAGGATTCTCATTCATCTGCCTATCTCCTCAGAATTTGGAGGTTACTTTTCTTTTGAGGTGCCTTTCTCTGGAGTGCATTTTTGATCTGATGTTTTCTTGCTGATTCCAATGAGCTGACTGGAACATTCTGAGGGCAGCATTTGTACTCTGAAGGGCTGGAGCATGCTGACTAGTAGGGACTGCTTTGTACTATTCTGATGCCTTAGAGTCAAAAATCTTTAATAGGGAAGTTCTGCCAGGTTCAGGCCTAAGGGACTAAAAACCAGGAGTGAGAGATCCTACAAGATCTTTATAGAAGAAGAATTGTAAGATAAATAGTTATCCTTTGTTTGGCAGCCATGGACAGTGACAGATGTGGTTTAAGTGAGTGAAATGTAATTCTTCTCCACAACTCAAGCTTCTGACCTGTACTTGTGACTGACACCAGTATGTCTGACTGGCCTCTTATTTCCTTGTAAGTTACACTGAAAAGCAGAAGAAATTGCTTTTTCCTTTCTATGCCCTGCTGTTATTAAATTCCTCTTCTGGCCATCCTCAGCTGTTCACTCCATGCACTTTGGTTTGTACTCATGTCCATTATATGTATGGCTACAAAAATAGTGGGACAAGCACCTTTTTTATTAAACAAGTTTGAGGATTAAATTGTCCTTGTCTAAGACACTTTTAAAATTGTCCCTAGGCTGGCTGAAGTGCTTCTCTTGCCCAGTAGAGGAAAGTCAAACTCGTGCAAGCCTGTCGTGTGCTTAAAAGTCAAGGAAACATTAGATTCTGGGTCTTTCTTCCATTTGCAAGGATACCTCAGATTCATTATACTGAGCTCTGGCATTGTCCTGCTGCCTCTTCTCTGATGTTTGTGGATAATGAGTACATATCCTTTCTGAGGAATGGCTCTGGATCTGGATTAAGGTTTTTGTGTACAAGGGGTATGTGTGTCAAGTGTATGTTGTCTTAGGTCTGATGAGCCAACGAGTTGAAATCCTTTGGGTGTTTACTTGTTGTTTGCTGTATTGTAAAATGAAGATACCAAATACCTCAGCTGTTGGATTTTTGCAAAGTAAGGCAGTTACAGAATGTAAATTGTGATAATACTCTTTATACCTGTGTGACGTTATGATTTGGGGTTTGTCTGCCCCATTTTGTTTGCAGTTCACCCTGATTGAGTGACCTCAGCTGGCTCCAACAGGCAGCACCGTCACAACCTGGAATATAATCAATCCATTCCTCTTCTTTCAAAAGTCACTGTCAGTTATTACTGCTTCTTCCCCTATCTCACATTTCTCCTCAGAGGGCCTTAACATCCTTTTCTGTCTGGTAAACTTCTGTGCTTCTCTTCATTTCATACATGCAGGGAAGTAATTAACGTGGCACATCCAGTTCACATTTTGTGCCCCTGCGTCCTCCATTGGCACAGGGTTGGGAATAGTTAACTGCTGGTGCACCACACAAATAGAAAGTTTATTGATCCATTGTTTGATATCTGCAATGAACTAAATTGGGTGATGTTCTCCAGCAAACATTTTAAGGTAGGTCAGATTTCTGCCTTTAATCTGTTTAGTGTCCTAATTGTATTCCAACCTCTAACTTGAGAAGTTTAGCTGCCAAGTGATTATGCTACCTAGTGTGCATGTCTGCTGCATTAAAGTAATAATTGACGTGGCTCCTGGATAAATCTGTGCAGATTTACAAGAGAATATTTGTCTTTCTCATGTGTGTGTATGTATATGTGTGTACACACACACAATATACATATAAACAAACACAGAAATCTGTTTGTTCGGGTTGCAAAATCAAGCATACAAAAATTAGCAAATGCCAGAATTAAGGTTACCGTTGAAACCTTAATTTGAACCTCTTGTGCATATGGATTATGCTGAGGCAGACACTTGGTATGCCAAATTTCAGCCCAAATGTTTGCCAACTGAAAACAGGGTCATATTATCGGAAGTGTTAGACAAACTTGGTGTTGCTGCCAGCTCCACCTAAAATATATGTAAACATGATGTGATATTTTAAAATACTCTGTTTTTGTAGCATCCTACATCACCCTTCTGCAGCCTCACAGCTGAGGGATTTGCACTCCTTCCCCTGAATTTGGCAGCTGTGAAAAGTAATACAAGTATTCATTCTTTCCTGGTAGGAAGCAGGAGGAGCTTGTACAGCAGGTGCGGAAGAGGCTGGAGGAAGCACTGATGGCTGACATGCTCGCCCATGTGGAGGAAATATCAAGGGATGGGGAAGCTCCTTCAGAGAAGGATGGGGGTGATGAAGAAGGGGAGGAGGAAGAGGAGGAACAAGACCATGACCAGGAGATGGAGAATGTATAGTCCAGGTAATGGTAACTCTGACTCTTACCTCCTTTCTCACCTTTCATTTTGAACTGAATAGCACTATAGTGAGGAAGAAAATGTATCCAAAGGGAATCTTAAAATTGGCACTAAATCCTTCTCCAGTATGCACATTAAAGGGGGTAGTAGCTTCTTTTAACATACGTGGCTTTAATGTGGATCTTTGAGCTGTTTCGTTTTTAAACCTTATCTCACAGGCTCAATTCTACATGCATGGTGATGGTGACCTGAAAGTTGTGGCGGGGAGGGGTGGGGTTGATGTTAATGTGAAAGTAATTTGGGGGGCTTAATTCTAAATTGACAGGAGTCTCTGTCATAACACCATCACAACTGAGATTAACCTCCTTTGGACATTCTTAGCAGAGAAGCTAGGTGGTCCCTCTAGGCCAGGAGTGAGATACTTTGGTGGAGACATTATATATGGAGTGAGCTTGCATTGTTACTGACTATTCTGTACCTGTTCTTTGGATCAAATAGAGGATTTTGTTCTCTCGGATTCTCACTTGGTACTTATCACGTGCTTAGTACACAACCAAGATATGTGGGTGCATTTTGAAGGAAGACTATTTATTCCATACTTGGCTGTTTTAACTAATATTAATTTAAAAAAAAATCAAGCAGTGGTTTTATCTTCAACTCTTAATGTAGTGCCAACCCAAGATACTTCATGGATCTTCATTTAGTGTGTGATATGCACTGCAGTACCCAAACACAATAAGCCATGTTATGGAAGGAAAGCTAACATTATTTGTGTTCTCTTGATGTATTGCTTTGTTACAACCCTAGCCAGGAGCCATATGTTAAATTTATGCACTGAGACAAAAATAGCACTCAATGACTATTTAATGTTTGATCATTTTAAGTTTTATATCCCAGGAAAAGCAGCCAGTAATCTGTCACTGAAATGAGATAGCCAGTATCCTTGCGGCTTTGTTACTTAGACTGTAGACTTGTGAGCTTCTCAGGCAAGAAATAAAAACTTAGAGGAAGACAAGAGCCTTAAAATGAACAAGAGAAAAAAGAAAAAGCCCCCCTTGGAGGCAGTGACAGTTGCATTTGAGTACCATGTAGGATCAGGAGTGACCTTTGTTTTTCCATACTGGGAGGCTGATCATTATGATGGGACTTGTGTGGCCTATGGAAAATGCTGTCTTATATTTGGGCTCCCTCCTCTTCCTTGTGTTGCCACTTGGATTAACTGTAGCCTTATTTGAGCACTCCATACCTTTCGGTCCTTTCTGGTGAAACAGTCCAGCAACAGCAGCCAGCCAGATAAGGTAACAGACTACCATGGTGAAAAGCTGGGGCCAAAGAGGCAGTCGTGTTGAAGATCTAGATGAGACCTCACCCTGATCCTTAAAGAGACCACTGCTACAAAAACGTAAAAGTCCCTGATGATTTACCAAGTGTTTCTCTCTGCTTCTTTCTTCCAGGGAGTTCCATCTAAGAATTCCTAGTCTAAACCCTATCAGCAGGGTCAGCACAACTATTTACAAAGCCAAGAGTGTCTGCAGACTAAATTGCACCAACCATCCAACTGTACCTTTGAGCATGTTCGATGTCCACTTCAGGAAAAAGTTGAGAAGCTGATTGCTCCTTAATTGCTGGGTATTTTTGAAGATGAACTTAACTAAACTACACTTCCCCCTCCTTTTCTAAAGGGTCAGGGGAATACAAAAGTGTGATGGGGAATAAAGGAATGCAAAAGTGGGGGGAGAGCTAAAACTTGAAACCAAATTCCCTCTTATTCATGGGTCAATGATACAATGGGGTCAAATTTTTCCAGACTTTTCTATCTTAGTACTTTTTAACAGTGACCTAGAGAAACAATTTTTTTCTCTCACCTGACACACACGGAGGGCAAGAGAGATGCTCTTTCACTCCTTGGCCACTTTGCTGTAGGCTACCAGTTTGTACCAGACTGTATGTTGTAGATTGTCATATGAATTCAGGTCACTGAATTTCATTTTCCTCTTAAGACCAGATAGGACTTGATGAGTAGTCCTAAGAGATGAAAAGTTGGTGCCTCTTCCACTTCAGGCTGTGATGAGCTTGGAAAGTTACACTCTATGAATCAATTTTGTATCAGTGACAACCTGTTTCTATAATTAGTTCCAACACCACATTGAATGCTTTAGTTGCCAATACTTGGCATGGAAGCCTGTGTGTTTCCAAACAGCTCATTAGGAGTTTCAGAGCTAAGTATATCAGTGTGTAGTATGAATAGTCAACTTTTGGTGTAAGTCTGGTTGGAGACACCTTTGCAGCTAAAAATAGAAGGTACAGTATGACTCATTTCTGGCCAACAATGAGGAAAATTTCCTCTTCTTTTCTGGTGCCAAGCACTCCAATCTGTTTTAGTATGTGTGGAGTGAAGGGAGTCCATTCCCATAGATTTGTCTATACATCTGCACCTGAAAGCAGTAATGTTCTGACCTCTTTTAAAACAAGAAAGGCAAAAGTTTTTGACTTTTCTATAATTCATATCTAAAAATGAACCTAATGCTTGTTATTGAGCATTGACTCTTTCTTACTTGCATGTGCAGTGGAGTGACCAGCATTCTTTGTCCAACAGTGAAATGATGTGAAACCTGCCTTAATGTGTTCATAAGTTTTTGGCTTCACCATGGGTACCTTGAATTCTTCCTCAGTCTCTTCTTGTGCAAATAGTGGGGGAAACTAGTGATGGATGAAAATTAATCATCAGGGAGGGGTGGAGTGAGGAGATTGAAGAAAATATCCACTTGATTGCAAATTCTTTTTGTCTTAGGGTATCCATGCATAATTCATGCCTGGAAGTGTCTGCTGAGAATATATAAAAGATGGATTCAAATATTGCACCTCTAACCAGTTGTATGAGTTGCTGGTATCCCAAAATTTGGGACAGAAGTAGCTCCCCAGAGCCTCTGTCGAATAGGAATGTTTAGCAATAACAGTGAGGACCCAGGGGCATTTCCTGGAAAGTAATGACCACCTTTGGGAGTAGTTCTACTCAAGCCACTGGGTTGGTTGAGAAATATCCCATGTCAAAGTGACTGATGCTATATTAACCCTTTTCTTTAAAAAGAATTTCCACAGGATTGTTGCTCATTTGGAGTACTACAAGAAGGCTGGATTTGTATTTTACTGCTGCTGTACTAGGCATTGCTTTGGCAATGCTACAGCTGCCAGTTAGAATTATTTTCATTTTTAAACAGTCTGTTATGGTTATTATTCTGTAAACCTGTCCTCCTGTAACTCATTGTGTTCAATTAAATGTTTCTTGCAGAAAGTAGAACTTTTTCTAGTCTGTGTCAGCCCCTGTTTTAAATATCTGTGCTATGCCATTGCAAGCTGTCCTTAAGCTTTGCATTGCATTTTGAGATCCTTTTTTTGGAATCTGAAGGAGGGAAATGCCATGTAAAAGATGTAAAAAACGGATCCTTATTGCAGTGTACTCCCATGCCTTCATTGTGGATGAGAGACTAGCAAGGTGTCCTAAGAACTTCATTATGTGGACTGTATCCACACAATATCTATACTACCTATATGGCCCTGAGGATGTCACATGGGCCGCAGCTCTGTGCTGATTGGGCAGCAAGCAGGCCGCAGGTTGAGAACCACTGCTGTAACCTATAGTAGATTCTTGTTCCTTTAGACCTCATTACTCTTGTTCCGCATTGCATGTAAGGAGGGCAGGTAGGACGTTGCCGTGAAAATATTTAATTTTCTTGAAATTCTGGTACCGTGTAGTGATTACCATATTCTGCTCTGTAGCATGAATATAAAGTTTTTCCTTACATGTATATGGTGTGAGGGTTGGTAGGAGATTCAAGAAAGCCGTATAAATAGCCCAAATCATTTGAAAGTCAAGTGAAACCACTGGGAGGACCATTTCTTTTCTCTCCCCCATATGACCCATCTCCCATTGGTATTCTGTTGTTTCCCTTCAGTTTCTTTATAAATTTATTGAATTTGGTGGTGATGAATCTTCTGTTTTAAAAGCACCAAAAGTGGCCAAAGATCCTCATCACTCTCCAACAAAAGTAAATAATTTTACTTTTTTACCAACACAGGTAGGTAAATAAAAGACTATTTTAAAACGAACCTCCTTTTTCTACTATATCCATGCAGCGATATCTGGATTAGTTTGTCCTATCACAGTTCTCCACTGTGGAAATGATTGGTGTGTACACACTGGGTCCCCATTTGCAGGACGGGGAAAGTTGCTGATACTTCATTGGTGTCTTGTTAATTGGCAGAATTGGTAAAGTAAATAACAGATGAATGAAATCATGGCAAAATTCATTAACCTTTGCTAGTGCCTGGCAGTACCTGTGTGGTACAACACCATTGGCAAGAACATGCTCTGATCTGGGAGCAAGTTCAGCCTCTTTGGGGAAGAATCACAGATGAAGGTGTATGTCTCTTTAAATTAGAAAACTTAGTATAGCTTCCACGGGCACCAAGCATTCTCTTTAAAAAACAAGAAATCCCACAAATTCCAGGGCCAAGTAGCCTTAAGTATACTCTACACTCAGATTTTGTACTGGTAGAACAATTTTGTTTAGGTGTGTAGTGGGGTTTTTTTTGTGGTTGTGTTGTGTTTTTTTTTAACTAGAATAATTATACCAGTACAACCCTCATACCAGTATAGCTTATTCCACCTCCTGTACAGCTATACCAATAGAAGCACTTCTATACTGGTATTATTGCATCCTCTGTAGGGGAGTTGTGCCACTTTAACCATATCATTGTAGTTAAAGTGGTAAACTCCTGTGTGCAGACAAGGGCTAAAACTTCTATTGTTACTATATGGCTTTCAAGAGACTTGACTATTTTCATGAAGTCAAGTGTTAATACCCTTAAAGCTATAGCTTCAGAGTAGTTCATATTGTGCTGGGAAAACTAGTAAAGTGATCTGCTTGGGCACTATACTACTTTCAGAGCAAGAGTTCTCAAAGTGCAGGAAAGCCCAGTGGGGTGGGGATGAATTAACTTCTGTGAATGTGGTTAAAAAAAAAAAAAATCCAGATAATTGTATTAAAACATTTACAGCTGTGTATTTTTACATAGCAGCCATCTCTTTAAAGTTATGTTTGATAAGACAACTGACCTCCTAGACATACATTGTCCACTTATGCAGTATGAGGCCAGTGGTTGGCTGATGCTGAAAGGGACTGCTATATTGCATCATGCTCTGCAAAATGACAGCCTGCTAATCATGTAAGGCCCTGATTGGAGGAAAGGGAAAGAGGATGAGAAGTGTTAGTGCTGGAATGTCTTAGACCTGTATGTAATTTTACAATATGTTAAAAGAACTTAAAAAGCAGTTCTGCTTTCCAAAATGACTGTAAAAATGGTCTGTTAGCGAACAGTTCTAACTTTATCCTATGCATTCAGTGTCAGATCTGCAGACTTTACAATCTTATTTTTTCTCACTACTGCTTTCTGCTCCTTTTGGCCCTGCAAAGCCAACAAAGTTATGGGAATAATTGGTAGGGGAAGTAGAAGTGGGTGGTAACCTGGGCAGCAGTGATGATGAGATAGTCGAGTTCAAGATTAATATNTGAGGGGGCCACTTAGGGATCTGGGGCAAAATTGGTCCTGCTAGTGAAGGCTGGACTCGATAACCCTACGGAGTCCCTTCCAGCTCTATGAGATAGGTATATCTCCATATATATAAGATCCTGACAAAAGAAAGGAGAGCAGCAGAATACGGACCCTGGACTTCAGAAAAGCAGACTTTGACTCCTTCAGGGAACTGATGGGCTGGATCCCCTGGGAGGCTAATATGAGGGAGAAAGGAGTCCAGGAGAGCTGGCTGTATTTTTAAAAAGCCTTATTCAGGGTGCAGGAACAAACTATCCCGATGTGCAGAAATAATAGCAAATATGGCAGGAGACTAGCTTGGCTTAACAGAGAAATCTTCGTTGAGCTTAAACACCAAAAGGAAGCTTACAAGAAGTGGAAACTTGAACAGCTGACTAGAGAGGAGTATAAAAATATTGCTCGAGCATGCAGGGGTGTAATCAGGAAGGCCAAAGCACAATTGGAGTTGCAGCTAGCAAGGGATGTGAAGAGTAACAAGGGTTTCTACAGGTATGTTAGCAACAAGAAGAAGGTCAGGGAAAGTGTGGGGGAGACAACCTAGTGACAGATGATGTAGAAAAAGCTGAAGCACTCAGTGCTTTTTTTGCCTTGGTCTTCACAGACAAGGGCAGCTCCCAGACTGCTGCACCGGGTAGCACAGTATGGGGAGAAGGTGAGCAGCCCTCAGTGTTGAAAGAACAGGTTAAGGACTATTTAGAAAAGCTGGACATGCACAAGTCCATGGGGCCGGATGCAATGCATCCGAGGGTACTGAGGGAATTCGCTGATGTGATTGCAGAGCCATTGGCCATTCTCGTGGCGATCAGGGGAGGTCCCAGACGATTGGAAAAAGGCAAATACAGTACCCATCTTTCTTTTTTTTTTTTTTTTTTTTTTTAAAAAGGAGAATCTGGGGAACTACAGACTGGTCAGCCTTACCTCAGTCCCTGGAAAAATCATGGAGTAGGTCCTCAAGGAATCCATTTTGAAGCACTTGGAGAAGAAGAAGGTGATCTGGAACAGTCAACATGGATTCACCAAGGGCAAGTCATGCCTGATCAACTGATTGCCTTCTATGATGAGATAACTGGCTTTGTGGATATGGGGAAAGCAGTGGACGTAATATACCTTGACTTTAGCAAAGCTTTTGATACAGTCTCCCACAGTATTCTTGCCAGCAAGTTAAAGAAGTATGGATTGGATGAATGGACTATAAGGTCGATTAAAAAGCTGGCTAGAGATCGGGCTCAACAAGTAGTGATCAACGGCTCGATGTATAGTTGGCAGCTGGTATCAAGTGGAGTGCCCCAGGGGTCGGTCGTGGGGCTGGTTTTGTTCAACAGCTTCATTAATGATCTGGATGATGGGATGGATTGCACCCTCAGCAAATTCGCGAATGACACTAAGTTGGGAGTAGCGATAGATACACTGGAGAATAGGGATAGGGTCCAGAGTGACCTAGACAAATTGGAGGATTGGGTCAAAAGAAATATAATGAGGTTCAACAAGGACAAGTGCAGAGTCCTGCACTTAGGATGGAATAATCCCATGCACCGCTACAGGCTGGGGACCGACTGGCTAAGTGGCAGTTTGGCAGAAAAGGACCTGGGATTACAGTGGATGAGAAGCTGGATATGAGTCAGCAGTGCACCCTTGTTGCCAAGAAGGCTAATAGCATATTGGGCTCCATTAGTAGGAGCATTGCCAGCAGATCGAGGGAAGTGATTATTCCCCTCCATTTGGCACTGATGAGGCCACATCTGGAGTATTGTGTCCAGTTTTGGGCCCCCCGCTACAGAAAAGATGTGGACAAATTGGAGAGAGTCAAGTGGAGGGCAATGAAAAGGATTAGGGGGCTGGGGCACATGATTTATGAGGAGAGGCTGAGGGAACTGGGCTTATTTAGTCTGCAGAAAAGAAGAGAGAGGGGGGATTTGATACCAACTACTGGAAAGGGAGTTCCAAAGAGGATGGAGCTTGGCTGTTCTCAGTGGTGGCAGATGACAGAACAAGGAACAATGGACTCAAGTTGCAGTGGGGGAGGTCTAGATTGGATATTAGGAAATACTATTTCACTAGGAGGGTGGTGAAGCACTGGAATGGGT
>QXTE01000199.1:572527-669561 GCA_003942145.1 Platysternon megacephalum | reverse complement strand
TTATTCTATCTACTACCCAAGATCCACAGACCCGGAAATCCTGGACGCCCCATCATCTCTCACTGAAGGACTGTCTGGATATGTGGACTCTACGCCACCAGCACTCCCAGCTATCTCCGTGACACCACTGATTTCCTGAGGAAACTACAATGCATTGGTGACCTTCCAGAAAACACCATCCTAGCCACCATGGATGTAGAGGCTCTCTACACAAACATCCCACACACAGATGGAATACAAGCTGTCAGGAACAGTATCCCTGATGATGCCACAGCACAACTGGTTGCTGAGCTCTGTGCCTTTATCCTCACACACAACTATTTCAAATTTGATGACAATATGTATCTCCAGATCAGTGGCACCGCTATGGGCACCCGCATGGCCCCACAATATGCCAATATTTTTATGGCCGACCTGGAACAACGCTTCCTCAGCTCCCGTCCACTCACGCCCCTTCTCTACCTACGCTACATTGATGACATCTTCATTATCTGGACCCATGGGAAGGAGACTCTGGAAAAATTCCACCAAGATTTCAACAGCTTCCACCCCACCATTAACCTCAGCCTGGACCAATCTACACGGGAGGTCCACTTTCTGGACACCACAGTACAAATAAGTGATGGTCACATTAATACCACCCTATACCGAAAACCTACCGACCGCTATGCCTACCTTCATGCCTCCAGCTTCCATCCCGGGCACACCACAAGATCCATTGTCTACAGCCAAGCACTGAGGTACAACCGCATCTGCTCTAACCCCTCAGACAGAGACCAACACCTACAAAATCTCCACCAAGCATTCTCAAAACTACAGTACCCGCACGAGGAAATAAGGAAACAGATCAACAGAGCCAGACGTGTACCCAGAAGCCTCCTACTGCAAGACAAACCCAAGAAAGAAACCAACAGGACTCCACTGGCCATCACATACAGTCCCCAGCTAAAACCCCTCCAACGCATCACCAGAGATCTACAACCCATCCTGGACAATGATCCCACACTTTCACAAACCTTGGGTGGCAGGCCAGTCCTCGCCCACAGACAACCTGCTAACCTGAAGCACATTCTCACCAGTAACTGCACACCGCACCAAAGTAACTCTAACTCAGGAACGAATCCATGCAACAAACCTCGATGCCAACTCTGCCCACATATCTACACCAGCGACACCATCACAGGACCTAACCAGATCAGCCACACCATCACTGGTTCATTCACCTGCACATCCACCAATGTAATATACGCCATCATATGCCAGCAATGCCCCTCTGCTATGTACATAGGCCAAACTGGACAGTCTCTAAGGAAAAGGNCCTTAGAGGGTTTTTAAGGCCCGGCTTGACAAAGCCCTGTCTGGGATGATTTAGTTGGGGCTGGTCCTGCTTTGAGCAGGGGTTTGGACTAGATGACCTGAGGTCTCTTCCACATTTGATCGTCTATGATTCAGATTCTCTTTCTGTTTATGCATTTTCAGCACAGTTGTTTTTACTAAGTTCCAATCAGTGAAGTTAATGGGGTTGCACAGGTATCACTGGAGGCTGGATTTGGCCTGCAGAACTCTTGTAGGCCATGATGCCTGAGAAGAAGTTAGCTTGACTCAGATCCCAGTTTTAACTTGCAGGTCTGAAAGCAATTGGGGGCAGTAGAGGAGTCTTCCTCCACCCCCACCCCCACCCTTGTAAATTGAGCATACTTTGATATGGAAAATGGACATTAATGGCATGGTTGGACTCTTAAGTTCTTTAGAGGCAGATTCAGAACTGTATGTGGAGCCTTTTGCTATACAGTTGTTTGTACACTCACATTCTACGTCCAAAAAAAGGGAGGTGGACTCGAGACTGTTGAGTTTAACAGCTTGAGTTATTTTTGCTTCCCAAAGTAAAGCTGTATTTTGGAAATGCAAGGATTTCCATTTGACCCAGGGCAAAATCTTGTGTAAGTTATCCCTCTCCAAAATAAACCAGCACTGCTGCACAGGCTTTATCAGCTGCTAGTTGAGATAACTTAGCTTCTGTATAGCCCTGAGAGAATGACCTACTGCCCCTTCTCTTGAAGCCAAAGAAACTGTGAGTGGGGATATGAGTGAGGATAAATAAATTCTCACTGTCTGAAAGTGCCTCTGAGATAACCAATCTTGTACACGCTGACTTTTGCAATTTGATGGGGAGTGGAGGGCAGGGGCAGCAAACTATGTCCAATCGTTAAGTTAAAAATTTCCCTGCGTTAAATGCTAATCACATAGCACTGTTATAGGAGCACATATGCACCACCCAAAGCTACCTCTGAATGTTGTCAAAAACTAAACAGAGCAACTATCTTGGTCAGTCTGTCTCTCCTGAAGTGCTGCTTTGTCACCGTTGTTGCCAGTGGTAGTACCGGATCTTACAACTGAATAGCAGAGCTATTCCAGAGAACTGCCAGCTGCTAGGCTTTTACTGTCTCTTTCCAGTCCTGTACCCCCTTGTCTGTATCATCCCCAGAATTTGTCCTTTCCTTAATATTCAGTAAACTTTAGTCATCCCTGTATCATTTCCTGTCTTGACTGTTTAAATTCATGCTTTCTATATCAAAAGGTCTTCAAACATTTTCATAGTGCAGGGGTTGGCAACCTTTCAGGAGTGCTGTGCCGAGTCTTCATTTATTCACTCTAATATAAGGTTTCGCGTGCCAGTAATACATTTTAACGTTTTTAGGTGGTCTCTTTCTATAAGTCTATAATATATAACAAAACTATTGTTGTATGTAAAGTAAATAAGGTTTATAAAATGTTTAAGAAGCTTCATTTAAAATTAAATTAAAATGCAGAGGCCCCCCCCGGACCGATGGCCAGGACCTGGGCAGTGTGAGTGCCACTGAAAATCAGCTTGCGTGCCGCCTTCGGCACTCGTGCCATAGGTTGCCTACCCCTGTCATAGTGTCTAATTGTCATAGACACCTTCCCTGCAATTCACCAGTGAATAAAACCACTGTGGCAACTACAGCAATTGTTTCTGTGGAAAGGTAATAGTTGGAAAGTATTTACTGTATGTTTAGCTATCTGAACATCAGTGGCTATTAGCCAGGATGGGCTAATATGCAACACTGTGCTCCGAGTGTGCCTATCCTCTGTTTGCCCGAAGCTGGGAGTGGACATCAGGGGATGGATCACTTGATGATCGCCTGTTCTGTTCATTCCTTCTGAAGCACCTGGCATTGGCCACTGTCAGAAGACAGGATACTGGGCTAGCTGGACCATTGGTCTGACCCAGTATGGCCATTCTTATGATATGAAATTATACAGAGCTGCTGGAAATAGATGAGAGCCAGCACAATGCAACCAGACAGCTCTCTGGGCTACCGGTAGTCCATGGACTACTTGTTAGGAACCAGGAGGTCCAGAATGCTGCAGTGAGAGACACTTACTTTTAGGGAAGCCAGGTCATATTGGCCCCATCTAGCTTCCTACCTCCCTCCATTCAAATTTGCTCCCCTGGTTTTACAACCACTCTACCTGCTCATTCAGCTCTTCTCTGACCTGTACACATACTTCTTTGTCTGCCTGCTCCACTCCCATTCCCTGCTACTCTGCAGGAGGTAGATGGAGCAGCTCATGAAAGAGTAACTGTAACCCTTCAGAGTTTTTGAGTCGCTTCCTCTCTGTCGTGCCTTGCTTATCTTGTTCAGTTTAGTCTGTGATTTTTCCCTAAAGCAATGTGTGATATGTATGGAGGACTCTGTTTAAAAAACAAAAATGGCAGGTGCAAGGAATGTTGGTGTACAATGAGGGGAGAAGAATAACCCCTACAGATTTGTTCATCCAGTCATTTTATTTAGTTGGGTTTTTATGTATTTCAATAAATGCTCCCATTCAAAGCTCCACATGCTCTTGATACTCTTGTAAAAATTAAAACCAATGAAAAACACAGGCCTGTCAATTACCCCAAATCAAATGCCATCAATTGGCTGAATATTCCTAGCTCCATAATTTTGAGCAGAAGTTTCTGCATGCAGTGGAATTGCCTAACAATGGACTGTTCCATTATGACTAAGGTTGCTAGGATTACATACTTCAGTTCCCTGCTCTCTGAAAAGAATAGAGCACAGGGAGCTGGGGAAATGGTGTACTCTTTCATGAATGCCCCTGATGAGAAACCATTCTGATGATCTTAAAATGGTGTGCTGTGTGCCGGACAAGGCATGGGAGCATTAAAGCATCCCTGGAACTGACGAGAGGATGCCTTTAGCCATTAAGTTGTCACCTCTCTGGCCACTTGGAGTGTTTCAAAGGGTTGTGCAGGAACTCATGTCCTCCATCAACCAAAAGGCTGGTTAGTACAATAAGGACCCTGTGAGGAAGAGGAATAAAAGGAAACAGAGCTTGTCGGAGCAGTTTAGAAGATTACAAACAAAGTGGTGGCAGCAGTTGCCATTTTAGTCTAGTATTTTTGGTACTGATTTAGTACTAACTACTGATGGTTGGTAAAATTATGTTTGTAAAGTATGGCCTGAGGTTGTTAATACTTAGCACTTGTATAGCAGATGGCAGAGCCACACAATAAAACATTTTGAACTGCAGGCAGCAGGATGGGGAATGGGAAAGGAGAGCCATGAAATGATTTAACAAGTCGTTCTTTCCCTGCCTCCCCCTGTGACAAAGATAGAGAACCTCTGAGCTATCTATTCTTTGAGTAGTTGCAGATGTATATTCCACTCAGGTGTGCATGTCCAGTGCACGGAAACCAGATAACTTTGCCTAGCAGTATCTCTAAATGTGCTGCTTGCACCCTCCAGGCACTTAACCCCTCCCCTGGCTGTTTAAGAGCAGCATTGCCCCAGACCCCCTCAGTTCCTTCTCACCATCTGCTTCTTGAGTTGGAGCACTCAGTGTGGTTTTTACCTCCTGCTTTGTTTCACAGTGCAGTCTGTGGGTTTTTTCTTTGTATAGTTGTTATAGTTAGCTTAGAAGTACCTTTATGTTTAGTTTATTAATAGGATTTACCCCATGTGGTGCCCTCACTGGGATTTAAACACTGCCCATTGTGTGGGGTAGCTATCCACAGTAGCAAACCCCTGCACTCAGTGTTTGTGCCTTGGGAAAGGGCATATTAAAGAAAGGTGCTCCATCATCGGCAAGTTGTTCAAGAGGAGAATGCAAGTGGCCAGAGACTTGCACTTGAAGCAGCAACATCTTCAGGAGCAGGTCACAAGGCCTGCTTCAGCACCTCAAAGAGCATGTGAGCCAGCATGGGCTGTTCGGACAGATTCATGTTCCTCTCCCAGGTGTTCTCAACAAACAGCCTGAATACTCAAGGCTGAAGATATGTGCCTCAGGAGGTCCTGATAAAATTTAAAATCCTCAGGTACAGGGAAGGAAGAATCTGGCACTGCAGTCATTTGGTGACAAAGTGGAAGGAAGGAAGCAAATGGAATCTCCTACAGCAACTGTAACACTGGTTTGGGTGCAACCAGTTTAGCAAGAGCAACCCATGTCTGATTGCAGCATCGAGATTCAAGAGAGGAGGCTGCCAGCAGAATAGGTGACCTCACCCTGGACTGAGCTAAGGATCAGGATCTTGCTTTCTGTGGAACATCACAGGGGTTCTCAGGAGGCCACTCTACGGAGGGGCACGGTATTGGTGGAAGTGAGTGAACGACCCATCACTGCTATGGGATGCTGATCTTGGTGCTGATGGTGATCCCCAGGAGGTCACGACAGCTTTTAAGAGCTATACTGAGAAGGTGAGGGAGAAGAGGAAGATGTCCCTTCTGGCCTTCGCATCTATGAATCAATTAAGTTGCTGCATATTCTCCAGTCCTCAGCTCCAGGGAGAGAGGGTCCAGAATCACTTGACCAATCACTTCAGCAGGAATTTCTCCCATAATCATGAGTGGTCTATGAAGACCAATGTGCTGAGGTCTGTCTTCACAGAATAGGGCATCTCAACTATAGGCCTGCTTGCAGAAAGAGACAACAAAAGGGTGCCATCAGTTTAGCTCTTGTGTGAATCTCAGACCAGGCTCCTTAACTGATGCCTTACATTTAAAGTGGGGATCTGCACTGATGTATGCCTTTTTCCTGATCCCGCTCATTCCTCGGGTTATTCTCAAACTGAAGCAAGATCATGCCAAACTAATTCTCATTGCTCCAGCCCAGCCGAGACAATGTTGGTTCTCCGACCTCCTTACTCTGAGTATGTCACTAGCTTCTCTCCCCCCCCCCCCCCCCCCCCCCCCCCCCCCCCCCCCCCCCCCCCCCCCNCTCAGCACCACGGTCAAATTTGGCATCCAGCATTGAGCAAGTCTGCACCTCACAGTATGAATGCTGCATGGCTAGATGAGGAGGAGGAATGCTATTTAGAAGCTGTTAGAGAAGTGCTATTTAATAGTAGAAAACCTTCCACTAGAGCTACCTATTTTGCCAAGTGGAAGCGTTTTCGATTTGGTCACTGACCCAAGGGATCCATCCAATGTTAGCCCACATTCAGGACACTTTGGAGTATCTGTTACACCTTCAATCCTCTGGCCCGTCTCTCAGCTCCTTGAGGGTCTACTTATTGGCCATCTGAGCATTCCATCCTCTGATCCAAGAGAAGTTAATTTTTTCTAACTCCATGGTAGTGAGATTTCTAAGAGGAATCATCTTTTTCCACCAGTGAAAGAAGCAGTTTCTTTGTGGGACCTTAATACCGTGCTGGCTGTCCTTATGGGTCCTCCATATGAACCCCTGGCAACTTGTTCTGTCTTTCCTGTGCCAAAAGACAGCTCTTCTTGTTGCTATCACATATGCAAGATGAGTAAGCGAGCTGTAAAGTTTAATGGCAGAGCCCCCATATACTCAGTTTTTCATAGACAAAGTGGCCCTTCCTCTATTATGATGGCATATGCACTAGCTTAGGCCACACCTCTACAAAGGTTATGGGCTCATTCAACTGGGGCCCAAGTGACACCAATAGCATTTATCAACGATATTTTCATATTGGACATTTGAAGGGCTGCTGTCCAATCTTCCATACATACTTTTACCAAACTATGCTATTATGGCTGCATCTAGATCAGATGCAAACATTGGGAAGGCCATTATGTAGTCATTCTTTAAGTAGATTCCTAGCCCACCTCCTATTGATATAACTTCTAAATCACCTGAGTGGAATATGATGTCTACAACCACTCAAAGAAGAAAAGAGAGTTACCTACCTGTATGTTAATTGTTGTTCTTTGAGTAGTGTTACTATGGGTGCTCTACTTCAGGTGCACATGCACCTCTTGAGCCCTTGATCAGAGTTTTTTCATTAGTAGTGTCCATTTGGCCCATGCCCCAAGACTATACACGGCTGCATGGGCAAACTGCCCTCAGTTCCTTCTCAACTGTCTCAGCCTTAGCATGTGTGCCTTGAGCATATCTTGGCGCTTGTTCTTTTTTGTTAGTTTAGTATTAGCTTATTATTAGCAGATAAGAAGTGAGAGGATTTACCTTGTTCTTCTCTCTCCATTTGGGGAGCCTTACCTCCCTGGCAGGGCATGCCTGGCTCTCCCAAGTCTCAAATGCTGCCTCTCTTGCTGGGAGGCTATCCTGATATGCACTGGACACTGTGTGTCTGCTGCCTGGGAGTGTCTCACATTTCCCAGTAGCATAACTGCTGCCTGGCCCTCAAATCCAGAGGAAGAAAGAACCAGGAGATCAAGTTGAGGCTGCTGCTGCTAAGAGCGTTCCTTTTGTCCTGCTTCAGAGTCAGGTCAGGAGACACCCTCCCATGCCCGGACATCTTTCTCCAGGCAAATCTAGAGCCCCTTTGATCTTGGCTAAGGTCTCCCCTAGGAAGGGGAAGACTTTAGAGACCTCAACAATGGTGGCTCCCAAAAACAGGAGATCGGTCTCCCATCATAAGGAGCCTGCTTCCCTGCTAAATCGATGGTCTCAGAAGCCTCAACCTCTCAGCTCGGTACTGTAGACATGAAAGACTCTTCTGGGACCGGTGGCTCTGGAAAGTCCCAGAGCTCTAAGAACAAACATGGCTCTGTCCAAGCTGTCAGTACTGTCTACATGCGACAAGGAAAGTAGCGATAAGAACTCTTCCAGATGAGTACCACTGAACTCAGCTCTGTCATTGGTACCTCTCCAGTTGGGGCCTCAGTACTGTGCAAACCAAATCTACAGTGCTGTCTGCTTTGATTACCAAGCATACCACTACAAAAGTACCAGTCCTCCATACAATTCCACAGTAATTTAGGTACTCGAAAGACTTAGCAGTGGCAAATGAACCGGAATCTCCACTGCTTGTGGGTACGGAATACCTCTTGGTACTGTGACACCTGTCCCTGAGGTATCATCACTCTTCAGTACCTCCTGATTCAATGCCATTTTCTGCTGGTGCCCCCCATTAGAGGATAGTGAGGAGGAGGGAGACCTTCTTTCAGTCTTGTCCATCTTGTGCAGGATTCCCCTATCCATCCATAGAAGAACTCACTCTTTGACAACCACAGAGAAGACTCTTGTGGTCATCACCATGGGTGGGACCAATCCTAGATGCCACACTCTCCCATATGGGCCCCTGCAATGGCTATACTGGGATCCCTGGGCTGTGTACAGACAACAATTTGGCTCAAAAAGATCTATTCACTGATTGGAAACAGCGCAGACAAACAAGTCTTAATTCCTCGTCACATAAAGGACTCCGTAGACTGGTGAAAAGATCAACTCACCGTTGGTGCAGGCATTCCTTTTCTTCATCCAAATCCAACAATCACGGTGACAACAGATGCATTCCTGTTGGGATGGGGTGCTCACCTCAGTACTTGCTCAGGGCAGATGGTTGCCTCAGGAAACCAATCTCTATATCAACCTCTTGGAACTCCAGGCAGTCAGGAATGCCTGCCTTCATTTTCTGCCCCTCATCAGGGGCAAATCAATCAGGATCATGACAGTCAATGTAGCCTGCATGTTCTATATCAACAAGCAAGTGGGAGGAAGAGCCCCCTCCCTGTGCCAAAGCAATAAAGTTGTGGAGTTGGTGTATAACCCATCACATCCATATTTCAGCTGTCTACCTCCATAGCAACCAGAACATCTCAGACAATGCTCTGAGCAGGCCTACGAATGGGAATTGGCCGCTCACCCAAATTTGGAATACACCATGGATTTATTTCCAGAGGTGAATCTCTTTGCTATCTTCAGGAACAAGAACTGTCATCTGTTCTGCTCAAGAGGAGGTCTACGCCATCAGTCTCTGGGAGATGCCTTTCTACTATCTTGGATGAAGGATCCATT
The DNA here is from genome assembly GCA_003942145.1 of Platysternon megacephalum. Taxonomy (NCBI): domain Eukaryota; kingdom Metazoa; phylum Chordata; order Testudines; family Platysternidae; genus Platysternon; species Platysternon megacephalum. The sequence goes on along the minus strand of QXTE01000199.1, from coordinate 660,312 downwards.
CTATGCATTCCCCCTAATGTGATGAACAAGATAAGACAGGACAAGGCCAGGGTAATCCTTTATAGTCCTGACTTGACTGAGACAGGCTTAGTATCCTTGCCTGCTTCATCTGTCCATCTACCTGGCAATCAAACGTCTGATCATTCACTATCTCTTCTCCCAAGATGTAAGTCATTTACACCAACCCAAGCTAGGGGTCCTCCGCCTCAGGGCATGGTTCCTTGATGGTTCGTGGGGTTAGAGCCTACCGGTTCTGTGGAAGTACAAGTGTTCTTCTTCGAATGCTTGCTCATATCTATTCCAGTTAGGTGTGTGCGTGCGCCGCGTGCATGGATGTTGGAACTTTTTTCCCTAGCAGCTACCCGTCGGGCCGGCTGTGGAGCCCCCTGGAGTGGCGCCAATATGGTGCTCTATATATGACCCTGCCGGCCCAACCCCCCTTCAGTTCCTTCTTACCACCAGTGACGGTTGTTGGAACAGTGGTCTCTTGCTCACAAGTGCTCCATCTCTCCCTAGCTACTCTACTTATCTCTGTGTATAGTTACCCTATTGTTAGTTATCTTTAGTGTTAAGTATAGTTATCACATCAAACCTTGCAGTTCCCGTGGCAAGCCTATGCCCACGGGCGACCCCCACGACTCCTGCCTTCGGTGTCTTGGAGAGGCCCATCAAGCGGATAAGTGCAGGATTTGCAAAGCATTTAAACCTCGCACTAGAAAGGAAAGAGACATTAGACTTAAACAACTCCTCATGGAGTCTGCCCTTTGTCCGCCTCAAGACCCAGCCCCGAGCGCCTCGGTGCAGAGCGCCCCCCTGGCGGTGCCGACTACAACGCCAGAAAAGGACTCGGCACACCCTTCTAGGGCCCGGCGATCTCCCGGGGCCCAAAAGCGCTCTCCCCGGCACGCTTTCACTCCCCGGCCACCCATAAGAAGCAAGCCACGGAGAAACCTCCACAAAGACCCGAGGCGGCAGTTACACCCCCGGCAGGGCACGGTGCGGACCAGGGACATAAGGCCGACACGCTTTCCATCCCGCACGAGCCCCTGCCCCCCAACGGAGCCCCGCACCGCCGGACTCCCCACAGTTGCAGGTGGAGGAGGTCACGCTGCCCTCCACACCTGACACCTTTGAGGCTGCCAGAGGCCTCATTGAGATGACGGCACCCAAGTCCCTGGTCTCGAGGCCTACACCAGCTCGAGCCCTGGCACCGTCAAGGGGCAATCCGGCGTTCTTTGGGCCGTCTGCCCCCAGACCGGCACCGCACCCATGGTTCGCGCTAGTCTGACGCGTAGCGACGGTCCAACTCGTGACACTGGTCTCGCAGCCCCAAGCCTTGGAGCCGTTCCCGCTCGAGGTGCTCGTCGGCTGGCAGGTCGTGGTCCCGCTCTCTGTCGCGGCACCGCTCACCGACGCGGCACCGTTCCCCAACACGGCACCATTCACAGTCACGCTCCCGTGGCCGATCTCCACTGAGGCGAGGCCCAGCCTCTCGGCACCGGTCGACCTCCCAGTACCGATCCCCACAACGGCACCGCCGGTCACCATCCGGATCCCGCCAACCCGTACGACACCCATCCTGCTCTTCGGGGGACACGGAAATTCCTCTGGCACAGCGCACCACCCCTCCTTAGCCGTCCCGCTCCCAGTCACCCCCCCTCAGGTCAGGCGGGACATCGAAGGTACCACAATCAGGCCCAGTGGCAGGGATGGGACACCTCAGTGCCCCAGTGGCAGTTCTGGACCCCCTGGACGTACCACAAAGCCCAGGGCGCTCCTCCAGGTGTCCCTCTACCTTCACGTTCTGGGTCACGTATTCCCGAGACGTGCAACCATGTGCACGTCTACCCTTACCTAGACGACTGGCTCATATGAGGTTGATCTCACCAGCAGGTAGAATCGCAAGTACAATTGGTCAGAGACACGTTAGACTGCTTGGGCATTATTCTGAACGTCAACAAGTCTGTTCTCGCCCCAACACGAACAATAGAGTTCATTGGGGCAGTCCTGGATGCAAACCGGGCGAGGTCGTTCCTCCCAGAGGCCCGTCGCCTAGCTCTTGTGCAGGTAATTACCGGCCTTTTCAACTTTCCCACCACCACGGTGAGACAGTGCCTCAAGCTTCTGGGTCACATGGCGTCCTGCACCTATGTGGTGCAACATTCCAGGCTGCGGCTCAGGCCCCTGCAGGCGTGGCTCGTGTCTACGTATCCCCCGGGCCGCGACAGTCTGGACATGGTGCTGACCATTCTGGGACACAGCCTCAATTCCCTTCGCTGGTGGCTGGACCCATGCTCGGTAAGCGCCGGGGTACCGTTCCATCCTCCCCAGCCCACTCTCACGTTGGTGACGGATGCGTCAGCGCTCAGCTGTGGAGCACATCTCAGGAGCATGACTCCTCAAGGCCTGTGGCATGTAGAGGAGATAGCCCTGCATATCAACATCAAGGAGCTCAGGGCAATCCGCCTTGCGTGCCAAGCGTTTCTGTCACGCTTGAAGGGCTACTGTGTAGCGGTGCTGACGGACAATACCATGGCCATGTTTTATATAAACAAGCAAGGCGGAGCTCGGTCGTCTCCTCTCTGCCAGGAAGCCCTCCTACTATGGGAATTTTGTCTAGCCCACTACATCCTTCTCCAAGCCTCATACATTCCTGGCGTTCAGAATGTACTGGCAGACAGCTTGAGCAGACGGTTCCTCACTCACAAATGGTCGATTCGGCCAGATGTCATCCACTACATGTTCCACAGCTGGGGGTTTCCCCGAATCGACCTGTTCGCCACGCGGGCCAACAGGAAGTGCCCAACCTTTTGCTCTTTCCGGGGTCACAGTCAGGGCTTGATTGTAGACGCCTTCCTGATTCCATGGTCCGGTCAACTACTGTACGCCTTCCCGCCATTTTCTCTCATCCACAAGGTGCTTCTCACGGTCCACAGGGACAAGGCGGACGTCATCCTGGTGGCTCCAGCTTGTCCTCGCCAGTGCTGGTACCCCACCCTCATGGACCTGTCGATCCGGTCCCCGATCCACCTCTCTCTCACTCCCGATCTCATCTCCCAGAATCACGGCCGCCTTCTCCACCCGGACCTATAGTCACTTCACCTTACGGCCTGGAGGATCCGTGGTTAAACCAAGCAGAGCTCAACTGTTCGGACCCAGTCAGGAAAGTGCTCCTAGAGACCCGTAAACCTTCTACCAGGACCACTTACAAAGCAAAGTGGAAGAGGTTTTCTATCTGGTGTGCCCAGCGACAGATGCTCCCACTCCAGCCTTCTATCCCGTGCATCCTGGACTACTTGGTGCACCTGATCAGCGCCTGGCATTCAGTTCTCTTAAAGTCCACCTTGCGGCTATTTCAGCCTTTCACCCGGATATTTCCGGGCAGTCAGTGTTTGCACACCCTATCGTGAGTTGTTTCCTAAAGGGGCTGGAAAAGATCCATCCTCTGACGTGCGAGCCCCCGTATACCATCTTTCATAAGGACAAGGGTGCAGCTCAGGCCTCATCCAGCCTTCCTACCGAAAGTCGTCTCCCGCTTCCACGTCAGCCAGGATATTTTCCTACCGGTCTTCTATCCAAAGCCGCACGCCACCCTCCAGGAGCAGTGGTTGCATTCGCTGGACATTAGAAGGGCGCTCGCCTTCTACATAGACCGAACAAAGCCGTTCCACAAAACAACCCAACTATTCGTCGCCTTAGTGGAATGGATGAAAGGTTCACCGGTCTCCTCCCAGCGGATATCCTCCTGAATCACGGCGTGTATTTGTGCTTGCTACGACTTAGCGAAGGTCCTCCTGCTTGCTGTCACGGCGCATTCCACAAGGGCTCAGGCCTCATCAGCAGCCTTCCTGGCACATGTACCCCTCCAGGACATCTGCAGGGCTGCCACATGGAGTTTGGTGCACACCTTCATGTCGCACTACGCCATCGTTTACCAATCACGTGATGATGCCGCCTTCAGCAGGGCAATTATCCAGTCTGCAATACCTTGACTCCGACCCCATCTCCGAGGTAAGGCTTGGGAGTCACCTAACTGGAATTGATATGAGCAAGCACTCGAAGAAGAAAAAACGGTTACTCACCTTTTTGTAACTCTTGTTCTTCGAGATGTGTTGCTCATATCTATTCTATTCCCCACACACACACACACCTTCCCCTCTGTCAGAGTAGCCGGCAAGAAGGAACTGAAGGGGGGTCAAGCCGGCAGGGTCATATATAGAGCACCATATCGGCGCCACTCCAGGGGGCTCCACAGCTGGACCGACGGGTAGCTGCTAGGGAAAAAAGTTCCGACATCCGTGCACGCGGCACACGCACACACCTAACTGGAATAGATATGAGCAACACATCTTGAAGAACAACAGTTACAAAAAGGTGAGTAACCGTTTTTTACTGAACAGTAGAAAGAAGTCAACCCGAATCACTTGCTTGCAGATATGGAAGAGATTCAGGTTTTGGTGTCAGCTCTAGCAGCTTGTATCCAAATCCTTCTCTCGGCTATCCTAGATTACCTGTTAGACTTAAAGAAGTCAGGGTTATCAGTTAGCTTGATCAAGGTTCACTTGGCCACAATATACATTTTCATCCTTCAGTAGAAGCGTTTTCGATATTTGCAAACCTCAAAGGTTTGAGGAATCTCCCAAGTAAGGGACCCCACCCCAACATGGGCTCTAAATTTCATGCTTAGATGTCTTACAAGACCTCCATTTGAACCAATGGCAACATGTTCTTTGCTTCACTTATCGATGAAGACGGCCTTTTTAGTGGCTATCCCATCGACCTGTAGAGTGGGAGAAATAGGGGCCTCCTGAGAAATAGCTGGAACCCCCCCTTTACAATGTTTTTCAAAGATAAGGTTTCTTTAAACTGCACCCTAGATTCTTACCTAAGATGATACCTGCCTTTCATCTTAAGCAGCCCATTCATAAGAATGGCCATACTGGGTCAGACCAAAGGTCTATCTAGCCCAGTATCCTGTCTTCCTACAGTGGCTAATGCCAGGTGCCCCAGAGGGAATGAACAAAACAGGTAATCACCAAGTGCCTGGAAATCTCAGTCCCTGGAAAAATCATGGAGCAGGTCCTCAAGGAATCAATTCTAAAGCACTTAGAGGAGAGGAAAGTGATCAGGAACAGTCAGCATGGATTCACCAAGGGCAAGTCATGCCTGACTAACCTAATTGCCTTCTATGAGGAGATAACTGGGTCTGTGGATGAGGGGAAAGCAGTGGATGTGTTATTCCTTGACTTTAGCAAAGCTTTTGATACGGTCTCCCACAGTATTCTTGCCGGCAAGTTAAAGAAGTATGGGCTGGATGAATGGACTATAAGGTGGATAGAAAGCTGGCTAGATCGTCGGGCTCAACGGGTAGTGATCAACGGCTCCATGTCTAGTTGGCAGCCGGTTTCAAGTGGAGTGCCCCAAGGGTCGGTCCTGGGGCCGGTTTTGTTCAATATCTTCATTAATGATCTGGAGGATGGCGTGGACTGCACTCTCAGCAAATTTGCAGATGACACTAAACTGGGAGGAGTGGTAGATACGCTGGAGGGTAGGGATAGGATACAGAGGGACCTAGACAAATTAGAGGATTGGGCCACTAGAGGATTGGGCCAAAAGAAACCTGACAAGTGCAGAGTCCTGCACTTAGGACGGAAGAATCCCATGAACTGTTACAGACTAGGGACCGAGTGGCTAGGCAGCAGTTCTGCAGAAAAGGACCTAGGGGTTACGGTGGACGAGAAGCTGGATATGAGTCGACAGTGTGCCCTTGTTGCCAAGAAGGCTAACGGCATTTTGGGCTGTATAAGTAGGGGCATTGCCAGCAGATCGAGGGACGTGATCGTTCCCCTCTATTCGACATTGGTGAGGCCTCACCTGGAGTACTGTGTCCAGTTTTGGGCCCCACACTACAAGAAGGATGTGGAAAAATTGGAAAGAGTCCAGCGGAGGGCAACAAAAATGATTAGGGGGCTGGAGCACATGAGTTATGAGGAGAGGCTGAGGGAACTGGGATTGTTTAGTCTGCAGAAGAGAAGAATGAGGGGGGATTTGATAGCTGCTTTCAACTACCTGAAAGGGGGTTCCAAAGAGGATGGATCTAGACTGTTCTCAGTGGTACCAGATGACAGAACAAGGAGTAATGGTCTCAAGTTGCAGTGGGGGAGGTTTAGATTGGATATTAGGAAAAACTTTTTCACTAGGAGGGTGGTGAAGCACTGGAATGGGTTACCTAGGGAGGTGGTGGAATCTCCTTCCTTAGAGGTTTTTAAGGTCAGGCTTGACAAAGCCCTGGCTGGGATGATTTAGTTGGGATTAGGTCCTGCTTTGAGCAGGGGGTTGGACTAGATGACCTCCTGAGGTCCCTTCCAACCCTGATATTCTATGATTCTAAGTGATCCATCCCCTGTCGCCCATTCCTGGCTTCTGGTGAACAGAGGCGAGGGACACCATCCTTGTCCATTCTGGCTTATAGCCATTGGTGGACCTATCCTCCATGAATTTATCTAGTTCTTTTTTGAACCCTGTTATAGTCTTGGCCTTCACAACATCCTCTGGCAAAGAGTTCAACAGGTTGACTGTGTGTTGTGAGAAGAAATACTTCTTTTGTTTGTTTTAAACCTGCTGCCTATTAATTTCATTTGGTGACCCCTAGCTCTTGTGTTATGAGGAGTAAATAACACTTCCTTATGTACTTTCTCCACACCAGTCATGATTTTATATATGCCCCCTTAGTCGTCTCTTCCAAGCTGAAAAGTCCCAGGCTTTTTAATCTCTCCTCATAGGGCAGCCGTTCCATACCCCTAATAATTTTTGTTGCCCTTTTCTGAACCTTTTCCAATTCCAATATATCTTTTTTGGGATGGGGTGACCACATCTGCATGCAGTATTCAAGATGTGGGTGTACCATGGATTTATTATATAGAGGCAATATGATATTTTCTGTCTTATCTATCCCTTTCTTAATGATTCCCAGCATTCTGTGAGCTTTTTTGACTGCCGCTGCACATTGAGTGGATGTTTTCAGAGAACTATCCACAATGACTCCCAAGATCTCTTTCTTGAGTGGTAACAGCCAATTTAGACCCCATCATTTGATATGTATACTTGGGATTATGTTTTTCAATGTGCATTACTTTGCATTTTCAACATTTAATTTCATCTGCCATTTTGTTGCCGGTCACCCAGTTTTGTGAGATCCTTTTGTAGCTCTTCGCAGTCTACCTGGGACTTAACTATCTTGAACAATTTTGTATCATCTGCAAATTTTGCCACCACAAACACACATACTACAGACAACAAACTTACCCCAAGGGTCTTCCTTTACCTGGAGAACTCCCTCATGAAACTCCTGTTAGCCGCTCCTGTTCGCTAGCTCCTCTGGTTGCGTAGGAGCGAGCTTTTTAAAGCCATCCTCTATTGCCTCTGCATCAGAGTCTCAACTCTTGATATTTGGTGCAAAGCAACTGAGGTGGGTCGGAGCAGCATTGCCGTAGGGACCAGAGGATGCAAATGTCATCCCTGTGGGTACTGATAGGTAAAGTTCTCCGTCTTTGGCCACACACACACCTGAGTGGAATATGCATCTGCCTCCACATAAAGAATAGTTACCATACAGTCTTTTCTTAAGCTCCAATTTGCATGTGCAAATTAAACATTTGTGTTCATTTGCTTTTGATTAACACCCAGAACCCACAGGATTGATCTGGGTCACTGTACAAGAAGAACTTTCATCAGCTGCTTAGAGTCCTTTCTTCCTTAGTGCTTATTTAGGCTGGGAAACTATTCTGCTATAGCTGTCAGTCAATTTCCCTGTGTAGACAAGCTCTTAATGCACCTGTACACCTCATTTTTGCTTCAGTGCTAATTCTTTATTACACTGTAGTATATTGTTATGCTGGGAGGCTTTAATGGTTGCCTGAAGTGGGTCTTTGAGCTATAAAATCACAGACCTAGTTATAGCCAATGGGTGTGCTAAACACCGTTCTTTCAGGGTAAATGGAAGGAGCAATGAAATTCCCCTTGATGTAATGATAGCTAGAAACAATAGGAAATTCCTGCTGAAGGCACTGGGCCACATGACAAAGCCTGAGCAGAGCTAAGTTGTGTGATCTGGGTGTTTTCCTGGACTGTAGGCAAATGCAGGGGCTAGTGGTTTGTTTGGCAAACAGTGTGCCTGTGAGAGGCAGAAAGCCAGCAGACAGTGAGAGGAGCAGTTGTAAACATGGCCCTGTTGGGGTGATGACAGAGCTCCAGAATTGATTGGAGGGGCAGACTAGGAAATAGGGAGTAAGGGAGTTGCCAATTATTTGTTTCTGTTGTCTTCAGTAAGACAAGACTGTGTGTATGTTCTTTGCAAATAAACAGGATTGTACCAAAGAAAATACCTGACTCTCATCACCAGTTTCTCCTCCTATTGGAAACATCTCTGCAAGGCCCTGAATATTGGCTAATCTCTCAGGCCAAAGGGGGCATAACTGGTTTCAGGAGTGGAATAAGAGTGTCAAAGGAGAGAAATTATGAGCTGGTACTCCTGTTGAACCAAAATGGAACAAATGGTGGAGATGCTTGCAGAAATCAAAGATGACCAAAAGAGCTTCAAATAAGGACTTCACAGAAGGAATCTAAGCAACATCTGAAGGCTTCCCAGAAAGGACTTAGACCACCAGTGGTCAGAGATAAAATCTTTGTTGGGGCAGCAGCCAGAAAGTGTTCAGACAGATTTGGAAGTCATACTACAAAATTTCCAGTGCAGACAGGCAAGATGGACTGATGAGGTGACCAACAAACTGACTATCATGGACCAAAAGATGTTCCACGTAATAGGGGAGACCAAGAAATATCTGCTCAACTTGGTGCTTGTAAATAGAGACAGCTGCAACAAGGACTTTAGAGAGCTAAAAAATCACCTGGAGAAGGAGCTCAAAGGGTTGCATACTATATTGGAAATTAGCAGTCTGGATTAGGAATTGGGCCAGACTGAGAATTTGGGTCAAACAGGATACTTACAACAATTTTAAACCCTTTTTCTAACCCAGAGAGGTTAGATTGTTCAAGCTCAGGTAATACAAAAGCCATTGGGGGCGGGGACGACAAGGATATGGTACAAGCTCTTGATATGCAGCTAAGATCTAGCTATCAATCTGAGCTGACCAAGGCACAGCTAAGGGCTAGAAGAGGGAAAGAACAGACCCCACCTCAACTGGAATAGGACATGAAGAGTTGTGCCTGGTATATCCAGATACCTATGAGGACTAAGATTTCCAAGCTAAATTAACAATGGACCAAATTACAGATCTGCAGCTTGGCTTAGATTTTCAGCTCAAGATCACTGAAAGGAGGCCAAGAATGCTTTCTGTGGCTGAGGAATTTGCCACAGAACTTCAATCTTTCCTTGCAGGAGCCCACCAGAAAAGGAAGCAGCTGGTAGTGAGGAAGATGGAAAACTGATCACCATGAGCCCTGTAAGTACAGGTCTGGGTCTAATATGCCTGATGGAAAAGGAGATTCTAATCTGGTTTGACAGTTTTGAATGGTTGGGAAAAAAATTAAATTTGGTTTGTAAAGCAAGGTAGGTTGGCAATAAAGCAAAAACTTGAGAAGCAGTTCAGTTAATTGCTGGTACTGTGAAAAAATTGGCCATAGAAGGATTATTATAAATTTAAGGCAAGCCAGAACAGAGCATAACAAGTATATATTGAAAGTCTCTCACCCACTTTGGGAAACAGGAGGGACATCAACTTGGTGGGGGAGGGTAAACTTGGAGGTACAAGGATCAGCCCCACAGATTTTGTTAGGATCAGGACAATTAAACAACAATGGCAATTTGGCTATTGAATGCATTATAGGATCTGTGATGTGCACAGGAACAGATGACACTGGCACAAACAGAAGTTAGTAGACCAGACATGCTGCTAATGCTAGGGTAATAAGGGACCCAAAACTGAACCACCTAACTGATGTCAAATAGAGGCAGTTACTGGAGAAAGTGCACCTATCCAAATATGAAGAAAATTGGGCATGAAAATTGGACCTCTGAAATTTGAGCAGGTCTGGATTGCAGAGATAGCAGATGTTAATCATTGGTGTGGGTTTCATTATGGCTAATAACTGCATAATAAATGTCAGGAAAGGTGTCTTAATAAGAAATTTCCACACATTGGATTTTAAGATGTGGCCTAGGTGAAACAAATGATTTGTAGGTAATTGATTTGCAGTGAACAAGAGTCCTACTTCCAGGGGCAATAGCCATAGTAACAGCTACATGCTGTGGTAGTTTTCCAGCAAGGAAAAGATGGGGAGTTGAGACCTGCTTTGAGACTCATGGTCTCAGGAGGAATTTTAACTGCAAAGGTTTTTGTAGATCGGAGGGAGGAACAGATTCCTGTTCATTTGCTGAATGTTTCTGATAAACAGTAAATACAAAAAAAGGGAACCACATCTGCAAAATGTGAACCAGTAAAAGCCTGGTATAGAAGAAAACTAAAAGGGAGAAAGGGGTGAAGGTGAGCCCCAGAGTTTCTATTGGAGTTCTGGGTAACCCACTTTGGCACACAATCAACGAAGAGGGAATTTTCACTGACAAAAATGAAATTGAGGTTGTGTAGAACAAGCCAGTTCCTGAGACACCCACAAATAAGCATGGTTTTGTAGGGCTCTGCTTCTATTATAGAAGGTTTATTTGTGGGTTTGTCAATATTATAAAACCATTGCATAGGTTGGGTGAGGAAGGGAACCCATCTGTGGTCAACAGCAGAGCGACTTCGCACTTTCAGAGTTGAAAGAAGGCTCTTGTGTCGGCTCCTGTCTTAGCCTACCTGTTTCAGATTGTTTGTTTCAAATCTTTCATATTGGACACAGGTGCTAGTGCCTACAGATTGGGAGTGGTGTTACTACTTATGTTATCAGAGAGGCAGAATCTTAGCTTGGCTCTTCCCAGAAACTGAGGGTGTAGCTGCGGAAGCTGAGGCTGGAAGAGCTTTGACAGTAATGAATTCCCCATTAGAACAGAATGAACGAAGTCTGCTCCAACTCCACAGAAACGATGGATACTTGGCAGGAGTCCATTGAATATGGCCTTTCCTGGTTGGCTGAAAGGAGATTGGGTAGTGAGTGGAAAGGTCCATGGAAATCTGTACTTAGAGTAGTGATCAATGGTTCACTGTCAAACTTGGAAGGATGTATCTAGTGGTGTTCCACAGGGGTCTGTCCTGGGTCTGGCACTGTTCAGTATTCTAATTAACAACTTGGATACTGGAGTGGAGCATATGCTTATAACATTTGTGAATGACACCAGGATCAGAATTCCAAACAACATTGACAAATTGGAGAATAGGTCTGAAATCAACAAGATGAAATTTAGTAAAGACAAGTATGAAGCTCTTCACTTAGGAAGAAAAAATATCAAATGCACAACTACAAAATGGGGAATAACTGGCTAGGCAGTAATACTACTCAAAAGGATCTGGGGGTTATAATGGATCACAAATTGAATGTGAGTCAACAATATGATGCACTTGCAAAAAACGCTAATATTCTGGCGTGTATTAATAGCATGTTGTTGATGTCAGACTTGGGGAGGGAGGGAATCTGATAAATCTTCAAATATCTTATGGGAGGTTATAAAGAGAGTGGTGATCATTTGTTCTTTTTGTCCACTGAAGGTAGGGCAAGAGGTAGTCTGCAGCAAGGGAGATTTAGGTTAGATATGAGGAAAAACTTTCTAAATATACAGATAGTTAAACACTGGAATAGGCTTCCAAGGGAGGTTGTAGAATCCCCATCTCTGGAGGTTGAACAAACACCTGGCACTGATGGTCTAGGTTTACTTGGTCCTGCCGCAGTGCGGGGGCTGGACTAGATGACCTCTTGAGGTCCCTTCCAGCCCTACATTTCTGTGAGTCTATGATTAAACACTGTCCACTCTGTTCTGTGTGAAACATCAAAGGGATAAGAAATACCGACTATGGGCAATAGCAGCAAAATGTGTTACCCTTTGGTGTAATATTTCATAGCCATTCCCCTTCAGGTCAGTTAATACTTGTACAACATACACTCAATAACAGCTTTACACCCAGATCCTGCAGAGACTTGCACGCATAGCTTTACACACTACAAGTAGTCCCATTGAAGTCAATGACACCAGTACTCACATACATAAAGTTACACGTATACGCAAATGTTTGCAGGATCAGGGCCTTATTTTGTTTAAGTATCCCTCATAAGAATTGTAACCCAAACAAGCTTTACCGAGATAAATACCACTGAGAGGATCAAACATCTTCTCTCTTCTCTATCATCTCCCTTTTTGAAGGATGATGATTAGTATTTATAAAATGAGATCTAAACAAGAACAGGAAAATATAGTTCTTAAGCAATCTGTACAAGAGAGAGACTGCTTCGTTGACTGCTAAGAAAAATATCACACTCTCAATAATCATGGTAATGGAAAATGTATTAAAATCCTCCAAAATCTGATAAGTAACTAATGGGATTGGGGTGGGGATTAGAAATTCTGAATGCAACTGCATGTATCAACAAAGGTATCAGTTATGCAATTAAAGTTCAGTGCACTTAAATTCATTGAAGCATGATTTTGCTATTTTAGTATATAAAATTTCATTCATTTAAAAATAAAGACCATAGAGAGAAAAGCATTCATTAACACACAATACTGAGACTGGCTATATACGCTCATGTACAGCAGGATCAGCTTAATATTTCCTTAATATCACCTGTGGGGGAAATCTGCCCTGTCACTACAGGAGGAGTGGACTACATTTTTATCTATTATCTAACAGCATCGTAGGCGTCTGTGGCACTTTGCACACAAATAAAAGATGCTGTCCTTCCCTAGAGGAGTTTACAATCTAGGTTAAACAACATGACATGACAAAGGGAGGGGGAAAAGCAGGAAACAGAAGAAGCCCACAAAGTCTGTTATGAGGTTTCTTGTTTTCACGTTTTATTTACGTTTTGTTGGATTTTTTTAAATTTTCTTTTTATTAGGTTGGTAAACTGGGATCTAGTGGATCTGTTCCATCCTTGATATAATAATCCTGCAGTGCACACTGAATCATGTATTTTACTAATTTAATATACTTATTTTTTTTGTCTTTATTGCGGGTGTTCACAAGAAATGCTCAGACTATTACGCAGTGTGATATTTGATTATTCTGAGGTTATGGAAGGTTAGTTTTTGAAAACAATAAAAAAGGCAGGGGGTAAATATATGCTCTTTCCTACTTAATGCTGGAGGTTTCTAATGCATTGTTTCTAGGATCCCACCAGGTATATTACTTGGCAATTGTAGTTTATGAAGGTCTATATTTATACTCTGCTGTATTAGCTTGGGAGCTACTCTTTGGGAAAGAAGAGAGCAGAAGGAGTAGGTAAACTTAAATTATAGGGGGGTTGGAAACAACCTTCATATTAAGATTGCCTGACATTTTCCTTACATTATAAAAACTACTGGTGATCTGGAGAGCTGTATCACATGAAAATCATAGAAATATGGGCCTGGAGGAACCTTGAGAGGTCGTCTAGTCCAGCCCCCTGCACTGAGGTAGAACCAAGTAAACCTAGACCATCCCTGACAGGTGTTTGTCTAACCTGTTCTCAAAAATTTCCAACAACAGACATTCCACAACCTCCCTTGGAAGCATATTCCAGTGCTTAACTATGCTTGTGATTTGGAAGTTTTTCCTAATGTCTACGCTAAATCTCCCTTGCTGCAGATTAAGCCCATTACTACTTGTCCTACCTTCAGTGGACATGGAGAACAATTGATTACTGTCCTCTTAAGCTATTTGAAGACTCTTATCAGGTTCCCCTGCAGTCTTCTTTTCTCGAGGCTAAACATGCCTAGTTTATTTTAACCTTTTCCTCCGAGGTCAGGTTTTCTAAACCTTTGATCATGTTTGTTGCTGTCCTCTAGATTCTCGTGGAGCACTCCAGTGAGGCCTCAGTAGTGCCAAATTAGGACAGTTACCTCCTGTGTCTTACATCTGTTAATACATCCCAGAATGTTAACTTTTGCAACTACATCATACTGTTGACTCTCATTCAATTTATAAAAGCAGCAAAGAATCCTGTGGCACCTTATAGACTAACAGAGGTTTTGCAGCATGAGCTTTCGTGGGTGAATACCCACTTCTTCGGATGCAAGTGATCAATTTATGATCTACTGTAACCACCCGATCCAGTTTTTCCCCATTTTGTAGTTGTGTGTGAGATTTTTTTTTCTTCCTAAGTGTAGTACTTTGCACTTGTCTTTACTGAATTTCATCTTGTTAATTTCAAACCAATTCTCTAATTTGTCAAGGTTGTTTTGACTTCTAATCCTGTCCTCTAACCTGCTAGCAACCCCTCCCAGTTTGGTGTCATTCACAAATGTTGTAAGCATACTCTCCATTCCATTAGACAAGCTATTAATGAAAATATTGAACAGTGACAGACCCCTGTGGAACCCCACTCTAGATATATCCTCCCATTTGACAGCAAACTTGAGCCACTACTCTTTAAGGATGGTCTTTCAACCTTTTAGGCACCCACCTTATAGTATTGTCTAGACCAGGGGTCGGCAACTTTTCAGAAGTGATGTGCTGAGTCTTCATTTATTCACTCTAATTTAAGGTTTCGCGTGCCAGTAATACATTTTAATGTTTTTAGAAGGTCTCTTTCTATAAGTCTATAATATATAACTAAACTATTGTTGTATGTAAAGTAAATAAGGTTTTTAAAATGTTTAAGAAGCTTCATTTAAAATTAAATTAAAAGGCAGAGCCCCCTGGACCGGTGGCCAGGACCCGGGCAGTGTGAGTGCCACTGAAAATCAGCTCGCGTGCCGCAGGTTGCCTACCCCTGGTCTAGACCACATTGCCTTAGTTTGCTTATAAGAATATGTGGAACTATATCAAAAGCTTTACTAAAATAAAGATCTATCATGACTCCAGCTTCCACCAATCTGCTAGTCACCCTGCCGAAGAAGGAAATAAGGTTGTTTGTCATGATTTGTCCTTGCCAAATCCATGTTGACTATTCCTTATAACCCTATTATCTAAGGGTTTTCAACCTGCTTGTTTATAATTTGTTCCAGTATCTTTCCTGATATTGAAGTTAGGCTGACTGGTCTATAATTCCTCTGGGCCTCTGTCTCCTTTTTTAAAGATAGGTATTATGTCTGCCCTTTACCAGTTTTCTGGGACCTTGCCTATCTTCCATGAATTCTCTCCGATAATGGCTAATGGTTCCAAAATTGATTCAACTAGTTCCTTAAGTACCCTACAGTTAACTTCATCAGGCACTGCCAAATTGAATACATCTAGGGTGATCAGACAGCAAGTGTGAAAAATCGGGACAGGGGGTTGGGGGTAATAGGCGCCTATAGAAGAAAAAGCCCCAAATATCGGGATTGTCCCTATAAAATAGGGACATCTAGTCACCCTAAATACATCCAACTTATCTACATAGTGTCTGACCTGTTCTTTTCCTATGGTGGTTTGTGTCCCTTCCCCTTTGTTAATACTATATTGAATATATGGTCCCAGTTTCCTTTTTTTAGTGAAGATTGAAGGAAAACAGCCATGAAACATCTCACCTTACTTGAGGAGCTGCGGGCGTTTCCTTTGTCTTTCTGTTGCTGCTAAGGTATTTGCAAAGCCACCTCTTACTGCCTTTTCTGTCCCTTGCTAGGTGTAACTCAGTATGTCAGTGCCTGGGCCTCAGGGCAGCCTCAGGAGCATGAAAACCAGGTAGTTTTGGGGGGTGCTGTCCGGAGTAACAGGGGCCCGCTCTGGCTAGCCCGGGACACTCCAGAAATCACGCGAAGTGTCTCCTCCAGAGCAAGGGGCAGGGCGGGATCAGCGCTCGGCTTCCTGCGCCTCCTTCCTCGCAACGTGCTTCCCGCTGCCTCCCTCCCTCCCTTCCCGGCCGCTCCCGCTCCGCGCCCCTGCCCCGTGGGCGGCCCCGCCGGCGGCAGGCGGAGCTGGTTGGCGGGCGAGCGTGGCGGTCCCTCCCCTGGCCACATGGGCTGGGAGTCCGGGCCGCCGCGCATGCGCCTGGCTCGCCCCTGACCCATTGTTGGGCTGGGGCTGACGTCCTGGGCCTCTGGGAGGAGCAGGGAGGGGGGGCAGCAGTGGGGGGAGGCGGGGGGCGCTGCTCGCGGCAGCCCCTTCTAGCCCTGCGGCTGCTGCTGGATGCAGGCGGCCGGCCGGCGAGCAGACAAAGGCGGCGGAGGGAGGCGCGGCGGCGGCGAGGGAGAAGCAGCAGGAGCAGGAGGGAGACTCAAAGTGCAGGCGGAGCTGTCAGCCCCGGGAGAAGGGGACCGGCCAGCAGCGGTTCCCGGCTCTCCAGCATGCCCAGCTCCATCTACCAGCCTGACGGGGGGGAGGCAGCCTGCTGCCCCCCTCACTGCCTGGGGCTGCTGAGCCCCCCGCCGCCGCCCCCCGCCGCCGGGGCTGGGCAGCAGGGGCACGAGGAACAGCCGCTGCTGGAGCCCGAGCCGGAGAGAGGAGGGCAGCAGCCCCCGCCCGATCAGGAAGAAGCGGCAGCAGCGCTGAGGTTTGCCCTGGACCAGCTCTCCATCTTGGGGTTGGAGGAGGAGGAGGCAGAAGAAAGGGTGATTGAAGCAGGAGGAGCGGAGGAGGAGGTGCTGGAGATTGGGGATGGAGGGCTGGATGAAATGGACCATGGCTCAGCGCTGGACAGGGGAGTTGGGATGCTGGGGGGGCTGCCGATGTTGGATCCAGATGTGAGCCCCTCCACCTCCAGCACCACTTCCCCTCCAGATGTGTTCAGCAACTTTCACCCCCACCTGGGCCACCACCACTCCATCTTGGCTGAACAGATGAGCATCATTGGAAGCAGAAAGAAGAGCGTGAACATGACTGAGTGTGTCCCTGTCCCCAGCTCTGAACATGTAGCGGAGATTGTGGGGAGACAAGGTAAACTTCAGCGGCCTTTTTTCCTTTTGTTTTACCCATTGTCTGTGTGTCTCTTCCCTTGTACCCCTTCAATTCCTCCACTCTATTATAGGCAGCTTTTCAGTTTTGATACCTTCAGGTAACACACTATCTAAAATGGAGAAAGGAGGAGATGCAAGTCCATGAGTCTGTATAATAAGCCAAAATATCTATATATATATGTCACTTAAAATATTCCCTCTATATGTACTGAGAGATTTTAATAGATCCTATATATGTAATTAGTGTCTGAATAACTTGACTTGGGAACCAGAGGACATTGGTAGATTTGGAGAGAAATGGAGATTCCTGTAGCTTAAATACTCCTGGGCCACTGCTCTGTACCAGTATCTAGTTAGAAAGGTTTTTGCCTGTCTTTTGGGAGCCATGGCATGCACAGAAATGTGTGTTCTATGCTGTCTAGGGGGAAAAAAATAAAAAACAATCAGAACGCATGAGATGCACTGGCCCATCCCAGTTTTTATTTGGGTCAGTTTTAGTCTTTGTTTCTTTGTGCTGAGGAGTGTGGAGTGGAAACTTGTTAGAAATAAAACCCCTTCAAACTCTTTATATAGAGACACTTTTCCTTCTATTTTATGAACAAGCCCGCTCTGTGTGCCATTTTAAAATGATTCCACATTTGTAAATATTTTACTAGAGTTTGCTGTTGTCTAAACTATATAGGCCTGCTACACACTGTGTATATTACATAGCTACACACCCACAAAGTTCTCATGTTTACTGGACTTCTCAAGTCTGTGGAAATAGACTGTAAAGTATAAATGACTATGAAATAGATGAAAATACTTCCATTTATTTAAATGATTTCCCCACACACACACTCTTAATGTAATATTTACTATAAGCCTTAATTGATCTCAGTTAGATTCTTAATTTCATCTACTAATTTAAAATATGTTAAACACTTGAGATATGAAGTAGCTGTGGGATCCCTGACTGCAAAAAAATCTGTCACAAAAGGACACAAGGGCACGCCTCAATGCTTGTGGTACTTAGCCGGGTGTGTGCCGGGTGGGTTTTGTTTCTTTAAAATAAAAATATATTTTAGTCTTTAAAGTTACTTCTTAAAGAAAAACCCAAAATAAATAAAATGGGCATTTTTAGTATCAAAAATCATTGTCGAGATCTGAGTCTTGCCTGTTTGCGAACTGACCTCCAGTGTATTTGGTTTGAGGTGCAGCCTTTCCTCCCTCATCTTTCTGCCTTGACCTCTGACTATTGCTTCTCTTTGTAGGTGTGTGGCTCATGGTGATCATTTCATTTTAATGGATAGGATTTGTGGGGCCCTTGTGCATTTTTCATGGGTGGAAGTGGGGTAGTGTGGCAGCCCCATTGTTCTCTTTGTTAGCTAGAGCCATGCTGTGATTAGCATGATGACATCATACTCTCTGCTTCCCATTGGCCTGCTCCCAGAGCTCCAACCCACTTCCAGGCATACACAATCCCAATTTATACCAACTGCTCATGCTCAGCCTCAACTTTCTGTGGTTCCCTTTCTATTACTGGAGGCTGTGCTGAGAGCTTGTGAAGCAGGGAAAGGTGGGCGTGATCGCTGTAAGGATGATACCTGGTTAACTGACTCCTGGGTCAGAGCATAGCAGGATCTCACTGCTTCTTGGCCAATGCCACAGGAAGTGTCAACTTAATCTCTGATCCCTCCTCTCTTGGGGGATAGATTCAATTATCTAATAGGTCTTTTCTATCTCTTAACTGTTAGGATCCCAAACCAGAGTCCAGTGCCCTTTCAGTAACTCAGATTTACTGTCTGCTTGGGTGACTGAACTATAGAAAAGCCACAATTCCAAGTCTCATCAACCCTTATTAAGTTAAACGTGTGTCTCCTTAAGTTGCGTGCTCCTAGTCCTCCAGGAAATACTTGGTGCAGAGGGAAGCCTGGATGCTTGTCAAACTCTGGGAACTGGTGTGGTTTATGCAAATGCGCTGCAAGGGCATTAATAATCAATGTGATTTAGGAGTGGCATGCGGTGAGGGAGAGAGCGCCCTGGAATAGCACATGCAAAGGCTGAAATGGGATTGAAACTTGGGTTCATAACACTAACGGAATGTAGTTGCTTCCACTACCCCCACCCCACAGCGTAAATATTGAAATGCCTTTTAATTTTATATTTTTCTGTTTTTTCCTCTTTCCGTGTTCCCTGTCTCCCCCATCTCCCGGCTCTTCCAGACAATTGGAGCCTGATTCAGTTCTGCTCTGTGGCCCCTTTTCTGTCACCTCTCTTGGCATAAAGAAATAGTAGGGCTGGCAGATTCAGCTCTGGAGGGATTCTCCCTGCACAAAGGAATTCCTAGGGTGCCATCAGGTTGGTGCTGCCCTGGCTGTGTGCCACCCCATGGAGGGGCATGTCGGGACTTTTCCAGGGGAGAGGGGATGTAGCTATTCTCAACCACCAGAAAAGCCCTTGAGACAACTGGTGCAAATTAGGACTGTTTTGAGACTGCTCCAACTTGCATCAGAGGTCAAACTGGATCTGACCCAGCCCCAGAATAGGGAAGGCACAAAGGTGATTTCACTTCCTCTGGTCCTGCATCAAGCTCAGCTTGAGTGCAGAAATGAAGTCAAGCCCTTCCCATTCACAGGTTGTCTGCTTGAAATTCTTGGCTCTGTGCAGATCTGTCTTGTACCTTTCCCCAGACATGGGATCTAACTTTCCACTGTGCCCTCAACCCTTTTTGGGAAGTACAAGTAGTGCTCTTGTGGTTTTGAGGCCCCCTGCACAAGTATCTCTGAGCCTTTTTTAGCCCCACCAGAGGGATGAGAGCTGTGGTTTTAAATGACTGGGGCTTCTGTGCATAACTGCAGTGTCCTATGAATCTTTTATGTCTGCATGAAACTGGTGTGAAATACAAGGTCCAAAATGAATTGGGTACCAAGATCCCCTGAGCACTATGGACACATGAATATTAATCCTTACAATATGCTTCTATGTTAAAGTCTACTTTAGTAGGATGTCCCAGCAGATGGGATCCGGGGGGGAGGCATAGCTCAGTGGTTTGAGCATTGGGCTGCTAAACCCAGGGTTGTGAGTTCAATCCTTGAGGGGGGCCACTTAGGGATCTGGGGCAAAATCAGTACTTGGTCCTGCTAGTGAAGGTAGGGGGCTGGACTCGATGACCTTTCAGGGTCCCTTCCAGTTCTATGAGATAGGGATATCTCCATATGTGTAGTGTGGGAAATGCTTTGTTCCAGGGATGTTTACAAGGATGAATGCACCATGGGCCCCTGCAGGCAGAGAGTGCAATGGAAGGGTCATGAGTGAAATCAGTTTGACCTAAGCAACCATTGGACATTTTATCCACATCACACGCTCACTGTGCAGTCCAGAAAGACTCAGTGTGTGTATTCAGGGGAAAGTCCTGGACTCGGAGTGTTGCAGATCTGGATTGAGGTGCATCGGCAGAGCTTTTCACACACGTTTTTTGGAGCAAAGACCATGCCTTCCAATATGTCTGAAGCCCACTTAGCCCTTTGTGGGAGTAACTGGAAGGCAGATACCAGCCCTTGGCTGTACTGTGTTTAGTCGCCTGGCTTCCATAAGCACCAAACTGAACTATCACAATAGACTGAGTGTGAAAGACTTCAAGAGCCCCGTTCTGTTGGGCAGCAGTTTCCCCATCAGAGTGTGTAACTAGCTACTTGTGTCAAGGCTGACCCATGAAATACGTTGTTCACTGTGACTCCCCACCCTTCTTCCAAGTCTATTAACCTTGTTGTTCCCTGGGACTTTCGGGGACCCGCCGAGGCTGGCCTGTGCTGTGTAAAGAAGCACATCGGCTCGGTCACCACAACTGGCTCTCATCAGCCGAGCTTACAGAAACAAGGAGGTGTTCAGCAAAACGAGACCGAGCAACCCCCCATCCCAGGGCAAGAGGCTGCTGGAGCGGTTTTGGGGAAGGTGCCCAGCGGCTGTGCATCTTCCTGCAAGCTGCCTAAGAGTGGGGAGCATAGGGCCCTTCCCCTCTCCTCCGCATCCTTACTGCTTCGGATGGCACACGGTGGTACCAAAAGGCAGCTCAGCCCAGAGGGATTAAGTTGTCATGCCTTTGCATGCAAACCCATTCATGAATCTGGCTGTGGGCGGGGCCGGCTCTAAGGAGTGCTGTAGGCATTAATTGCAGTAATATGGTCGTCTTTTGAACCAGCGAAAACCATAGCAGTACTAATGAAACCAGTGCTGGGCGAGGGCGGGGTTACTGGAGCAGAGGAATTGATGGAGGTTACTGGCCCACGCTTCTGACATCCCCTCTCTTCAGCTAGGCAGCAAGTTACCATTGATTGGAGCAGGGAAAGGACTCCGGGGTTCTATTAGCTCTGACTTGGAGTTGAGGTGTGACCTTGGGCGAGTCACTTCCTCTCTCTGGGACTCAGTTTCCCCATTTGTGATATGGGGACAGTTCTTATCTCGGCAAGGGATTTAGAAGAGTTGACGTTTGTACAGATCCTTGGAGGAAAGGTGTTAGAGAAGGGTGAAATACGGCTGCTGTTTGACCTCACTCCAGGAGTCCCAGTAGTTCCAACACTGAGAACATGCTGTAAGACCACGAGTCCCAACTTCACATGCGTGATGATGTATTGCGCTCACCTAGGCCTGCTAATGATCTTCCTTTTGTTTTACTCATCTCTCTTCTTTCTGAGCCCTAACCTAGCTCTTCTCTCTGCCTTCACGCCCAGCATGTCAGATAAAAGGAGCATTTTATCATATCCCTTTGTCAGTCTGAAATTCCCTTCCCAAATGTGTCTTCCCCTTGGTCTGAGCTCAGGGCCAGAAACACCCTGTGCTATTACAGAGATCTCCTCTCACTGCATTATCTGAGTGCTAATCTTGGCTGACACTAAGGGTATGCTACACTGCAACTCCCCCCCACCCTGCAGTAGCAAGTCTCAGAAGCCAGGTCAACTGACTCGGGTTTGTGCTGGGCTAAAAATAGCAGTCTAGATGTTCCTGCACGAGCTCCGAAACCCGGCAAGGATGGTGGGTCTCGGCGCCTCAGTGGAAATGTTTACGCTGCTGTTTTTAGCTCCATAGAGAGACCCTGAGTCAGTTGACCCAGGCTCTGAGGGTATGTCTACACAGCAAAGAAAAACCCGCAGCTGGCCCATGCCAGCAGACTCGTGCTTGCAGGGCTCGGGCTGCAGGGCTGTTTCATTGCTGTGTTGACTTCCTGGGTTGAGCTGGAACCCAAGCACTGGGACCCTGCCACTTCACGGGGTCCAAAAGCCCGGGCTCCAGCCCAAGGCCAGATGTCTACACAGCAGTGAAACAGCCCTGCAGCCCGAGCCAGCTGGCATGGACCAGCCACGGGTGTCTAGTAGCTGTGTGGATATACCGCAGGCTTTTTTTGCAGGGTAGATGTATCCTGACTTTCTCTGCTGTGGCCTGAAGCAAGTGGCTCAGTCTCCCTGCCTCAGCTTCCCCACCATCTGGAGAAAGCGCAGAGCTACAACTCATGCCTGCCTTTCCCAGTGGTGGTGTAAGGATGAATTCATTACCGTTTGCAGGGCGCTTTGGAGCTGAAGAGTGCAACAGAAGTGCTAAATGTGATCGCTCTCCTCTTCATCTAGCCCCAGCCCTGGCGCCTCTCGTGCCAGTGTTGTTCTGTTACACAAGGGATTGCAAGCGCTGTACTAAATGCTTTTTTTGCCTCTGTCTTCACAGACAAGGTCAGCTCCCAGACAGCTGCACTCTGCAGCACGGTATGGGGAGGAGGTGACCAGCTCTCTGTGGAGAAAGTAGTAGTTCGGGACTATTTAGGAAAGCTGGACGAGCACAAGTCCATGGGGCCGGATGCGCTGCATCCGAGGGTGCTAAAGGAGTTGGCCGATGAGATTGCGGAGCCATTGGCCATTATCTTTGAAAAATCATGGCGATCGGGGGAGGTCCCGGACGACTGGAAAAAAGCTAATGTAGTGCCCATCTTTAAGAAAGGGAAGAAGGAAGATCCAGGGAACTACAGGCCAGTTAGTCTCACCTCAGTCCCTGGAAAAATCATGGAACAGGTCCTCAAGGAATCAATCCTGAACCACTTAAAGGAGGGGAAAGTGATCAGGAACAGTCAGCATGGATTCACCAAGGGCAAGTCATGCCTGACTAACCTAATTGCCTTCTATGATAAGATAACCGGCTCTGTGGATGAGGGGAAAGCAGTGGATGTGCTATTTCTGGACTTTAGCAAAGCTTTTGATACAGTCTCCCACAGTATTCTTGCCAGCAAGTTAAAGAAGTATGGGCTGGATGAATGGACGGTAAGGTGGATAGAAAACTGGCTAGATGGTCGGGCTCAACGGGTAGTGATCAATGGTTCCTTGTCTAGTTGGCAGCCGGTATCAAGTGGAGTGCCCCAAGGGTCGGTGCTGGGGCCGGTTTTATTCAATATCTTCATTAACGATCTGGAAGATGGTGTGGACTGCACCCTTAGCAAGTTTGCAGATGACACTAAACTGGGAGGAGTGGTTGATACGCTGGAGGGTAGGGATAGGATACAGAGGGACCTAGACAAATTAGAGGATTGGGCCAAAAGAAATATGATGAGGTTCAACAAGGACAAGTGCAGAGTCCTGCATTTAGGACGAAAGAATCCCATGCACTGCTATAGACTAGGGACCGAATGGCTGGGCAGCAGTTCTGCAGAAAAGGACCTAGGGGTTACGGTGGACGAAAAGCTGAATATGAGTCAACAGTGTGCCCTTGTTGCCAAGAAGGCTAATGGCATTTTGGGTTGTATAAGTAGGGGCATTTCCAGCAGATCGAGGGATGTGATCATTCCCCTCTACTCAGCACTGGTGAGGCCTCATTTGGAGTACTGTGTCCAGTTTTGGGCCCCACACTACAAGAAGGATGTGGATAAATTGGAGAGAGTCCAGCGGAGGGCAACAAAAATGATTAGGGGGCTGGAGCACATGACTTACGAGGAGAGGCTGAGGGAACTGGGATTGTTTAGTCTGCAGAAGAGAAGAATGAGGGGCGATTTGATAGCTGCTTTCAACTACCTGAAAGGGGGTTCCAAAGAGGATGGATCTAGACTGTTCTCAGTGATAGAAGATGACAGAACAAGGAGTAATGGTCTCAAGTTGCAGAGGGGGAGGTTTAGGTTGGACATTAGGAAAAACTTTTTCACTAGTAGGGTGGTGAAGAACTGGAATGGGTTACCTAGGGAGGTAGTGGAATCTCCTTCCTTAGAGGTTTTTAAGGTCAGGCTTGACAAAGCCCTGGCTGGGCTGATTTAGTTGGGTTTGGTCCTGCTTTGAGCAGGGGGTTGGACTAGATGACCTCCTGAGGTCCCTTCCAACCCTGAGATTCTATGATTCTATGATACTGCTGACGGTGGCATGAGACCTTGGATCAGGGAAAGGAGGTGGGGACATGCGTAGCAACTAAGCTTGAGCAGCCTCTTTCACCAAAGAGAGAGCCCCCATCCCAGGGGGCTAGTTGAGATGTGCTGGCCAGGGTCTTGCTAGAACAGAGGTGCGCAGACTACAGCCCTGGGACCGTCCTGCTTCAGTCCTTGAGCTCCCAGCCGGGAGGCTCGCCCCTGGCCCCTCCCCCGCTGTTCCCCCTCCCCCGCAGCCTCAGCTCGCCGTGCCGCCAGCGCTCTGGGCCCCGGTGCTCTAGACTGCACGCAGCATGGCTGGCTCTGGCCGGGCAGCGGAGCTGCCAGTCCTGGTGCTCTGAGCGGCATGGTAAGGGGGGCGGGGAGTGGGAGGGCTGGATAAGGGGTCGGGCGTCCCGGGGGGCAGTCAGGGGACAGGGGGCGGTTGGATAGGTGTGGGAGTCCCAGGGGGCTTGTCGGGGGCGGGGGTGTGGATGGGGTTGGGGCAGGCAGGGAACAGGGAGAAGGGGGGGTTGGATAAATAATAAATGGAGATATACCTATCTCATAGAGCTGGAAGGGACCCCGAAGGGTCATCGAGTCCAGCCCCCTGCCTTCACTAGCAGGACCAATTTTGCCCCAGATCCCTAAGTGGCCCCCTCAAGGATTGAACTCACAACCCTGGGTTTAGCAGGCCAATGCTCAAACCACTGAGCTATCCCTCTCCCCTGGATCCCAGGGGGCGGTCAGGGGACAAGGAGAAGGGGGGGTTGGATGGGTCAGGGGTTTTGAGGGGGGCAGTCGGGGTGGGAAGTGGGAGGGGGCAGATAGGAGGTGGGGGCCAGGCTGTTTGGGGGGGGGGCACAGCCTTCCCGACCCGGCCCTCCATACAGTTGCGCAACCCCGATGTGGCCCTCGGGCCAAAAAGTTTGCCCAGCCCTGTTCCAGAGGTTCCCAAGGGGCTGTCCCAGCAGCTAGTGCTGTAAACATCTCTTGTAGGTAAGCCCTGCCCATCCTCGGACTTGCCTTGGTGCTGCTGGGGATGGCAGCACCGCAGGCTGGCCTGTCTTCGGTCTCGGGGTGTGCTAGAGGGTAACTGTAGCCATGCTGCGTACCAGCCCCTGCCTGATGGATGCTAAAGTGGGGGAGGGATAGCTCAGTGGTTTGAGCATTGGCCTGCAAAACCCAGGGTTGTGAGTTCAATCCTTGAGGGGGCCACTTAGGGATCTGGGGCAAAATCAGTACTTGGTCCTGCTTGTGAAGGCAGGGGGCTGGACTCGATGACCTTTCAGGGTCCCTTCCAGTTCTATGAGATAGGTATATCTCCATATATTATTATTATAAGTGGAGTCAGCCGGCTTCATACAGAGTCTTGTGGGACAGGAGCTGCTGAAGTGAAAGGAGGGCTAAGCTAGTGGAGAGGGGCTTGGCCAGACCAAAGGCAGGAATAGAGAGACCCAGCTTTAAATGAATTCAGCAGCAGTATCACAAACCAAGGCGGAAAGAACCTATTTCCCCTCCCTACTGTCCAGCTTGCTTCCTGGTCCTGTGCTCTGTCCTTGGGGAGGCTGGGGAGGGAGCAGCCAGGAGCATAGGGGTGATGTGCTTGTTTTGTCCCACAGCCCAGCTCTGGCTTCCATTTGGGGAGTGAAGACAGAGCTCAGGCAGCCTGAATCCAAAGAGTTCTTGCCTGTGTGGCAGCACATGTCCTGGCTAGTGGGGCGTGATAAGCCATGCAGTGTGAATAAGTCAGTTACTTTCCTCAAGTCCAAGCCTGAGCCAAGAGCAGTAAACCCAGTGTGTGAATGCGGACTCTATGCTTACGGTGCAAAGGGGACTCTGATTTGGAGCAGTCCTGCAGCCGTGGCCACGCTGCACTAGCTAGGAATGTCGGGGAGATATTTTCTACCCTGGTGGCACTTCGAAGTGAGAGACTCTTAATCCCCCTCTGGTTTCTCACCAACATCACCCCAGGTCAGTTTAGAGAGGCGATGGGCTCCAGCAGCTGCTGCCCCACCCCTGGCGTTCATGAAGTACTCCCCGCTGAGAAGGAGCCCCAAGCATGTCATGCATCCTGCATCTCATGATGCTTTGCATAGCCCTGGTGACTTGGCCAGATTCCAGCTTGGGTAACTGCATTCTGCCTCTGCCCTGTTTCCGCTGTTCTTCACTTCCTGTCCTAAATGGATGGTAACTTCTTAACAGCGCACAGCAACGCTGCGCCATTTCCACCCCAGAGGTGGGTGCAGTTCATAAGTGGCTTCTGCGATTTCTGTGTGTGGTTCTGTACATTAGCGTCTCCGTCTAAAGCGCGTCATGATCCCTCAGGGATGAAAGGCAGAGTGTCAGCGTAAGATGATTATCACGATATATGTGCCTGCTATTGAAACGTAGCCGTTCTGCCCCGCAGCACTGCAGGAGGGGCCGTGGAGAGAGTCGCATGCCCATTTAAAATAACACGGAGGAATTTGGCCAAACAGCAGAGTATAAATGTCAGCAGGTGACTGGGGCTTGGAAGGGAGGATTTCAAGAGGAGCATCCCATTTAAACCAGTCTATTGAGTCACCTTTGCTGGGTGGAGATGTGGGTGGGGACCAAGCTTGGACGCTTGGTTTGAATACAGCTATAGCCACCTTCGCCCCCCGCTCTGCACTGAGAAAAGCATCCCGACCCGGGACAGCACGTGCTTGATACTCAGTGGCACTAGAGCACGTGCTTAAAGTTAAGCACCTGTTGACATGCTGTCCCGATCGAGGCCTAAGTCAGGACTGAACATTTTCTTTTAGGACCCTGGAGTGAAACGTAACCTAATCTATTGCAGCTGGAGATGAGGGAACCTCTCGGTGTGTTTGTCAAACCAAGCGGGAGCAAATGGATGAGTTACAAACTGGAATGTCTCTGCGAGTGGTTCCCCCGGGGGCCGAGCGAGATTCGCTTTTGTCTGTAATAGAAACGCGGATCTAACTTTGTTGTTAGACTTGTAGCAAAGTTTGTGCCCTTCTCCTCCCCTCCCCCCACTGAACGATGGACGCCGCCAGGCAGCAGAGCCTTGTTCTGTGTTAATACCGTACAGCAACGCGGCTCATCCTGCCCAGCTCTCTGAGGCAGGGAGTGGCTTGTGCTCCGTTTGTACGGCGCCTGGGCCCTGACTAGGGCTCTTAGGTGACCTGCAAATACAAATAGTAAATACTAAGTGTAGCCACACCGCCACCTTTGGGAACGTTACTGGCCCCTCGACAGCGCTGATGGGCAGCTCTCCTTCTCCCTGTTGGCACAGCCAGGCCTGCCATTCAGCCATTTCGTCACCCTTTGGATCAGGGCGGTCGATATCGCTCCCTCCCCAGTGGTTTCTCCAGACGGTACGGCTCCCCTCTGTCCTAGCTCTCCGGGGCTGTCCCACCCGTCTGCATCCCTTCCTCCCCTGCCCCAGTGCTCCGCTTTCCAACCCTTGCCCTCTTCACACCTCTGCTGCCCTGTTCCATCCTTAGTGAACAAAGACCCCTCCCAGATACTGGTGCTCTCCTGGACATCCCAGCTGCCCAGGGCAGTGCAAGCTGCTACCTAGTAACTGTCCCTGCATAGGATACGGCATCCTTTGTGTGCCGGGTCGGGATTCCTGAGTGTGCTAACAGATCTGTGGCTGCTCTCTACGGAACCGTGGCCTGCACCGTTTCCCATTGTCCAGTGCTCTGTGCGTATGCTGCAGTGTAGTCTCAATCCCCAGCGTGGCTTGGTTTCTGGCGGTTACTTAAATACACGTCTGTACAGGTTTCTGTCGTCTATTGTTTTTAGGTTGGATCTGCCCTTGCAACTTGTAAATTACAAGCCGCTCAGTCTGTATGTCCAGGCCAGCCATTCACCTCCTGCTGTGGCAGGCAGCTGACCCTCTCCACTGTGCGAGCTCCCTCCGAAACTCTTCTCTGGCCATTTACTAAGGGCCTGATTCAGCAAAGCACTGAAGCACGTTCTTAAGCTCCATTGGAATCTAAGGCCTGGGCTGCACACGGATTTTACAGTGTCCGTTCGGAGAGGGGTTTATTTGACCAGTGTCGTTATACTGGGAATGCCCTGTGTGGCTGCAGTTGTACTGGTATAAAGGTGCCTAGTACTGATGTGGCTGGTTCCCCTTCCCATACAGGAATAAGCTATACGGGTGCAGCTTTGATACCAGTAGAACTGCAGCCATAGTAAAGGGCGGTACCGCTGTAACTGGACCCATCTAGTTAAGCACTACAGAAGATACTCGCTAGTAGCAACATACAGGTCTGTCTCATCTTACGCTGGGGTTACGTTCCACGGTCAGCGCGTAAAGCGAAAACCGCGTATAGTCAAAATTACACTGAGTGTAATGGCGGGCAGAATCGCCCGCACTACAGCAACAGTATTTAAATTGTTATTTTTCTCTTTTGTTGTTGTTTTTTTCTTGTTTTTGCCGACCGCATAAAGCTGAAATCGCACATGTTAAATGCGCCTAAGATGCGACAGACCTGTACTCGTTCCCTTTTGCTGTGTTGCTCCTAAGCAGCTGTTGCTGTTATGGGGCGTTTCGTCTGACCAAAGCCAGCCTGCTTTTTCTGAGACATAAAATACTGTAGCTCCAGTACTCGCTAACTATCTATAATTGCAACAATGCAATGTATGGTTGTTGTTATTGCTACAGTATTGCATTAGTGTACATACTGTACATTTTAACATGTGTTCTGTTCTGCATTTGTAGCCTGCTAACATATTGTAGCAATAAAGTGGTATTCATTGAGTTAACATTATAAAAGTATCAAGTTTTATTTTTATGTTTTGAGAACAATCAGACATCGACCATGATAACAAACACAGCCTCTTTGCTCTTACTTGTAAACATTTTTTATACTCGCACTTAACTGTAATACTTCATATGCCCTGTAAGTCACCCTGGATAAGGGCATCTGCTAAGCAAATAAATAATACTGTAATAACCTAAATTAAAGTATTATTCCACATCCAAATGCAGTCTGTTTATACAGTATCCACTTGTAAATTAATTATGAATGGATAAACTCATTTCAGGTGAAAGAACTCTGTTAATTTGCTCTGCTTCTTCTCAGTCACAATTTTGATTTGAAGATGGAATTCAATGTCCCTAAGAGACCTGTAGACCCTGTCACGTAGTCCCCCTAGCTGCGAAAAGTGCCAAAGTTTGTTCAAAACCTTCAACAGCGTAGAGTTGGTTGGAGGTGGAACGTCATCAAAATTATACTCACTCTCTTGACGTTTCATCAACACAAGCTCGTTTCTCTGGCCTTGCAGCAGCTGCAGCTCAGTAATTCCTCATCGGGCAGCTCTCCGAACGTGAGCAAATCTTCAGCCACAGCAGCTACTAAGTCCGCTTTTTCCATGTTGACTGGAAGTGGGACATCGTTCAGGGGGGTCGACAAACTCTTCGACATCCTCGTCTCGCCCACCTTCCACGGGCACAACAAATTTGCCTCTCCTGAAACAGTTGGAAATTGTTGTCGGCTTTACATCTTGCCAGGCCTCAGCAACGGGATGAACCAACGAGTTGAAGAAGGGAACGTGAAGGACCAACAAATACTGCTCCATTACCACTGTAACCAGGATCCGGATTATCCCGATTCGGTCTGCTGTTTGCGGCCTTGGTTTCCAGGGTGTGCACGGGGTGCGTGACGAGAATGTAGCAGCACTGACCTTGCGTGTTCTAGGGGTATCGCCCTCATCTCCCATTGCAGAGGGGTTCCAATTCCCTGCTTTTCCACAGACCGTGTGTGACTTGGGCAAGTCATTTCATCCCTCCCCACCTCAGCATGGGATCTGTAAAAGGGGGATGATGCTGGTAACCTTGGACTGTGCTACACAGATGGTCCCTTCTGGCCTTAAAATGAATCTGTGGGTGCTCGGCCCATCAGCAGACCTGGCCCCAACCCTGTAACCCCTACGGCACTAAAGAGTAGCCTTTCCCCAGCTCATATTGAATTGCCCTGGGGATTAGATGCCTCCCCCATGCAGTAACGGTGTCATCCGGTGGCCACTAGAATTATTCAGAGAAGGGTATTTCTTAAGGCATTAACTAGAGATGGATCTGGGTGGTGCTTGATTTGTGATTTACCCTGGTGATGATGGAAGTTCAGGTACATTGTACCTGTTCAAAGAGGGTGGGTTTTCCTACCGATCTCAGCATGAAACCTCTCGTGCTGAGGGCTTCTGCCTTAGCCAGAGGAGCAGAGTTTGGTTTTATTTTGGAGCAGTTGTATGAACTCTCCCCTCTGTTCTGCACCCAAAGGAAGCCCAGCAATAGCAGCTGTTTCAATGGCCTCACAATAGAAGCCCCCCATTGGTGCAATGCGCATGCTGGAGGCTGGCGTCACAGGAAGTGAGGAATGGCACTGTTCCTGGGCCAGAATAATAGGCAGCCCTTTGATGTCAGGCCACAAAGCATTACTGGGAGCATGGCCAGCACATGTGCAAATACAGCAGCCCTCTTGCACCAGTGGCTGCCATTTTGGACTTTGGACCTCACTGAACCTTTCAGAAGCTCCTGTTTTTTTTAATGCTCCCAAGAAACATGAGAGAGGTTTTTAAGGGAAACGTTTCAAATCCCAGGTGTGAGGGTCGTCTCCAGAGGAGCATGCACTGGACTCCGAGCCCCACTGCACGTCCACCAGGCTTCCTTCCTTTACAGTATCCGCTTTAACCCTGCATTGATTGTGAGCCCGATTCTTCCCTGCTGTCATTTACACCTGTGCAAAGCAAATGTAAAGTGCTGCCAGATCCCAATGGCAGTGTTTTACACACACATTGCACAGGTGTACGCGACTGCACGAGGTGCCCGGTGGTGAAGAACCAGCCCTATAGCTCATAGGAGAGGAATGCAGTGAGCGTGGTATATATAAAATACACACTGTTAAAATAACATTGCCGGCCTTACTGACAGGTGCACTATCCCGGTCACATCCGGCTTTGCTTATGGAAAACAGGCAGCATAAAGGGTGAAACGTGAATCATAGAAGATTAGGATTGGAAGAGACCTCAGGAGGTCATCTAGTCCAACCCCCTGCTCAAAGTAGGACCAACCCCCAACTAAATCAAATGTTGCTGATCAAAGACCTCGGGCCTGATTTGGAACCCTCGTGGCTTCAGTCGGCTTTGGCAGGAGCTGGGGGGTATTCAGCATCTCTGCAAACCGGGTTCTTAGGTGCCTTAGAGGTGTGAACAGAGCAGGGGCTGACTACCGCCTGCCTTCCCTTGGGCCATTCAGCTGATCGCTTTTGCCAGGAGACCCCAGAATCCTGATCTCTGCTGAATGAAGGAAGTGACTCAATTATTTTGGGCCAGATTTACCCTGCTCTAGCTTCAGTGGCGTAACAGCCGGGATGCATCTCCCCTTTAACATTTCGGATCAGCTCCGTACTAAAGGGTCAAGTGAGACCATTAATAGTTTGGGATTTGAAAAGTTCTTACTGAAATTCCTGGCCCAAAGCTCTGTGTGTGTGTGTGTGAACTCTGCGCTCTCCTGTTTCTAGGGGATCAAGTCCCAGAACTTTTCTCTTTTTTGCTACTGCATTTCATTTCCTGGCAATCTGTTTGAGTTGCATCCTTTCCCTGACGGAGGCAGAGTCAAGGGAAATGCGTGGAGAGAGAACCCTGGCAAGATCCTTAGCGTAATGAGACTTGAAGTGGGTAGGAAACTTCCTTCAATGTAACGTGTGGCCAGCGTCATGTCAGCCTAGAAGTGTAGATGCATTTTTATCAATGTGATGGATGCATTGAAGCAGAGCTACGGTACAGATGCACCAGCCATCTTGACGTGGTAGGCTCATTTCCATGTCAATACGTAGCTGTCTCACCACAGTGCTGAGGACTGACTCCTAGGAGCAAAGCAAACAGCGTGTGTATGTAGTTCTTTCCTGTGGCCGGCGAGAAAGGCAGAAGGCTCCCTTTCAATGCAGGCTTTGTGCCGGTCCCCCCAACCTCTCATTGCATGGGACTGAGCCGCTTACTATACACGGTGAGATTCGAATGAGCACATTACTCGAGAGTGCCGGAGACGTGAGTCTTCCTCCAAACCCAGGAGTAACAAAAGCCCAAGGATCCTCAGCCCTGAGTTAGTGCTCTGCCAGCCGTGCCTCTTGAAGGCAGCAGGATCGAGTGGTCCCAAAATGGGACAGGGAGTCAGGCAACCTCGGTTCTGTTCCTAACGCTGCCACTTATTTGCTGTGTGACTTTGGGCAAAGTCTCTTAACCTGTCTGCTCCTTTCTTTCACCACCAATAAACTGGGGAGAACATCTGCCATGGTGGCAACTGCTTTGAGATCTTCAGGTTAAAGGAGCTGCTTGTAGGCCTGATGGTTCATCTCCACGCCCAGAGCGTTCCCCTCATCTCACAGATCGGGGAACTGGGACCCAGAGCAGGAAATGGCTGGCCGCAGGAGAGACAGCCCATCAGTGACACAGCCAGGCTGGTAATTCAGGAGTCCCAGCCTCCCAGACCCACTTAAGCAGACTAAGCCTGGCCGCACTGACCAACCCATAAATATACCCACCCAGCAGGCTACTAAATGAGTCGTGTCCTTACAGCCCCTAGCCATAAATACACCCACCCAGCTGTTGCCCTAAATTAGTGCCCAAAAAAACCCCACCAACAAAAGAGACAAATGTTTTTCAATTGACATTCAACTTCCTGCATGCTCTGAGCATGGTGCGGCCCTTTATGATTCTTATGGTGCCTCCCAGAGGCCGGCAGATGGAGTCCAGTGGGCTGCAAGAGGGGATGAACTCAGGTGTGTCCTCCAGTCTGAGCCCAGAAACGCAGCCCTGTGGCCATTCTGGCTGACCACACCTGGCGTGCCGTGTGTGTGTGTGTGTGAGAGAGAGCCCCTCGAAACGGTGCTAACAGGGCAATTAATCTTCACTCCTTTTATCAGGGAGTGTCATCGGCTAGTCGGCTCCCCTCACTGAGCAGCTTCCATAAGTAAAATCCAGCTGCATCTATTTGTTAGGTTTTCTTTCTCCTCACTCCCTTCTGCCCCCCCCCCCCATTCACATCTGGGTGGGTGGGGAAAACCCCGACATGCCAAGCGTCAGCCCCCTGCTGTGTGCAGCAGCTGACATACCAAGCTCTCCGAATTGCGGTGGAGGGGGATGTGAGGAGGAAAGAGCCTGGCATAGCCATAACTCGCAGGCAGTCAGCTGCATCTAATCCTGAACTGGTGCTGAAACCAGCGTGAACTCTGCTGTAATGTGGGGATCTGCTATAGGTCACGCTGAGCAGACTTAGCCACAGGCCAGGGCTGTAATGTACCTTAGGCACGCAAGTGACTTTGGGGCTCGTGCCCCCAAATCTACATGTTGCCAACCCAAGAGCTAAATTCTTTGCAGTGAGCAGGTTTGCTTCTCTGCTTTATTTGCTGTCTTTTATAATATATATATAGAGAGATATACCTATCTCATAGAGCTGGAAGGGACCCCGAAGGGTCATTGAGTCCAGCCCCCTGCCTTCACTAGCAGGACCAATTTTTGCCCCAGTTCCCTAAGTGGCCCCCTCAAGGATTGAACTCACAACCCTGGGTTTAACAGGCCAATGCTCAAACCACTGAGCTATCCCTCCCCCCCTTTCTAGCACCTAGAACAACAGATCTGTAGTGGAGCCAACACCCCTTTTTGTCTGCTCCACTCCAAGACTTAGGGAGACCCCGGGTTGGTGACTCTAGGCAGTGCCAGCTGGAACTTAGAGAGACCGAGAGAACCACGGGGTCTGTCTGTGTCCAGCAGACTCAATACAGAATCCACTTTACATTCTGTCCAGCACAATTCAGTCTTTCTCTGAACACTACAAGTCGCTGGGTGCTTGAATACAGTCAAGATCTTAGGCCACAATCCTTTCAGAGGCTCCATCTGCCTGTATAATTACTGCCATGTGGAATCCCATTGCAGTCACTGGGTCTCCAGGTGGGAGTAACTATACTTTAGCTCTTCTCCTGATGGAGGAGGCCCAAGAGAGTGGCATACATCTCTTTCCTTACTCACCCCGGCTCTAGGAAATATCCCCACAGCGGCTAGTACCACAGAGTCTTGACTGAGGTCTTGTCTACACTGAAAAACTAGCTCCAGTGTAAATTCTCTTGATTTAGTTCTCCTGATGCAAACCCCTAACGTAGGCACATTGCACCAGCACCAAGTCGGGGTCACGCTCTCTGCTGAAGCACCATTGGTGTAACACCAGCATAAGCCCCACGGTGCCGGCTCGGCCCTGCGTATGTCAGAAAGGTTCCATCAATGTAACTGCATCAGTGTGGTCACACCAGTCTGAATATCCTTCATGCACAGGCCTAGAATGGAGCTTCCTGTTCTGTTTTATACACAGTTGTGCCAGAGGAGCGTAGTTATACCACGCTCATCACCGTAGTATCGGAGCGCCTTCCAGTTGTGCATTAAGCGCCCTGACCAATCACGTCACGTTGTTTTTCTCCTTCTCTCCCCAGGAGGAGAAGCATGTGCAGGATCGTGTCTTGTTCTAGTAGAATTTTAGGGCCCCCCCCCCCTTTTTTTTTTTAAATATACATGTTGCTCTCTATTTACGTTAGAGAAGCCAGGTCAAAGAAATGCACCCAGCACTGGGAGTGGAAGGTTTGTGACGTTCCTTAGTTCCTGGGGGAAGTTCATTCCACAATCTCGGACCAGCCCCCGAGAAAGTTCTGTCCCCCACACAGATGAGCTGATGTTAGTGTCCCATTGGGCCAGAGAAATGCAGTTGTCCGCTACAACTAGTAAAGCTGTTGACCACAGTTGTCCTCCTGGAGCTTTGTCATGGGAAAGCATAGCAGCCACCCAATATGACCTTGATTGGCCATTGCTGGGCTTCTCAGTCTAGGTTCTGTGCATAATCTCCAGAGCCGGGGAGTCTTCTTAGGGCTTTTTAAAACTACTTCCCCACTCCTTTCTCATCCTCCATAGACTATGTCTGGTCCCCAAGCTCAGAACAGCTGGTTGGGTCCCGGGCTTTAGTGACACCTTGATGCTCCTGTTTCAAATGTAACTCATTTCTCTTGTTGGCTTCTTCAGAGTTGAATGTATTTAACCACTGTGAGAGAGCTCCTGTTTGATAGGGCCGAGCCCCGGTCATTCCCACGAATGACCAGGAGACCCCTTTGTCAATGACTGGCTGGATTTTGTAAGTGATGAATGGACGCGATCAAAAAGCAAGGAGTTGGCATCTAACAATGCACTCTGCTTGCTCATTTTGACAAAGTTCAGTTTTAATTTTCTGACACACTTAATGCCCTTGTCAGTGTGCTGTGGTATACTTCCTAAAAGCAGCCACGACCTGACTACAGCCTCTTTGCGGGGATGTGGTGAAAGGAGACCCATTTTATATGCAGATTACTACGGTTCTACAAAGCCTAAACCTTGGGCCTGGTCCAGTGGTTAGGTCTCCAGCCTGGGACTTGGGAGAGCCATGTTCAAGCTCCTGCTCCACCACAGAGTGTCTGTATGATCTTGGGCATGTCAATGTCTCCCTGCCTCAGTTTCCCACCTATACAATGGGTATAATAGCCCTGCCCTGATGCACATGGGTTCTGTGATGACAAATGCCTTGCAGATTGTGAGACGTGCTGTCACTACAGTGATGTGGGGGACATATGCCTTAGACAGGTTGATAACCTGCCTGACAAGGGTCCTTCTAGCATATCTCATGGTGTTATCAATATTTACTGGTGACTCTCTTGGACTGTCTTTTGGTTCTGTGTTTGTACAGTGCCTGGCATGATGGGCTCCTGGTCCATGACGGGCTGCTAGGTGCTGCCACAGTGCAGTTGATTAATAATGTTTTGGGTTAAACCAAAGCTTGGGCAGGCACAGAGGATGTGGGCTCCTCTGCCTTCGTGATTGGGAACGAAGGGCAGGAAGCAAGCCTGGTCTCTAGATTTAGAATGTGTCACTTGTGTGAATTTTGTTACAAAACGTGATCCGAGTGCAAGTGGAGCGAACACAAATCGGGCATAGTGGGACTGTAGCTACCGGAAATGTATCCCCAGAAAGGGTTCTGATCGGCGTTAAGGGAGTTACTGGTTGGATTCCAGTAGCCTCTGGAGGCCCCAGCTGAGATCAAGGCCCCATTGGGCTAGGTGCCCTGCACACATGCAGTGAGAGACACTCCTTGCCACGAAGAGCTCACAGTCTAAATAGACAAGACAGACAACAGGTGGGAGGGGAAACAGAGGCACGGAGCGGGGAAGTGACTTATCCAAGGTCACTTAGCAGGTTGGTGGCAGAGCTGGGAGTAACACCCAGGTCTTCTGAGTCCTAGGCCGACGTCCCATCCACTAGACCAGCGGCTCTCAGCCTCTCCAGACGACTTTACCCCTTTCAGGAGTCTGATTTGTCTCGCGTACCCCCAAGTTTCACCTCACTTCAACATGACTTGCTCACAAAATCAGCTCTAAAAATACACAAGTGCCACAGCGACTATTCCTGAAAAATTGTTTCCTTTCTCCTTTTTACCCTATAATTATAAAATAAATCAATTGGAATATAAATGTTGTTCTTACATGTCAGAGTGTAGTATAGAAAGC
Source organism: Platysternon megacephalum (assembly GCA_003942145.1). NCBI lineage: Eukaryota > Metazoa > Chordata > Testudines > Platysternidae > Platysternon > Platysternon megacephalum. The sequence continues at coordinate 623,444 of QXTE01000199.1, read as the reverse complement.
AGTATAAGTAGGTCATTGTCTGTATGATTTTATTTTGTACTGACTTCACTACTGCTTTTTACGTAGCCTGTTGTAAAACTAGGCAAATCTCTAGATGAGTTGATGGACCCCCTGGAAGACCTCTGTGTACCCCAGGGGTACCTGTACCCCTGGTTGAGAACCACTGGTCTAGATCACTCTGCCTGTCCCAGAGACCTTCGAGCCAGAGCTGCATATATAGGCCCTTAGCTCAGCCCCTCCCCTGGAACTCCTAGTGGACATGTTCCCTGTCCTCCATTTTGAATTCTTCCTCCGGGCAGAAACACGTGAATTTTTTTAGACCAAAAGCAAAGGAAGAAGGGAAGAAATTCTCCCTGTGTGTGTGTGTGTCTGGACAGGGGGTCTCAATGGGGCCACGACGAGAGGCTAACAGTAATACACATGCTAATAAGGGGAACTGAAGAAATACAAGATGGGCATGGCAGAGAGAGGGCAGATGGGGGGGGGGGACGAGAGGGGGTCCCCTTCTGTTCAGCCTGCCTGGTCTCTGTTTAGACAAACACCCCCCACTCCGCTGTCCTTTGGTCATTGGAGTGCTCATGGGTCAGGGTCATTTCAGCTCTCCATGTTGCAGGCTGCTCTCACTTAGAGTTTGCTGCCTCCTGAGCTGCAGGGAGACATTCTCCGGCTCCAAATAAAGGAAGCCTTGGGATTTAAAAAACCCAAAAGGGTCATTTCTCTGCACCTTCTCGAACCCGCTGCTGAGGTAAAAGTAACTCCTGTGCCTGCTTCCTCGGCCGCTTCCTTCCAATCCATCTCCGAGGGGGAAGGCCGCCGCCTAGGGCTGCTGTAACTATTAACTTGGGCGAGCGTGTCTGTCTCTGTCCCCTTGACCTTGCCCCCACCTCTCCACCCGGGTGCTCCCCTTTTTCCTCTGTGTTCACCTGTTGCATGTTGTCTCACTCCTCGATAAGGAGCTCTCTGGGGCGGGGACCATCTGTGTCGTGTTTGCACGATGGGGCCCTGATCCCTGGTTGGGGTCCCGAGGTCCTGCCCCAGCGGATAATGGCGACGGGGGGGTCAGCAAGCCTGCGTGTTTCACGCTAGCCCATACCGTTCACCAGAACTCAGGTGTAACTTCCTGGCTGTGAAGCGTGAGGCCTCCCCTCTCGGAAGGTTTCCCGGTTGTAAGTGTGAATTCAGTGAAACTACTGCATTGTCTCAGGTCTGTTGGCTTCCCGGCCCTCCTTACAACACGGGCAGCAGGGTGTGCTTGGTTCCCAGCTTCAACCTGGGACTTAACATGTGTCGCTTTTCTGTCTCCTTTGCATTCCAGGCTGTAAGATCAAAGCCCTGCGTGCTAAAACCAACACCTACATCAAGACGCCAGTCAGAGGGGAGGAGCCCATCTTCATCGTGACCGGGAGGAAAGAGGATGTGGAAATGGCCAAGAGGGAGATCCTCTCGGCTGCTGAACACTTCTCCATGATCCGAGCAACTCGCAACAAGGTCAACGGCCTGACAGGAACCGTGCAGGGTCCCCCGAACCTGCCAGGGCAGACCACCATCCAGGTGAGAGTCCCCTACCGGGTGGTGGGCCTGGTGGTGGGGCCCAAGGGAGCCACCATCAAGAGGATCCAGCAGCAGACGCACACGTACATTGTCACGCCCAGCCGAGACAAAGAGCCCGTCTTCGAGGTGACGGGGATGCCCGAGAATGTGGACCGGGCCCGGGAGGAGATCGAAGCCCATATCACCATGAGGACAGGCTCCTTCATCGACGTCAGCGCAGACAACGACTTCCACTCCAATGGCACCGACGTCTGCCTCGACCTGCTGGGCAGCACGGCCAGCCTGTGGGCCAAAGCCCCCAACCCCGCCCGCAGGCCCTCGGCCGGCCTCCGCAACGACAGCCTGAGCTCCCTGGGCAGCACCTCCACCGAGTCCTACTACAGTGGCCGGGTGGCTGACGCCAGCCCCACCAGCCCGTACAGCACCAGCAACGGCTTCAACTTCAGCGAGTCCCAGGCGCCACCGCTCAGCTCCGAAGACTCTGACTTCGGCTTCGATTTCCTGGCCCTGGACCTCACCACGCCCACCACCATCTGGTCTCCCTTTGAGCGCTCCAACCCCCTGCAGGCCTTGAGCAGCTGCTCCTCCGTCAACGGCTCGCAGAGACGTAACAGCAGCATCAGCAGGACGGCCACGCCCCGGCACTCCCCGACCCTCCCAGAGAGCAGCGTCGCCCTGGACCACCCCCTAGCCCGCCGCATCCAGAGCGACCCGGTCAGCACCTTGTCCTGGCTGCCCACCCAGGGCTCGCTCTCCTCCTTCTCCAACAGCACAGGCTATTCCTCCTCCTCCTCCCTGCCGGGCAGCATCTCCGGCACCTCGGGCTCCCCCACGGATTCCAGCAGCTCTGACGGGCACCGGAAGAGCTCCCGGGAGTGCATGGTGTGTTTCGAAAGTGAGGTCATCGCTGCCCTCGTGCCCTGCGGCCACAACCTCTTCTGCATGGAGTGCGCCATCCGCATCTGTGGCAAAGCCGAGCCGGAGTGCCCTGCCTGCCACACCCCGGCCACTCAAGCCATCCACATCTTCTCCTAGCTGTCCATCCGGAGTCTGATCGGATGGGCCGCCACCCCCCACCCCCACCCCTCTCCCTACAACACAGCTTTTTAAGAACTTTTAACTGTTTAAATCAACCTTTTTATTTAAGGGATTGGATTGGGACTGCGGGTGGGGAGGGTGAAAGACCATGTTTCTTGCTGGGTAGAAAGCTGGAGAGGAAGATCACGGAGGGGGGAGGGGGGAAGAAGGGACGAGGAAAATGACAGGAAAGAGGGGTGTGAAATTGCAGAAGGGAGAAAAAAAAATCAAATGTTTACAGAATAGCTTTAACTCTGAACCCAGGTGTGGAGGCTGGGGAGGAGAACGAGCAGCTGTTCTTCAACAGTTCTTTCCAAATAACAGTATTCAGTTTGCAAAGTGAAATAAACAGAAAGAAAAGGTCCGGTTGCACTTTTTATTTTAGGACACACAAGGGTTGTCTTTATTTTTTTAAAAGCATTTTATTATTATTATAATTTTTTGTTTTTTTTGTATGTAGTTATTTTTTTTGGACAGTTCTTGACGGTTCTATAAATATATCTATATTTTTTTTGGTAACACAGTTTTATCTTCTATTTTGCCAATGTGAAAGCTGCCCACAATGCATTGAAAAGTATAGGTGTCTTGGCTGGGACGGGGGGTGGGGAGGGCTGGGGAAGAGAAGAGGTGTGGGACAGTTGGGGGCACAGTTAAGCACGTCATGTCGCAAAAAAAGATTATTTTGATCGCCTTTTTATTTTGTTTTGTTTAGTTTTATTTTTTTATTTTTTACCTCTTATGTATATGTAGGGAATTTATAGGAAAATATGTACTTTATTGAATAAATTTTAAGAACTAAAATATATTTTATTTTAAAAGAAAATAACGGACCTTTAACCTTACATGGCTAAAGTACTGATTATATATTTGCTGAGCTGACTTGACGGTTATGAAAATTGTATCAAGAGTTTTATTTTTTGACTTCTTAATAAAGACTTTTTACTCTATATGAATGTACACTGTCTCTCTGGTGTGCTGCTCTCTGCGAGGTCACAGTATTAACTGTTCCCTCACTTTGGCTCTACAGAGAAACACTGGCGTGGTGCAACTGAACAGCGACCACGCGTACTGCATGCCTGCCCGTGGAGTTTGTTCAAAGAACGGAAGGCTCCGTTTCAAGCTCTGTCTTTCCAAAACAGTATGTGCATGTTGACTCTATTTTCTTTGCCAAATCCCAATTTTGACACACTACACGCCAGTTACCTAACGTTGCTTCTGTGGTTAGAACCGGTTATTCTCTACTCCCTGCCTTAAAATGCTAGGTCATGTTAAACAGCTGCTGTGCCTCACCCCAGAGGTGGCAGCATTGCAGCAGTGGGGTATAATTTGCACGGATATGCATTACATGCTTCCCAGGCGTACCCATGGTCCCTACCACCAGCCCTTAGCATGTGGGAACTTGTCTGTGCCTGCCAGGGGTCAGCTCTCCGACTCCCCCAGCCAAGGGCCCTTCCAGCTACGCAGGCTCTGCTGTCCTGCTGGTTAGCGATAGGCTTGGTCCAAACCCCGGAGCATCCCCCGGGGTACCCAGCCCCAGATCCCCTGGACACTCACAGCATTTACAGATTCGCTGTCCTGAGGTGCACTGTCACTTTGGGCTTTCTAGTTTCACTGCTCCGCTTACCTCTCAGCACTTGGGTTTGTGACTAGTGAGAACAAGGGTCAGTTTAATTAAGGAAGAACAGAGATTCAAGTAATAGGGAGTAGGTGGAAGAATTGGAAACAATTGGTTACATCTAAAACAAAATCATAATATGCCTTCTAGAGCCTAGACGTAACCTCCCTGAGACAGGACAGCCAGACGTCTGCTTAGCTCTCATCCAAAGCCTTTCTCCCAGCGTTTAACAGCCAGGCTAGCTGTGACCCTCTGTTCACACGACAAGCTTGTGGGCAGCTTGTCCCCAGGTGAAGGAAACCGTGTGTCTCCTCGCAGTCTCCTGATATATCAGGTGACTTCTTTGACCTTAGTTATAAACTGACCTCCCCTTGCTGGGTGTTTGTGATCTCGTCACCTTTGCAGTCTTGATTAGCTGATGGCTCCATATTCAAATAGACTCACATTGTAAGACACACGATACACAATGGTTGACCAGGGAGATAAGTGTCTTGTACACCTGACCTGTCTTCATTCTGGTGACTTGTCTTCATTTACATCAAAACATTGTTTTCAGCATAGATACAAAACTCCTAAAACAACATCTGTACATCTCGCCATGATTGGGAGCACCCGTACGTTACTGTCTGTTGATAGAGACCCCACATGCCACCCTTTGTCGCACTGTTATGTAGACATCAGACCTAGGGGATCCCGGTAAACCCCTACTTACCCATTATGCCCTCTGCCCATTGGCATCAAGGGGTGTCTGGGACACGGTGTTGGGGGTGGAGTGGCTTGGTCCTGCTGTATAAAGGACCAAGGCCGGGTTATCGCTGCATTTCTCCATAGAAGGAGAATGGTGCTTTTTGCAGTGCTGTAAACCCCAAGTTCTGTTGCGGTAGCGCCGGTCTCGCTGCACTTTGTGGAAAGATGGACAGCCAGCCACTGCTGCGTGTTCAACCACGGCCTGAAACTCCCTCTCTGGAGAGGGGAATGGTGTTGTCCACGACTCACTATTAACTCTGTCCCGGGTAGTTCCTAAAAGGAGCAATAAACTCAGACTTCCCTACTGGCCACCAGCTAGAACGGCGCATGGGCCCATAGCTTGTCATTGCAAGGAGAGCACCTCTTGGTTGTGCAGCACCAGCCAGCACATACTGGGCCTGGAGGGAGGTTTGACTGGATCTTCCTGGCCTGGAGTCAGTTGGCTTATAGCGACAAGTCCTCCAGTCTTGCCCCTTGGGCCCCAAAAAGCTCTACAGGTTCTGAGCAGGGGAGTCGTCCCCCCCCCACTGCAGTTCCCAAGGGCCTCGTCCATCTCTCTTCCTAGTCCTGCCCCGGTTCACCTACTACACGAGCCTGCTGCTCTCAGCAATGGCTGCTGGAGATGGCCCAGCTGCCTCTGGAGGCGGAGAGGGTCTGATATTGCTGAGTAGCAGTTACCTTGCAGCTGGTACCTATGGCACAGTTAAGGCCCCCATGTCAGAGCCTGCCCAGCAGAGAAGGGTGCTAGGGGCAGAAGGATGCTGGTCACCTTCAGAATCTGCACAAAGAAAGACCAGGCTTCGGCCAGCCAGCCGTCCGTCGTGGTTTGCAGCAGTCGGCCTGTCACACTTTGTGTGCAGTTTGTGAGTAGAGCTGCCTGGAAAAGGGAATTTCCAGCCTGTGGGAAATGTTGAGGGTCTGGTCAAATATTTATGCAATTCAAGAGGAAAAGCAAAAACCTCCAACTTTTTCACAAGCCAGAAATTCCACAAAATTCCATTTCAAAAAGGACCAAAACTGGGATTTTTCAGCTGGCTGGCTGCCCGCCTCAAAGGCTCTTGTCAATTTCACTCTTTGGGCAGGCTGCAAGTGAAGCTGACAAGCGCCTTGGAGGCTGGCCGGGGTCATGTCGATTTTCCTGCTGGCCAAGCCAAACTGTTTGGCAACACGGAACATTTCCCCACAGAACCGTTCTGTGTGAAAAAGGCATTTCCCGTCAGCAGGTCACCCCCATGGAAATGCCACAACCGGCTCTGCGGGTTGAGCTATTTCTGCAGCCTTCTGTGAGGGACCTAAAAGGTGCTTCAGTGCAGGAGCTGTTCGCGTACAGGAGAGCTACTGTCCTACAGCAAAACAGCCTGCCCCAGGCCGGGACGGGGAGCAGGTGCTTTGGGCTCTTCCTGCCGGTTCTAAGGGAACAGTCCAGAATTTCAGTCTAGATTATCCTGGGGCAATTGGTTCAGCTTCCACCAGGTGCCCATCTTCACCCTGAAAGTGGGCGCACAATTTCTAGCCTCCTGCCCACTAAGCCATGCTGAAGAGCAGCTGCCCTGGGCTCTCCCAGCTATGAGGAACTTTTTCTTGCCATATCCTACATGTGGGGCGGGAGAAGGAATACTACAGTGAGCTGTGATTCTTAGATTTCAAAGCCAGAAGGGACTTTTCTGATCAACTAGTCTGACCTCCTGCAAAACACAGTCCAGAGACCGTCAGCCTCTCAGTCCTGCCTCCAGCCCTATAACACTAGTTCAGCCACTTTTATATTCTCAAAACTATTTCTTTAAACACCCCCAGACCCTGCTTCTAACTGCAAATGGTGTGTGTGTGAGAGAGAGAGGGTGTAGTTCCCTCCCATGCAGACGTGAAATGCTTCTAGCAACTTTCTGTGAAAGGGCTCCATGATTTATTTGCACAAAATCCATCCACAAGCGCTGTGATGAGGTAAGTGTTCACCCCATTTCGCAGATGGATAAAACAGCTCCGAGCCGCCCTGCGCCTTACTTAAATTTATAAGGACAAGGTCCAGCTGCGGCCCCACTCGGCCTTTCTGCCAAAGGTGTTTTCTTTCTTCCACATGAGCCAGGACGTGTTCCTGCCTCTGTTCTGTCCCAAGCCGCACAAGACTGCTGATGAGAGGCGTCTGCACGTGCTGGATGTCCGGAGGGTCTTGGCTTTTTACTTGGAGCGTACCAAGCCTTTCCGTACATTGACCCAGCTCTTCATCACTATGGCGGATAGGAGGAAGGGCCTTCCGGTTTCTTTGCCAAGGATTTCCAACTGGATCACCTCTTGCATAAAGACTTGTTATGAGCTAGCAAAGGTCCCGCCACCGCCAATCGTCAGGGCCCATTCGACTAGAGCACAGGCGTCTTTGGCGGCCTTCCTGGCGCACATCCCGATCCAGGACATCCATCGAGCCGCGACATGGTCCCCGGTCCACACGTTCACGTCTCATTATGCTCAGCAGGCCAGAGACAACACTGGCTTTGGCAGAGCTGTATTACAATCTGCGCAGCCGAGAACTCCTACCCGCCTCCACAGGAACTGCTGGGAGTCACCGAATGTTGAACGGACGTGAGCAAGCACTCGAAGAAGAAAAGACGGTTACCTGTTCCGCAACTAGTGTTCTTCGAGATGGGTTGCTCCTGTCCATTCCACGACCCGCCCACCTTCCCCACTGTCGGCATTTCCGGCAAGAAGGAACTGAGGGTGGGGGGAGCCGGCGGCACCCCATCTACCGCGCCATACGGGCGCCACTCCAGAGCCGCTCCCCTATGGATACTGCTGAGGGAAAAACTTCCAGCACTGGTGCATGTGGTGAGCACACACACCTAATGTGGAATGGACACGAGCAACCCATCTCGAAGAACACCAGTTACGGAAAGGTAACCGTCTTTTGGGGGAGGTTGCAATTCTCCTCACTTCCCTCCCCTTGCTGCCCCCTCCTCCCCTTGCCCCATGTGCTGTGAACAGGGCTGGAAAGGGCTGTAAATATGGCTCCTATCCTACTCAGCAGCTTTCCTCTCTGGCCTTGGCATCAGCGCTGCAGATTTCACGGCTGACAATAACTTCTTGCTACAACTGACTCCAGTTAACCCTGCAGAGCCACTACCGCTGAAGGCTGGGATTGAGTTGTGAACGGTGCCGAAGGGAATTAGACATCTAAGTCCCATGGAAACTGGGTGCCTGAACCCCTTTGCAAATCCAAGTGTGACCTCAGCTCCAAATGCAAGGTCAAACCTGGCCCTGCGCAGCCCTGGAGGTTATGCCAGAGCAATGACTGCAGCCGGTGGCATCTTCCACGGTGCTGAGGCCTGAACCAGGAAAGGGCCCAGCTTGGCTTTCACGTCGCAGACTGAGTTGGCAATTAGAAAAACTTCCTCCTCTGCCTTTTGAAATGCTCCGAACTGGTTATAAATAATGGAGGCGCTATGAGCTCAGAGCCCGTTAGCCGAATGTGCCAGGCTCGCACCAGCTGGTGTTTGTCCGGCACACCACAGCATTCCAACGCTGCGTCCCATCGATTCCAACGTTCCGGGAACGGGCTAGGCCACAATGGGCGTAACCCTAGTGGTTCTGATTAAAATCAGAGACGCTGAAAGGAGGAAATGGTCACACAGAGCCCCTGGCAGCTGCTTAGCAATACCAGCAGCCTCCGCTGGCTCTGTCATTCTCTCTAGACCAAAGAACCAGCTGATGGCAAAACTTCACACTGTCCAGCAGAACCCCGCCCCTCGGTTCAGCTCTGCCCAGGCCCCAGTGAGCTTAACATGTTGACACCCGGAAAGAGAGTCAGAGAATTAGATTGGTGCGGAGGTCTGAGGGGCTCAAACTCCTTGGCGTGGATGGGAAGGACCAAGAAGCCCGGTGGATGGCAGAATGGGGGCCCCTGGGATGGGGGGGGCACACAGAACCTGTGGCAAGAGGGAAGCGGGGTTGCAGGGCAACTGGGGGGACCGGGCAGCTCCGGTTGGTCTCAAGAGTCCTGCCTAGAGACGGCAGTGAAGCTGCCTGGGTGCTAGCCAGGACAATGCAGCTGGGGGGGGGGCCGGAGAGGAACAGCGGGCCAGGGAGCTGGTCTGCCCTGAAACACAGGGAGACACAGCCCTTGCTCCTTCCAGGTCCCACCCACTCCAGTGAGAGCCAGGCCAGGCCCTTGCTGAGAAATACTTTTGTGTGTGTGTGTGTGGGGTCTGTGTGTGTGTTAATATTGTAAAGTACCTCTAGAGCCCTCAGTTCTGCGTATGTCAGGGCAGAGTCCTGGCGGGCTCAGGGGCTTGGCTGTGAGCTCTAGAACCTTTCCTCACCGGTGCGAACGCAGAGCAGGGGCTTCCTGTCCTCAGGGAGCCTGTGTGAACGGAGTCAGTCTGGAATCCCGGGGGCCGCGTAATAACAGTGCCCCAGCGGGCACCAAGGCCCAGCACCTCTGAGGTATTTAGCCACCTAAGGCTGATTGATTTCACTGGGCATTAGGTGCCTACAAACCTGTGAGAACCTGGGTCTAGGTCGCTCCCCTTTGCTGTCAGTCTCACCAGAAAGGCCAAGGTCTGACTGGGCCATAGAGGCAGAACCTCCAGGGTCCCTCCAGATCAGCCTGAGCTCTGGGGCAGGGGTGGTCTGCATTTCTCCAGCACACACAGAGAATGCCATTGAATTGAGCGTGGGGACCATGATGCACTCAGGTCCTGTGGGAGGGGGAATCTTGCTCTGGCACAGGGTTTATCCAGCAGGACTGGCACTCAGTTTTACGTGGGGACACTCAGGAAAATTAATCTGAATTAATTTTTAAAGTGGATTCGTTAAAATGCATTAAACCCCTATGTGGACACACTCATTTAGGATTAAAGTGGCCTAGATTCGGTTTAGCTTAATTCACTTTGGAAGAGAATTAAGATGAATTGAATTGAAGCCACTTTCATTCTGAATAAGAGTGTCCACACAGGGGTGTCACACAGGTTAACCGATCTACTTCAAATTCACACCTTTAGTTCATTCGGAATAATTTTTCTGAGTGTCTCTGCATAGACAATCGCTTTTTACCAGTGCTAAATTTTACCATGCTCTTTGTGTGATTGGAAAGTGTGACAAAACCCTTTGGAATTTGTTTTCACCCCTCTTTTCTCCCTAGCTGAAAATCCTGCTATTAATGGCATTTCAGTCTGTGTCTACATGATTTGTTAATGAGACACATGCTGCTGCCAGCCCCTGGGCAATTAGAGCTTCATTATTTTTGCATCAGAAAATGTCTTTATGGGCTTCATGTTGCAGAATTTGTTCACATAAAAAAAGGCAATGTTTGAATCGCCCCGATTATTATGTTGCGCTAATCCTGCCACGTGTGCTGGATTAATGGAGCGTTTGCCTTATATAATTGTCAGGACCAAATTATACTGAGCCACGGAGACCAGAGAAACAGCCAGCCCGGGGGGGCACAGGACATGGGCTGGAGGCATCGGGATCTTTCCTGTTAAATGACACTCTATGTGCCGTGGGTGAAACTCACCCAACACAACGCCACCAATTGAGTCCTCAAAAATCAGGTGGAACTGGGGCCACGTTGTTATTATTATGGCAGTGCCTAGAGGCCCCAGCTAAGAGCAGGTCCCCATCGTGCTGGGCGCTGTATGCAGAAAGGCGGGAGCAGAAGGCTGGCCCGATGGTTAGGGTCGGTCCCAGGACTTAGGAGACCTAGGTGTAAGCCCATTCTCGGCCACTCCTCGTGTGCCCTTGGGGAAATCACTTGGCTGCCCGGTGCCTCAGTTTCCCCTCTGTGCCCTGGAGATAACAGCCCTGCCCTGCCTCCCAGAGCGTGGGGAGGCTAACTACAGGACGGGCTGTGAAAGGCTCAGATCAACTTGGCTGGCCTTGTGCGTCCCTCTCCCCGTGAGTGCCGCCCTCACTGACCCACAGAACATGGGTCTTGTGTTCCCCTTGCCGCCTCTCAGGGGCAGCTTTTCAGCTAACCCCGCCGGTGTCCCCCTGGTCTCCCCAACTACTAAATTCCCAGCCTGTCTCGGTGGCCAGGGAGCCCCACACCCTGTCTTTGTTTCCTCTGCCCAGTGCACCCGGCCTGACACGGGGACTGTGCTCTCTGGGGCAGGGGCCTCTCCCCTTGGTCACCGGGCAGCCCCAGCACCAGGGGGGGCCCAGGGGTGCAAAGCGCTAGAATAAGATCCAGAGGCCAAGTGTAGCCCCTGTTGCAGGAATCTCTGCACCTGCATCGGGCACCAGGGGAAGCTGGATGTGGGGAGAGACTTGGGGATGTGCTCGCGGCTGCTGGGCGCACGGAGCAGGCCCCGCGGGCGGTTAATTGGCGATTGACTCCAGGTGCACGCGGCCCCGTGCAAAGGGCGGCGCGCGCTCCACCCTCCCCATAAGCGCCCTGGGCAGCCGGGCTGGGGGGTCCTTGCACCGGCTGCGTCTCCCGGGGCCCGGCCCAGGCTGCTCGGGGGCCCCCTCGCCATGGCCGCAGCGGAGCTCTACGCGCAGGTAGGTGCCGCCTGCCCGTCTCGCGGCAAACCCGGCGCCTCTCCACGTGCTGAGCACGGTGCGCTCCGGGCCTGGGCGGGCTCCCTGGGGCTGGCAGTGCCCGGGCTGGGCTTCTCCAGAGCGTGTCGGTCCCGGCTGTGGCTGTGCCGCTGCAGACCCCCCCGGGACGCTGTTACTTGCGCCAGTGGTGCGGCAATTTCAACTGGGGTGTGCAGTGAAAATAGCAGCTCGGGGTCTGCGCCAGCGCAGGGGCGCGGCTATTTTCAATGGAGGAGGCACCATTGGTGCAGCCAGCGGCCCGGCCTGTCTGCAGGGCGGGTGAGGACTTGCCCCTTCTGGGGATTCTCCCAAACAGCCCCCGCCCCCAGGCACTTGCAGGCTCCAGGCTGAGCCCACTTGGTCCAATATTCCTTGGCGGCTGAGGGCTCAGTGCTTCGTGACTGTGACACATTCATGTCGTGCTGCAACTCTCTGCAGGGGCTTCAATGTGCCTCCTGCCGCGCTAGTGAACTTCCTGGGCCTCCCTGGGATTGGGAGCTCGGTTGCTATTTTTGTGCTCATAAAAATGTGGGGCTGGTCGAGACCTCCAGAGGTCCCCTAGTCCAACCCCCTGCGCTGGGGCAGGAGCCTGTGAAAGGCTGGGGGTGGGCACTGGGTCGGGAGCGGTGCCCCAGGCACGGGTCCTGCAGCCGGGACCCCACATGCAGGGTCAGTAGCTGGCCGGGGCCCTGAGAGCAGGGGCCAGGGCATGGGGCCAGGGCCCCAAGAGCAGAGCCCAGAGCATGGGACTGAGAGTGGGGCCCTGGGCACAGGGCCAGTGGCTGGGAAGCAGGGCTGGCAGGCAGGACCCCGGTGTGGGGGGCAGGGCTGGCAGCTGGGGAGTGGAGGCCTGGGGCCAGTGGCCCTGTGTAAAACCCTGTTCAGTCTTTCAACTAGTTGTGCCTCCACCTTGTAGTAATTTCATGGCGCTCACATTTCCCGAGCTTGCTGACGAGAATGTTGTGAGGTGTCAAAAGCTTGACTAAAATCAAGATCTGTCATGTCTACTCCTGCCCCCTCATCCACTAGGCCAGGCAGCTCTTGTCAAAGAGAGACATTAGGATGGTTTGTCATAACTGTTCTTGACAAATACAGACTGGCCATTGCTTATAACCCTGTCACCCTCCAGGTGCTTACAGACTGATTGGTTAATAATTTGCTCCAGTATCTTTTGAGGTATTGAAGTTAGGCTGACTGGTCTGTAATTCCCCAGGTTCTTTGTTCCCCTGTCTCCAGGCCCTCTGAGATCTCCCCTGTCCTCCATACGCTCTCAGAGGTAATTGCTTCAGCTAGTTCCTTAAGTACCCTGGGGTGAATTTCATCAGGCCCCGCTGACTTGAATACATCTAACTTACCTCGCTATCCTTTAACCTATTCTTCCCCTGTTTTGGCTTGTGTTCCTTCCCCCTTGTTAATATTAATGGCGTGTCAGGTCATCATGACTTTTTAGTGAGGACTGAAGCAAAATAGCCACTAACACCTCCGCCTTCTTGATGTTCTCAGTTATGGATGTCAGAGGTGCTGGAACGCGGGGTGTGGGCTCTGGGAGGGAGTTTGGGTGCAGGAGGGGGCTCTGGGCTGAGGTTGGGGTGCAGGAGGGGGTGATGGGTGCAGGCTCCGACTGGGTGCCACTTACCTCTGGCAGCTCCCGGGCGGTGGCACAGCAGGGTTAAGGCAGGCTCCCTGCTTGCCCTGTCCCTGTGCTGCTCCAGGAAGTGGCCAGTATGTCCCTTGAGGGGCAGGGGGTCTCCACGTGCCGCCCCTGCCTGCAAGTGCTGCCCCTGCAGCTCCCATTGGCTGCAGTTCCTGGCCAATGGGAACTGCGGGGGTGGTTCTTGCAGGCAGGGGTAGTACATGGAGATTTCCCTGCCCTCCCCCGGGGCCGCAGGGGGGTGCTGGCTGCTTTCTGAAGCAGTGCAGGGCTTGGGCAGGTAGGGAGCCTGCCTTAGCCCTGCTGTGCTGCAGGACTTTAAGCAGGCTAAAATCTCCCAGAGTGGCTTCAGCAGCCTCCAGGAGATGGAGCCCGATTCTGGGAGACTCCTGGCGAAAGCAGGTGGGTTGGCAACCCTAAGTGGGGGGGCTGAGAGCCATTGAACCAAACTGTAAACCCTGTATCTGATAGAAACCACTTCAGGTCAGGGGGTGCAGCAGTGCCCCGACTTCCTGCACCTATGGAGGACCTAGAGTTTCTTTCGTCTTTCTCTGGCTATTCATGTATTTAAAGTACCTCTTATTGCCTTTTATGCCCCTTGCTCGGTGTACTCATATTGTGCTTCAGCCTAGCTGACTTCTAGCCATACACACTCGAGCTGTTCTTTTGTTGTACTCCTTAGCAATTTGGCTGCATTTCCACTTTTTGTAGGATTGTTCTTTGGGTTGTTTTCAGGTCATTAAAAGGCTCCTCAGGAGCCATGTTGGCCTCTGATTGTTCTTCCTGCCTCTCCCTTGGATTGGCATGGTGGGCAGTTGTGCCTTTTGTCTCCTTGAGAAGCTGCTGGCTCTCAATGCTTTTATTTCCTACTTTCTGTTGTCCCTCCTGCTCCAAAGCAGCTGAAAGCTGCTCTGGTCTGGACAGTACTAGGGATGCCAAAGCTGGGGCGTGGCACCTTCCTGCAGCTAAACCTTTGGCTTGCTGGATGGCGTGTCAGGCCCAAGGGCCGATATCCGCTTGAAACTGCCATGCTGTTCGGCAAATCGTGTTGGTCTGTTACAGGAGGCAGAGAGACGTGGCGCTTGCTTACCGCTCTCCACTGTGAAAGCTTTGCGCTTTTAAACTTCTCCTGGCTTAGCCATGTTGGTCAGCGGTGGGGAGGGGGCAACCCCCCCGGACATTGCTACGCTGACACAACCCCCAGTGTAAATACCGCTATGCTGCCAGAAGAGGGCTAACCGCATTCGGGGTGCTGGTGCTCCTACCCCAGTGGAAAAACGCCTGTTGGCGTATGCTGCGTCTACACTTGGGATTACACTGGCATGGGCTCTGTAGTGTAGACAGAGCTTCCCGAGCCCCCTGTACTCTCTCCACCGCATTACTAGGGGCTGGGCATAGGTGTCAGGGAGCGGGCAGTTCCAATGATCTGCCCCAGCCCACCCACTAAAACATCCCAGCAATGCCCTAAGTTAGGGCCCTGTCCTTCTGCCGTCCAAAGTTGTCTGCTCTGGGAGGTGACCAGCAGCATCTGGCTCGCGCTCACTGGCAGGTGACAAGCTGGGCTGGCAATGACTGTTCCCACTCATTTCACCCCAATAGCCTAGAACCGAAGAGCCACGTGACCTGGTCAAGCTCCGAACATCCAAGTCTCCCGCAGAGGGAGGGCTGCGGACAAGGCGCGGCCTCCAGCACTGGCCCATCTGAGCCGAAGTCCCAAAGGCACAAATTAGAAATCTGGCCCTGTTGCTAAAAGCATTCCACGCGTGAGCCCTCCCCCCGCCCCCACCTCCTCCTCCCTCTGGGCTGCCCTGTGATCCTCCCCTGCCAGTGAGCGAGCAGACGGGCTGCGCTCTGCGCGAGATTGTATTAGTCTCCTCTCTCGACCAGCTTCTGCTCCATGGGAGGCTTCAGACCCCGAACTTGTGACGTTCCTCTTCTAGAAGCATTCAGCACGCAAAATATTTCTCTTCCGCTTGACTTCAGCCTCCTTGGGCAAGTGCCCAGGTTTGCCGTCGGCTTGTGCTGAGTGCTGGGATATCGGTTCTCGCAAAGAAGCCAGAGCCTTGTTGAACATTGTACCACACTTGGCAATAGACTGATCCCTTGTCTCTGGGGAAACTAGCAAAAAAGCAAATGACCATTTGGCTTGAGTGTCTCTCCCCCCCCTGCATGTTTTTAAACCTGCTTGAGACACTCGAGTATCCGGAGACAGTTATTGCTCATCACCAAGGAGTGGATGCTGTTAAAACTAAAATATAAATAAATATATGGAGATATACCTATCTCATAGAGCTGGAAGGGACCCCGAAGGGTCATTGAGTCCAGCCCCCTGCCTTCACTAGCAGGACCAATTTTTGCCCCAGATCCCTAAGTGGCCCCCTCAAGGATTGAACTCACAACCCTGGGTTTAGCGGGCTAATGCGCAAACCACTGAGCTATTCCTCCCCCCTATTCTGACCTCCAGCCCCTTTACAGACACTAAAGAATTCTCGGCCTCAGAGAGGGTCCCCGTTTGTGCTCTGTGTGGGAGCTGGCTGGCCAGATGTCCCATCCAGCTGCTATATTGCATTGCAATGGCTAAAATTCCTCAGACCTGCCCCTCCTAGTACTCTGCCACGGGGGGGTTAAGGGATGGTTAGTGGGAAAGCAGGTTGGTTAATAGGGTCAGGAGTGGGAGTCTACAAGGCACTCTCGCAAAATGTGCACCAGGCTATGGAACCCACTGGTGCAAGGGATCACTAGGGTGGGAGGTGCCTTGTGAGCCAGATGCCAAACAAAGTCCTTCACCCTCCCACTAAGCCCATGACTTCCTCTCCTCCAGACTTGTGGGGGGAGTTGATGGCCAAGCTGATGTGGCCTGTGGTGGCAGAGACGGTTGGAGAGCGAGGGTGACCTGGTGGTCAGGGCACTGCCCTGGGACTTGAGAGAAGCATGTGCCATTCCCTGCTCTGCCACCGGCTCCCTGTGTGACCTTGGTTAAGTCACTTTGTGTCTCCACAGCCTATCTGTGCAGTGAGGATAATAGGGCATCCTGCCTCCCAGGGGTGCTGAGCATAAATACACCAGTGTGAGGTGCTATGATACTACAGTAATATGGGGGAGGCAGCGAAGTACCTAAGAGAGCTGGGTATAGAACAGAGTCTGGACAGTAGCCCAAGGACTTCCTCACCCTAAGTTTAGAACCCCGCTAAACACATTGCAAACTCCAGACCTTGGAGTGTGTGGGTGTCTGGGGACCATGGGTCTGTTTCCAGCTGAGATACAGCCGTTCCTTGCAGTCTGCCGGCCAAAGCAGAATGACCAGTGCCACAAATAAACTGCTGCCTCTGTTAACTCGGTGCAGTGTAACTTCTGATGACTCAGGATGCTTTGAGTCTCTCGGAAGGCCTGTAAGGTCATCTCTGGCGCGGTACAGTCTGGTTAAGTTACAGCCCGGGCTTTTCAACAAGCCTTTGCATTATAATTAGGGCTTCCAGTTGTTGGAATGAGGCCATCTGTGGTTAAAGAGCCGGGGGCGTTGTTTGAGGCAAAATCCTGCTCTAAGAAAATCGCAAGTCCATCTACTTGCACTACTAAAACTGCACATCTGAGGGATCCAACTTATTTCCGCCCATTACTGTGGCCTGTTCGCATGTCTCAGAAATTGGGCAGTAAACCGACCCTTCAGTCTCACCACCTTGTTCTCATGCATTCGCTCGCTGCTGCAATGTGACCTGCCACAGTTCTGTACAAACGTGTCCTTAAAGTCTGGCTGCTCTGAGCAGCTTAGACCGAGGGGTTTAGGGTTTCTGGGCTTAGCTGAAGGCCTGGGTGAGGGAACAAAAACTCCAGCATGAAGACCTGTGAAACCCAGCCTGGTACTCCTTCAGGTCATCTGATTCTCTGAGCTGGAGCGGAGTCCCTCCCTTTCAACCATGTGTTCTGGCAGGTCTGGCTGTTACTGATTCTGCTTCCTCTCGAGTCAGAGTTCGGGTGCCTTCCTTTTCCAGTTTAAGCCACCTCATCAAATTGTGAGGCTTAAATAAAAGCAAAACTGTTGGCACAATTTAGAAGAGAATTGTGCAAAATGGAACAGTAACTATGGCTATGCTCATCTGGCTGGGTAATACGACCGAAGCACGGGTAGGTGGGTTAAACGAGATGGAAATGCTACCTAGACACCTGAACTTCAGTGATGCTGTTGTCTTTGTCCCATCTTAAATGCTCACAGCCTTTCATCTTGGAATTCCAGCATGTTCCCAGAGCTTCGTCTGACCTCCCAGGCAGCAGCAAACCCCCTATCACCCCCATGGGAAGTGAGAATAAGTGCTCACATGATGGAGGTACCATTGTTTGAGTGACACCTGTGTTCTTTGAGGCAGCCTATTCTTACTCAACCAGAACTCTCACCACAGAAAGGCCTATCCCAAAGCTGGCAATTGGGGCATGTTGGCCCATTCACAACCATGGCTAACATTTCATAGAACGTACTATCTGAAAAATTCAGGGATGGGGATTGAAGTAGTCAGCCGATAGAAGGTGATTATATTCTGCAAAATTGCGGGGGGGGGAGATGGCAGTGGAGCATATAAACCTAAGAAAAATCTGGGGGATGGACATCTGTCCCCCATATTGAATGCCACTCCTGCTTACTATGTCCCATCCCAGCAATTATAAAATACTGATGCCTATTTGAGGTTTTTCTCCCTTCCACCAAATATATATGCCCAGCAGTGGGTTCATACACGTTAGTTCCTTTCTGAAAATTTAATTACCATGCAAGTGCAATTAGACCCTGTGTCCAGGCCAGCGTGGATTGATTTTTCCAGGCTGGAAACATTGATTTAAATGATAGATTTAAATCTTGTCTTGCGTTTGTTCTTTTCAGTTTCTTAAAGATTAATCCTCATCGGTTGGTAACCATTAGAACATGTTGATTTGCAGGTAAATACTAACCAGGAGCAAATGCTATCACTATACACATTTATTCAGATTCTTCACACTTATATTTTTGTTAGAAAATGGTGAATGATGCATTTCTTATTTACTGGAGGACTGTTAGTTTGTTGCTTGTGATTTGTGTCCAGTTGTATTTGGATGGAAATTCAATTAAATGCACACACCAGCTATTTCAAATTTTGTTAGTGAAATAAAAATAGGGCTGGATACATAAAGGGGGAAAGTTTATCAAAGTATGTATTTTACATTTTAAAATTTTATTTTGATTTTATTGCTCAGTTACTGAATCGAACTGATTTCTGGTCACCATTGTCCTTCAAGGATTTAGAAGTAGTAGATCTCATCCTCTCATCTAGTTTTTACTCTTAGAGTGGAAGACAAGCTTTCCTGTTCTTCTCCCTCCCCCCCCCCCCCCCCCCCCCCCCCCCCCCCCCTCTCCTCCCAAACTCCCAGTTGGTTTCTTACCTTGGCATGAACTAGTCATTGAACTGAACTAATTGAATGAACTGAAGTGAAGAAAACACTTTCTCTGCACCTGCAGAAGAGACTATTGCTGTCAAAAGCTGGTTCAGCTAACTCTGTTTCCAGGCTCTTAGCAAATGACTTCCACAAGTTCACTTTCTTGAAAACTTGGCAGCTGCCAAGTTTAGTTTAAATAACTAACTTTGTAATTGATTATAATATGCTTAGACCTTAGCGCAGGTTGTTATAACTTCACATTTAATTTTAAATAGGTTTTGATTTTTCAAAATCATCATGGGGTGTTTTTAGTTTGGACTAAGGTGGGTAACTGCTACATGAAACAGACAAAACCCATGGAGCTCTGACTCTGTATAGCAAATGTACCCAGCTTGAGGTGCTATAACAGGGGTAGGCAACCTATGGCACGCGTGCCGAAGGCGGCACGCGAGCTGATTTGCAGTGGCACTCACACTGCCTGGCTCTTGGCCACCAGTCCGGGGGGGCTCTGCATTTTAATTTAATTTTAAATGAAGCTTCTTAAACATTTTAAAAACCGTATTTACTTTACATACAACAATAGTTTAGTTATATATTATAGACTTATAGAAAGAGACTTTCTAAAAACATTAAAATGTATGACTGGCACGCGAAACCTTAAATCAGAGTGACTAAATGAAGACTCGGCACAGCACTGCTGAAAGGTTGCCAACCCCTGTGCTATAGTCTACAACTGAGTCCGTATCTTGAGCGATGATGGTTTAAAATTGGCATATTCACTCCTGCATCTCGGAGCATGTCCTCATTTTAGCACCGTTTAAAGTACTGCCCCCCCCCCCCCCACGCTCTTTGCTGTATTGGGGTGGGGGAATCGGTGGTTCAGTGCTGAGGTAGGGAAATACTACAAGCGACATCAAGGGACTTCTTGGGATGTTCAGTTTTCTTGAAGATGCATAACGCTGTGGGTGGGATTGAACCTTGACGTTTAGTGTATGAATCTCTACTGCATGAGCTAAAAGCCACAGGCTCTTTAGACTCAATCTCTAGATGGTTTAGGTGCCGTGAGAGGGGGGCAGAGCACCACACCAAACAGGCATGGGTTACACATGCTCAACTCCATAGAATATTAGGGTTGAAGGGACCTCAGGAGGTATCTAGTCCAACCCCCTAATCAAAGCATTACCAATCCCCAGACAGATTTTTGTCCCATATCCCTAAATGGCCCCCTCAAGGATTGAACTCACAACCCTGGGTTCAGCAGGCCAATGCTCAAACCACTGAGCTACTCCTCCCCCCCACTTGAAGGCTATAGGAGCAGTGGGTGCTCCACATCTCAGATATGCCCCAGAATCACAACGCTTGCTGCTGTGTGCTAAACATCCCCTAGTGCACTTTGACTTGCTCATGTTTGAAATGGGATTAAAAGGCTTTGGCCAAAGTGGTTCTGCTGTTTCCAGGAACAAGCTTAGGGAAAACTGCTCCTTGCCCCTGTCTCTTTATTTATTTGTTTTTTAATTTCTATACTTACATGGTCTCATTGCAAAGTTCTGGTACAGCTGCTTTGCAGCATGGGCTTGAAATTTGGCACAAGTGGGGGGGGGGGGGGTGTCACCGTGGTGTCTGGGGGACCTTTTGCTGCCCCCATAAAGTGCTCAAATTCAGAGAACTAAAACCTCTGAGAACTTAGTTCGTTTGTTCGCGCTCGCTCTTGTTTTGCAGCTCAGATTGTCTGCCCTGATTGTGTTCCAGTTTGGGGCTGAGCAGGACTCTCCCTGGCACCAGAGGTACGTCTACACTGCAACTGAACCCACGGCTGCCCTGTGCCAGCTCCCTTGGACTTCCAGGCTCAGGCTAGTGCCTGAGCTCGGACCCTGTCAAGTGGGAGGGTCCCAGAGCTTGGGCTGTAGCCTGAGCCCAGAAGTCTACATGGCAGTGAAACAGCCCTGCAGCCCGAGGCCTGCAAGCCTGAGTCAGCTGGCATGGGCCAGCTGCAGGTTTTTAACTGTAGTGTAGACAAACCCTGAGGCTCCAGTCACTAGAACTGAGAGCTGGGAAAATCTCTCCTGTGCTCTGTGCCCCCCGCAAACAGCCTGGCTGAAATGCAGAGCAGGGAAGTGGGCTGCAGGACCCAGTGGGAGGGGGTCAGAAGGGCGGGTGGGGTTGGGAACAGGAGTCAGGGGATGGGACAAGCTGGGGGCAGAAGGGTCGAACTGCCAGAGCACATTTTCCCCCAATACAATCAGGAATTAATCCAGAAGTGTTTTCAAACAGCTGTGAAAGCCAGTTGCAAACTGTTGCCATCTCCCTCTAGTGGCTGGTCATATAGAGGATAACCTACTACTGCTACCAGTTACTCCATTAGCTCTAGCTGGGGCTGAGTTAGGTTGCATGGGTAACCTAAACTCTGGCACTTCCCAACGTTGAAATGCTTACCTTTGCAACCTAAATATTTTCAGCATAGGGTTTTTGGATATAATGCCATACACACCCTGTGTAGTTAGAACTTTTTTTTTTTTTGTCTTCTAGACTTAACAAAACAAGCAGTGAAAAGTTAACATTTTATTAACACGTGTCTTACACGCTGCAGAAACACTTGCTCTGAGCCAAGTTACATTTTTGCTGATTTTGCAAATCTGAAATTTGCAGCCCCTATTTCTAGCAACAGGCAGGCAGGAGCCAGCTGGGAGCATGATATATTACCGGCCTTGCAAATCTAAAATAGACTGTGTAACTTACACAATTGTGGGGCTTCTGCATGGGGCTAAAACTCCTCCCAGAACCTGTCCCTGAAAGCTGGGCCGTATGTATTGGGAAAGGAGCTTTCCTCAGACTGCAAAAGGCCTCTGGCTTCTCTTATGAGGTGTTAATCTGTGTGGGTAGATGTAAATTTTGTAGAATAGCCACCCTAGTTTCTAATATCCAAGGAGAAACTTAATTAGTAGGAATTTATTGTGCAGAATAAAGAAGTGGGCTCTAGTGAGTAGAGCAGGGGATGATTGGAACTCCTGGCTTCGTTTCTGCTCTGCCACTGACTTCTCTGGGCCTGATTTGCCATTAGCCTGCACTTCGTGTATCACGTTCATCACTGCCCTGTACTCCGTATGCCCAGATACGTCAGGCCCTCATCCTGCGGTTCCCCTTCTGTAAAATGGGGCGCTGGGACTCCTTCCACAGAAAGCTCTCTGCTATAGAAGTGCAGATGTATTAGCTCTTCAAATGGGGCACTGCATCAGGTCTTGGTGTGATTGGTTGGATCACAGAAACCCCCTTGGGACTGCCACCTGATGTGCTGAGACTGTCTCTGAGCCTGTTTCCCCTGGCAGCCTGGGACTTCAGTATCCTGTCTTGTTGAGCCAGACACGCTAGCCGGCTGCAAACACAGACCCAGGTCTGAACCACGTCCCCCAAAAGCTGCAGGCTTAACTGAAAACCGCTTAAGAAGTGCTCCTGTCTCCAGCACCCAGATACCCAGTTCCCAATGGGGTCCAAACCCCAAATAAATCTGTTTTACTCTGTATAAAGCTTATACAGGGTCAACTCATAAATTGTTCGCCCTCTATAACACTGATAGAGATATGCACAGCTGTTTGCTCCCCCAGGTATTAATACTTGCTCTGGGTTAATAAGCAAAAAGTGATTTTATTAAATATGAAAAGTAGGATTTAAGTGGTTCCAAGTAATAGACAGAGCAAAGTAAGTTACCAAGCAAAATAAAATAAAACATGCACGTCTAAGCCTAATACAGTAGGAAACTGAATACAGATGAAATCTCACCCTCAGATGTTCCAATAAGCTTCTTTTGCAGACTAGACTCCTTCCTAGTCTGGGTCCAGCAATCACTCACACCCCCATACTTACTGTCCTTTGTTCCAGTTTCTTTCAGGCATCTCTTTGGGGTGGAGAGGCTATCTTTTGAGCCAGCTGAAGACAAAATGGAGGGATTTCCAGGGCATTATATAGTGTTTCCCTTGTGGGTGGAAACCCCTTTGTTCTCCTATGTAAAATCCCCTCAACAAGATGGAGTTTGCAGTCATCTGGGCAAGTCTATGAATGATTCAGCTTTTTGCAGGTCGACGCCATTCTTTACATGTTAGTTTGAACGTTCCCAGGAAAGCTCAGATGTGGATTGGCATCTCCCAAAGTCCATTGTCAGTTAAGTGTTTCTTGATTGGGCACTTACTGAGAATAGTTTTTTCTCAAGAAGCTGCCCAAATGCTTCACTGAGGCTACTTAGAATCAAACACATACATAGCCAATATTCATAACGTCAAATACAAAAATGACACACACACACACACACACACACACACACACACAGCATAATAATAACCAGCAAACTACAACCTTCCCATAGACACCCCACTTGGCCTCCTCTGTATAGGAACTGGTGCAGCTATAGGACCCTGGTTGCAACCATGATCTATACGGTCACAGTTCTTGTCAAGAACGTCACACTTGGTTCATGACGGGGGGTTACTAGGCCAGCCTACAAAAACTGGCTACAGGCTTCGTTCCTGTGCTGCTCGTCAGCTGAGCTCGGAGCTGGGAGAGCGCCTCTGAATGAGCAGCGTTGCAATGTAAATTCAATCCTCTCAGCAGTTCAGGTTGTGCTATTTGGTCTTCTGCACGTCTGCTTTAGATAACTGCTAATGAACTCGTGCTCCGACTAGCCCCAATGGGATAATGCTCCTTTCCGCTGCCGTTGCTGGACTGACTCTTCCAGTGAGTGCTTTGGGGCCTCGGTGGTGAAAAGGGGCTTGGGAAGTGACCCACTCGGAGACCTTGTCCTTCAGGGAGCTCCATGTTCGGCTTTTGCTCTAGCATCGCATTTTCTGTGGAGTCAGTTTAGTGTCCGTGAAGTAACCACTGTATGGAGGAGCCAGGAGGCACCGTTGTCTGACCTCCTGCGTAACACAAGCCATAGAAGTTCCTGAACGAATTCCTCCGAACGCGAGCAGATCTCTTTAGAGCAGTCGGGATTTTTGGAACGTCCAGTGATTGGGGGGGGATCCCTCCCAACCCTTGATAAATAATTCAAGGGTTAATTATCCTCACTGTTCAAAACTTGCACCTTATTTCTGGTCTGTCTAGCATCAGCATCCAGCTGCTGGATAGTGGTGGTCATTTCTCTGCGAGATGGAAGAGCCAAGTCAAGTCTTTCTCCACATGGGTACTTGCAGGCTGTGATCGAGTCACCCCTGAACCTTCTCTTTAAGCTAAGTAGATCAGCCTTGGAGTGAATGAGCTCCTTGTCTGATTTCTAACCCTTTAATGATTCTCGTGAACCCTCTCCAAATTATCAACATCCTTCTTGAATTGTGGGCACCAGGACTGGACACAGGACTCCAGCAGCTTTCGCACCAGAGCCAAATACCCCTCTACTTGAGATTCCCCTGTTCATGCGTCCAAGGATCCTGCCAGCCCTTTTGGCCACAGTATTGCACTGGGACCTGGTGTTCAGCTGATTATCTGCCATGACAGGACTGGCCAGGAGGTGGCTTTCAAAAATGGCCACAGTCGGTGCCAACAGCTGTTGGAAAGGCGTTTAGGAGAATCTCTAAATAGAAGCGATTAGGAGATCTAATTTGGAGGGTGCAGACTCTCACCTGCTTAATGCTGGGGTTTATTTCAGAGCAAGGTGCAACTTCTGATGCTGGCCACAATCCGAGACTGGATACTAGACAAACGATCTGGGCCAGTCGGACTGTTCCCAGGTTTCTAGCCTAAAAAAGTCCATGACAGATTCTTTTTTCATGGAAACTTCCAACTGCTTTCTTTGCGCTTGTGGGCTTCATACTGTGGGAATCATGCCATTCTTTTCCAGAAGGGCTTTTCCCCCACCTCCACCCCCAAAAAATCTAACCTGCTGATCTTTCTGTATTGGAAAATGACAAGAACTAAACTATCTCTTGGGCCTCGCTGAAAGACCTGCATGCAATTCCCTTACGAGGAGTAAGAGCTCACGGCTGAAGGGTGAATTAAAGATGATGCTATGAGAAATTAGAGTAATAAATTATTGATAACATATAGATGAATCTCTTATAATGACCTACATGATACTAATTGGTCTCTTCTCTGTATCGGGCTCACCCTGGGGCAATACCAGCTGAAACGAAACTTATGGACTATTTTAATGGTGCTTTTCTGAGCTTCAGATGGGAATTTTTGTTTGTCGCCCAAGTTTGAGGGAGCCCTCAAGCAAATGCTGGCACAGATGCGCTCAGGACCAAAGGCAGGGTTGATATTCTAGCAGGCATCACCTTTCCTTGTGGTCCTCCCAGCCCTAGCATCTCTTGCTAACTGAACCTGGAGCTGTTGCTCTAACTGACAAAGAGCCTGTGTCATAAACATACAGCTAAGGGTAGCATAAAATCCCTCCTTTACCTGTAAGGGGTTAAGAAGCTCAAATAACCTGGTTGGCACCTGACCAAAAGGACCAATAAGGGAAGAAGATCCTTTCAAATCTGTGGGGGGAGGTTTTGTTTGTGCTCTGTTGCTCTCTCTGGGACAGAGAGGGACCAGGGCAGGAAAAAACATCTCCTAAACCCCTACCTGAAATAAGCATCCAAAATTACAAAAACTGTAAGTAACAGCAAGGAAATGAGTTAGCTTATCTTTTGTTTTAGCTTGTGAATTTTCCCTATGCAAAGAGGGAGGTTTATTCCTCTTTTTTGGAACTTTGAAGTTTTGCCTAGAGGGGAATTCTCTGTGTTTTAAATCTTATTACCCTGTAAAATTACCTTCCATCCTGATTTTACAGAGGTGCTTCTTTTACACTTTTTTCTTTATAATAAAGTTCTGCTTTTAAGAACCTGATTGGGTTTTTAGTGTCCTAAAAACCCAAGGGTCTGGTCTGTGCTCACCTTGTTTACCTATTTGGTTGGTATATTATTCTCTAGCCTCCCCAGGAAAGGGGGTGAAGGGGCTTGGAGGGGGATATTTTGGGGAAACAGGAACGCCAAGTGGTCCTTTCCCTGAATCTTTGTCTAACTCACTTGGTGGTGGTAGCGATACCGTCCAAGGACAAGGAAGAATTTGTGCCTTGGGGAAGTTTTTAACCTAAGCTGGTAGAAATAAGCTTAAGGGGCCTTTCAGGTGGGTCCCCACATCTGTACCCCAGAGTTCAGAGTGGGCAGGGAACCCTGACAGCCTGTTACCACATCTAGGACTTGCATAGTTGCTTCTTAACGTGCCTTAGCTAATATTCTGTCTAGATATTGAGTGAGGTTTGACTGAAACCTCTGAGGAAGAAAATCAGGCTAGTGGCTGTAAAGCAATCCAATAAAACTGGAAAAGCTGCAGAAACCAAGGAGGCAAATGCAGGGGTGACCCTTGCCACACAGGGGAACTAAGCTGCCTAACCCAGAAACAAGTGTGGCTGGTCCTTGTTGCTTTATTGCAAGTCTTGCAATATTTGACCTTCTCTTAAAGCCCCAGTTCCTGGAATCCTGGGAACAGAGGAGAATTTCTGCTTTTCATTTTAAAGTGAGTTTCTAGTGCTTCTGGTTGCACAGAAGATTGAAAATGTGACCAAAAGGCAAATAAAAAGCCCATATCTATTTAAGAGGTCACAATTTTGGGGGCCTGACACATGCCTCTGAATGCAGTGTTGTTGTAGCCGTGTTGGTTCCAGGTATTAGAGCGACAAGGCGGGTGAGGTAGTATCTTTTATTGGACCAACTTCTGTTGGGGTGAGAAACAAGCTTGGGAGCTTACACAGAGCTCTCCAGGTCTGGGGCAGTGGAGGTCTGTGAAACCGCAATACAAACACACTAGAACTTTTCTCCTCTTAAACCACCCAGTTGGGCACCCACTAGTCGCTGTCAGATGCTGTCTAGTGGGGAGAGGCCAAGCTGCAGCTGCTTTGGCAGACCCTCCGCTGAGAAGGCGGCTGCTCATCCGTTGGCGCTTGAGAATTTCAGTGCCAAGTCAGGCCCCAGATCTGAGCTCTGATTTTAAGAGAACCCAGAGGCCTGCCTGTTCTGTGCCCTTGGCACAATCTCTGACTTTGGCCAGAGGAACGTACCAGCTCCCCCCGCTCCACAGCACTTCCCAGGGCCCTTCAGTCCCACATGTGCATCTCCCCAGGTGACTCCTGTCTGCTGCCTTGGCAGGACGGAATCCAGGAGTCTGCATTGCAGCTGTACATTGGCCACTGGCATGTGCTCAGGCCTCGGCCATGGAACACCGCTGCCGTTGGCGTAGAGAGCAGCAGCCCAGTCGGCTCGGGCCATTCCCCCTTTGGGCTCTGCTCCAAAACGGCTCTGCCGGGTCTCAAAGGCATTTCGTGTTCCTGCTCTGTCTGGGGTCAGCACACCCCCTGCCTGCCCAGACTTCGTCCCTGCGAGGAGCGGAGTAACAGACTGCTTTGCTAGGTCCCTGCAGCCGTATGGTGCTGCCAATGGCCCGTCCCCTTCGAATGGGGCTGGGTGTGCAGGGAGAGGCCTGTCATCAGTGACTGGCTTGGTTCCCTGCAGATGCTAGGAAGGGCTTTTGTATGCAAACTGCCAGCTGGCGAGAGGGTTTCTTCCTGGGTGCAGCCTGAGAGCTAGTCCTTGCTGTTCCCCAGTTGCCCCTAGAGCCAGTCATGGAGCAGGTGGCTTCCCCCACCTGAGTGGATGCAGAAAGTGCAGCCCCTCGGCTCATGCCAGATGGGTCACAGCCAGCAGTGCCGGTCCTGCTGCTGCAGCCGTGGCCAGCCAGGGCGTGGGGAGGGTGCGAAGCTGGGCTCTCATCCCTGAGTCACTGGTAGCTGAACTGAGCACTGAGGGGGCATTAAACAGCCTGGGACGAAGGCCACAGTGGTTGTGAACCACCAAAGTTTCAGCTGCCAGAGCTCTAAGGACAAAGCCAATGGAAGAGGCTGAATGTCCCAGCCTAAGCCTGCAAGGGGAGCGTGTCTCCCACTGGCCCATTCTCATCCTCTTTCCACTGCAGGAACTCAGGTGTCCGCTCCCATCCCATCCCCTGCCCTGCCAAATTCTCCGTGCTACCTTCAGACCCTAGAGATGGCCGGTGAAGAGCACAGCTGGGCTCCCAAGTGGCGACCTGTAGCTGGGTGAAGAGGTTGCCCCTACATACCTTGGCACCCCTCCACTCACACTCCCGTGTCTGTGTGTGTCTGTGTGTGTCTGTGTGTGTCTGTGTGTGTCTGTGTGTGTCTGTGTGTGTCTGTGTGTGTCTGTGTGTGTCTGTGTGGGCTCAGTGGAAGAAGCCCTGTTCTTTCCTTGGGTCTGATGGCGGCTGCTTGTCTTGTTTCTGTGCTTCCCCTGGTTTTTCCTGTAGGGCACCCGGGTGTGGATCCCTGACTGCCTGGAAGTCTGGAAATCGGCAGAACTAACCAGGGGCTACGAGGAAGGAGACAGCATCCTCCATCTCCGACTGGAAGATGGCTCGGTAAGGCAGGGAGCCTTTTGGCCTGCAGGGTCTAGTAGGTGGCACCCCAGCCTCTTCTCTCCCCCCCCCCCCCGAACTCCAGTGCATGGGGGTGGGGGGAAGACCCTGTTCTAAGCTGCGGTAGCTCCCTGGGGTGGGAGCAGTCCCGGATCCGTACTGCAGGCGAGCGCAATGCAGATGAGCAGGTACTGACAGGGTCTTAGTTTGGTTAAATAGGCACAGCAGGGGCTGCTGTGGTCGGGGGTGGAGCTCTGTCCCATGGAGGGTCCGTTTTGGGCCCAGTCGCTCTGGGCACTGGCCAAGCTCTGGCAAATGCACTTTCCTTGGGTTGGGAATGGCTTCTGCAGAGCTTGGCAGCAGACTGCTCTCCTGGAGCTCCATGTCCAGCTGCCTGCTGCGACCGGGGGGGGCAGGTGCTCCGGCAGCTTCAGACAGGATGGGGAGTGCCGGGTCTCATTGCGGAACTGGCATCTGTCCTCCAACCCTGCCCCAGCGAGTGGCATTCCCCTCTGCCAAGCGCAGGTGCTGCTCTCGCCCCTCGCCGGCGATGCCTAACGTGCCAGTGAATTTCAGGGCATTGGTGCTGGGGAAAGCCACGGGAAGGTCCCTGCCTGGCGGCGTTCTCGCTACATCCGTGTACACGAGTGTGGTGGGGGTGCTGAGGGTGGGTTTGGAGAGAGAGATCACCCCACTGCAGCAGCTCCTGTCCTGTGGGGCTCGGCCGGGCTCCAGGCATTGCAACCTAGCGCCTGGGCTCGCACTGCGGTGCCACTGAGATTTGGCCTGTCCACCCATCCGTCTCCATCTGCGGAGGGATGGACCGGCCAAACGTCCGTGGCATTGCGACCCCATGCACCAGGTTGCAAAGCCCACTCTGCTTGCGGGGCCTCATCAAGCATGTTTGCCGCCACTTTCAACGTGTCACCGACTTGATTCAAAGTCACCACTTCCGTGAGCTCCCTGACAGAATCGTAAGCCTGGCCGTGCCCAGGACAAGCCATGGCTCTGCCTGGCTTCACGGCTATAGGGTCGCCGCCAATGGCTTGGAGGCTGCTCAGAGGTCTCTGGCAAGTGCCTCAAAGCATAACTGCACGAAGCAGGTGCTGATGGCTCATGGCTGGGGCCTACCATATTCATGGTCCGTTTTGGTCAATTTCATGGTCAGGATTTTAAAAATAGTAAACTTCATGATTTCAGCTATTTAAATCTGAAATTTCAGGATGTTGTAATTGTCGGGGTCCTGATCCAAAAAGGATGTTTTTTTGGCAGGGGGGTTTGCAAAATTATTGTAGGGGGGTTGCGGTACTGCTACCCTTACATCTGCGCTGCTGCTGGCGGTGCCGCTGCCTTCAGAACTGGGCAGCTGGAGAGAGGCAGCTGCTGGCTGGGAGCCCAGCTCTGAAGGCAGCACTGCAGCCAGCAGCAGCACAGAAGTAAGGAGGGTATAGTATGGTATTGCCACCCTTACTTCTGTGCTGCTCCCTGCAGAGCTGGGCCCTCAGTCAACAGCCGCCACTCTCCAGCTGCCCAGCTCTGAAAGCAGCAGCACAGACGTAAGGGTGGCCTGGTATGATATTGTCACCCTCACGTCTGCACTGCTGCTGGCTGGGCACCACCTTCAGAGCTGGGCGCTCGGCAAACAACCGCCGCTCTCTGGCCATCCAGCTCTGAAGGCAGCGCAGAAGTAAGGGCGGCAATACCGCCACCCCCCTAAAATAACCTTGTGACCCCCTGCAACTCCCTTTTGGGTCAGGATCCCCAATTTGAGAAACGCCGGTCTCCCCGCGAGATATGTAGAGTATTGGGTAAAAGCGCACAAAAGACTGGATTTCACAGCCCGTCATGCATTTTTCATGGCCGTGAATTTGGTAGGGCCCTAGTCATGGCTAACTTGGGCTTCCTCGCACCTATTCCTCCTGCACACTGGTACGCAGGGCAGCAGCCCCGCCTGCTCATCCTCCAGCCTCTGACTGGCCTGGCAGATGGCTTTGGGAACAGGCAAATGCCCACTTTGCTGCGCTAGCCCCTCGCCTGCTGCATTGGAGGGAGGGAGAAGCTCTTCCCGGCAGGGTGAGCTGGCATCTCGCCCCTGAGGAGCCTCAGTCCCTCCCGCAGGACATAGGGTTGGCTTCCCACCCGCCCTGTGCAGCGCTGCCTGGTGTGGTGGCCGTGGCTTAGGGGACAAGTGGCAGGGGATTGGGGGTGACGGCAGGGCTGGGCTGGGGAGAGCAGCTGCTGCTGGATGGGGGTGACCCAGGCTGGGCTAGAGCAGTGACTAACCCTGTTCTGAGGTTGAGGGCACTGGCTCCAGCAAGCTCAGCTGTTCTCCCTTGGCCTCCTTCCCCATGACAGGAATCTACCTACCCCCTCGACCCCCAGTGCCCCCAGCTGCCCTTCCTGCGCAACCCCGACTACCTGTCAGGAGAGAGCGACCTGGTGGCGCTGAGCTACCTCCACGAGCCGGCCGTGCTGCACACGCTCCGGGCTCGCTTCCTGGAGACCAGCACCATCTACACCTACTGCGGTGAGCGCCTGGCCGCTGGGCTAGAGCAGCTTCTCCTGCGACTCCTCTGTGCGGGGGAGTCCTTGAGCTCGGTAACCCGCAGCGCTCCCCAGGGGCTGGAGGAGGGGAGAGGGAGTCGGACACCTGGGTTCCATGCCTGGCTTTCCAGGTGACCTGAGACCAGACGTGGTCACTGCTTTCTGGCCCTCCACAAATGAGCCTCCCGGTCTCCTCTGTCTCCTGGCCCTGCCTGCTGTAAAATGGCAGCTGGGGGGGATGGTATTGAGGCTCATACCAATCCCCCAGTGATGGCCATGTTAGTGAGGTGGCCGCGCACATCAAATAACTGCCATGGCTCACTTCAGTGCTGGCTCAAAAGCTTCATCTGAGCTGCTGGGGGATCCCTCTCACAGCATCTCCTGCCCTGCTCCTCGGCTCGTGGCTGGGTTTGAATGTCCTCCCTCCTGCCCCCAGGTATCATCCTTGTCGCCATCAACCCTTACAAGCAGCTGCCCATCTACGAGGAGCCGGTTATCTATGCCTACAGCGGCCAGAACATGGGTGACATGGACCCCCACATCTTCGCTGTGGCCGAGGACGCATACAAGCAGATGTCCAGGTGAGCAGAGCTCCGGCAGGCCGCACCCGGCATGCTCTGACGTACGCATCCCTCACTGGCTCCTTGGCCTGCCGGAGTGATTGGTGCAGAAGAACCCTCCGCTCCTCTGGACCCCAGGTCCTTCTGAGCTGTATCCCCCAGGGACGGGCTATTGCTGATTAGCTACAAACGGGACTTAAGTTATGTTGGGTGTTGGGATCTTGTGATGGGGTGGAGTAGGCCCCCTGCTGGAGGCCTCAAGGTCCTGCCATGCCCTGCCCCAGAAAAGGGCAGTGGAGAGAGTCCTCCAAGCTGCCTAGAGAGGCCACGTGGGATGCAGCCAATCCAGGCCCTGCAGGCTCATATAAAAGGAGCTGCAGGGCCAGAGTGAGTTCAGTCTGCTGGCTGGGACTGGGGGAGGATGGGGTGCTCCTGGCTGGCTGCAGGGGCTGGACAGATGAGTCTGCTAAACAGGGACAAGGGGAGCCTGAGAATAGCTCCTGGCTGGCGGCTGGGACTAAGCAGGCAGTTGCTGGCAGGGACGGTGGGAGCGAGGAAGGAGATCCTGGCTGGCTGCTGGGACTCAGCTAAGATGGGCTGTGGGGAAGTGGCCTAGGAAATGTCGAGCAGCAATTAGTAAAGGGACGCAGCACAGGGCTTAAAGGGTTCCTGGTTTGGGACCCAGAGCAGTGGGTTGGACCAGGGGAAGTGGCTATGCCCTAAGGAAGGGAATTAGAACTGCAGCACCAGCACCCCAGGGCACTGGGGCTGACTCTGTGAACTGAGCCCAAGAGGGGTGGCTCAGCAGGAAGGCTGGAGTCTCCGAGGACAAGGAGTCCCCAGGGAAGAAGCCCTCGTGGCGCTGCTCAGTTCCAGAGTAGGAGCCTTGCAACCCAGCTGGACCAAGCGGTACTGTGATGGGGGCCCTGCTGGACTGGTTAAAGACTGAGCCCAGGGAGGGCTGTGGGACACTTGGGACTGCGTACCCCAGAAGGCTTTGTTCCACCCATGGACAGAGTGACTCGGCCAGAGGGCTGAGTCACAAAGACGCAGCGGCCAACAGGGGGCACTGTGAGTGGAGGAAAAACTGCAGGCATGCACATGCTCCACCAGGGGGCGCTTGCGAGAGGTGGGTGCCCACCCCATTACAGATCTTTAACATTACTTGAGGTCAGGAATCCTGGCTTGTGGGGGGGAAGCACAGGGAAT
This sequence comes from Platysternon megacephalum, assembly GCA_003942145.1. Taxonomy (NCBI): domain Eukaryota; kingdom Metazoa; phylum Chordata; order Testudines; family Platysternidae; genus Platysternon; species Platysternon megacephalum. The sequence goes on along the minus strand of QXTE01000199.1, from coordinate 591,172 downwards.
CTCCCAGTTTCCTTGTTCAGTTGCTCTGAGCAGCTCAGAATATGAAGTGAGACTGGGCTCGGGAGACGTGTTCAGCCTCTGGAAAGATGCGGGGGAGGCGAAACCGAGTCCAAGGGCCTGGAATTTGGCAGGATGGCACCCTGGAGCGATGCTGCGGGGTATGGCCAGCAGTGCCCAACCCTGGCCAACGGGAGGAACCTGGTGGCCCGTCTGAGCAGCACAGAGCATAGCCGGGGTACTCGGTGGCTGAAGGGCAGTTGAAGCCGAGCGTCTGCCTTTCTGAAAATCCCAGCCTCCGAAAAGGCTCAGTGGGTGGCTCAGCTGGGGTAAGACTGAGCAGCAGAGCAATGCCCTGGGGAGAAATCCCATAGAACCGAATCGAATGGAAGCCGTGGGGGTCCCTAGACATTTCTCTCTCTCCAGAATTTAATAGTGGGAGACCCGTTCTGTTTGGGCCAGTCTGTAGCAGGGGCTCTGGCTCTGTTAATCCTCTAGAATTGACCATCTGTGTGGATGCGAAAGTCTAAAGAAATTGCTGCAAAACCAACTGCTTCCTTGGCCTTGTCTCTTCCCTTGAAGCATGTGGCGCTGATCAGTCTGGGGGCGGGCACGTGACACGTGGTTTGAGGGAAGCGCTCAGCAAGCGCTGATGGCTCAGTAACCTGATGGGTGCACATGTGCTGACGCAAATGCGACTGCCTGTACGTGGTACTCAGGCTGTGGGGGGTTGAAGCTAGTTCATAGAGGGAAGGGCGGGAGCATCTGCCTCCAAGGTACATCTCCAGTGTAGGCGTCACTTCCTGCTGGGGGAGATGGACCCACGCTGGCTCTGACCAAGCCAGCCTGCTAAATAGAACAGGGTAGCTACAGCTGGGGTGGCTGCCCCCATGTATGTACCTAGAGCTTCAGCTGAGATTGTATGTGGGGAGGAGGGAGGGAGGGGGGGCTACCCCACCCCACCCCGTGCGCCACTGCCATTGCATTGCTATCTTTAGCACCCAAGTCAATCAGAGCTAGTGTGGGTATGTCTGCCTGAGCTGGGAACCTGGCCTCCCGCTCCTGTGTAGACCCCCCTCAGACAGTGTCTGCAGCTGCAGCCTCTCCAGGGTGTTTCATCTCTGATCAATGGAGCTTGTCGCTGATGTGGGAGAGCCCAAGGTACAACCTTAGTGTTGGTTCAGTACATGCCACTGTCCTGATGCCCAGGTCCACGTGGGGTCACCTCGGCATGGGGGGGCCCCAGAGAACTGGGGGTGAAACAACCAAACAGCTGGCTAACGCTGTTGAGATGAGACCAAATAAACTCCCTAGAACAGCCCCTGCCAGCCCAGCCTATTAACTGCATCAGAAGGACCCCAGCAGCTTAATTACAGCTGACTGGCTCCTCAGCAGCTCCTGGAGGAGGTAGATGTGTAAACAGGCCTCTGTACATGCCCTGCTGCGTGCTTCCCCCAGACAGTGCCGAGTCCGCGCTCCGCCTGGCTGTGGGGAATGGCCAGGGGAGGCTGGCGCTTGCTAATGGCTGTATGTGGGGCAGATGCTTGCTCTCCCCAGCTATTGGGGAGGGATGGGAATAAAGCCCCTCTTGGGGCATCATGGCAGGGGAAGGAAGGGGCTGCTTGTGCCAGGAGCAGCTGTCTTTAAAATAAAACCCAGTGCTCCCTGGGGCTGGCTCCCAGCCAGGGCGGTGGAAACAGGTGGGCAGGGTGAGCTCCCTGGTGAATCTGCATTTGTCTCCGTGAAGCAGAAGCGTGGTGGCAGGATGGGTGGGGCTGGTTTGCTGGAGCGCAGCTGAGCGTCACTTAAAACCCGACCCCGCGAGGAAGGCTCTGTCCAAGAAAAGCCGCTCAATGCTTCTCCTTAGGGGGGAGGAGGGAAATGCTGGGGGTTGGCCCCTTAGCCCCCAGATGGGATTGCAGTGCCGAGCCTGCCCAGCAGGGGAGCCAGAATCCATCTCTCCCTCCCCATTGGATGGGTGCATAGAACCGCCAGTGAGTGGGGGGGGAGGGGGAGGGAAGAGTCAAACTGGCTGAGTTTCCCTGGTGCACCAGGCTTCCCCGTGGCCCCAGCCTGAGCCTGCACTTAAACAGCCCACGTCAGCCTTCATCCCCACGCTCCACCCTGACTCCGCTTTGCTGCCTGTCCTAACTCAACTGAGCAGGGCTGGATGGTCCCCAGGGTGCCCTCCGGGAGCTCCTGGCCCAGCCACACCTGGGAGATCCTATGGGACATTCAGAGCAAACTCCGGGCTGGGAGAAACGGGCGACTTTCCCAGCTGGGCTCCTTAGCGTCTGGCAGTTCAGCCATGACTAAAGAGGGCATCTTCCTGCGGTGTCTCTGCCCTCGCTGAGCCCCCATCTCCTATAGCTATGGGCTCCCGTTGCTTCCCGCAGGAACAACGAGAACCAGTCGCTGATCATCAGTGGCGAGTCGGGTGCTGGCAAGACGGCGTCGGCCAAATATGCCATGCGGTACTTTTCCCTGGTCGGGGGATCCCTGGGTGACTCCAGCATGGAGGAGAAGGTGCTGGCCTCGAGCCCCATCATGGAGGTAGGCACTGCTCGTCTCTCGTGGGTGTGCCGGAGGGGAGGGAAGAAGCAGGGTTGGTAGCTCGGATCCACGTCTGATGGGGGAGGAATCTGTGTGGTCTCCAAATGGCTGAGAGCTTCCTAGCCATGCCTGGGGGCAGGTGTGCTCTGCTGCACGGGTGAGGGAGAACTCCCACTAATAGTTGAGACTGGGGTATAGAGGGGCCCCTCTCCTCCTGCTCATGGGCTTTCTCGTCTGCACGAAACATAAGACCAGGGGTCGGCAACCTTTCAGAAGTGCTGTGCCGAGTCTTCATTTATTCACTCGAATTTAAGGTTCCACATGCCAGTAACACATTTTAACGTTTTTAGAAGGTCTCTTTCTAGAAGTCTATAATATAGAACTAAACTATTGTTGTATGTAAAGTAAATAAGGTTTTTAAAATGTTTAAGGTTTTTAAAATGTTTAAATTAAAATGCAGAGCCCCCCCAGACCGGTGGCCAGGACCCGGGCAGTATGAGTGCCACTGAAAATCAGCTCGCGTGCCGCCTTCGGCACCCGTGCCATAGGTTGCCTACCCCTGCATAAGACTATCAGGGTTGGAAGGGACCTCAGGAGGTCATCTAGTCCCACCCCCTGCTCAAAGCAGGACCAACCCCAACTAAATCATCCCAGCCAGGGCTTTGTCAAGCTGATTCCACCACCTCCCTAGGTAACCCATTCCAGTGCTTCACCACCCTCCTAGTGAAAAAGTGTTTCCTAATATCCAACCTAAACCTCCCTCACTGCAACTTGAGGCCATTGCTCCTTGTTCTGTCATCTGCCACCACTGAGAACAGCCGAGCTCCATCCTCTATGGATCCCCCCTTCAGGTAGTTGAAGGCTGCTATCAAATCCCCCCCTCACTCTTCTCTTCTGCAGACTAAACAAGCCCTGGGCTGCAGGAATGCCCTCAGGAGGCAGTGGGGGTGGATTCTGCTGGAGGGCTGGCTGTTCCCCTGCAGCAGAGCTGCCCTGAGGGCAGAGGTGCTGAGCTCCTCATGGATGCAGGGTGGCCAGGTTTCACCTGGAGCGAGATTCTCCTCCCTGCCCCCGCTAAACACCTCACTGTGCAGCTGTCCTTGGCACAGTATTGCCCTTCAAGGGGTTGAGGGAGGGGATCTCTGCAGAGCGGCCTGGCTGGGGGCCTGGCATGCCTCGCTTTCCTGCTTCCCTTTCCCTGCTGACGGGGCACATCTCCTGAACTTGTGCCTGTCGGCTGGCTGGCTGCCCTGCACTCGGGGAGGGAGGAAATGGTGCTCGGAGGAGGCAGCTCTTTGCTCCCCTCCTATGGTGCAATGTGTCTCGGTTTATTTTTATCCTGGAAGGGAGCTGCAGTTCCCAGCCTGCCTGGGTTCTTCCCCTCCCCTCTCTGCTCTGTGTGGGAGCTGTGGTATCCCACTCCCTGGCGTGGGAAGTGACTGCAGCTGTATGGCTGGGTCTCTGATAAATGCCCCCCCAAGGTGAGGGAAGTGGACAGCTCCCACAGCTGGGGGATAGAAAGGCTTGGAGAAAGTCCCCCTCGAGGCCCTCTGAGTAAATCTCCCCTCGGCTCCCCCTGCCGTAGCTAGCAGGCAGGGCCGTCTCTGCGCCTAGAAGGCTGAGCACAGAGCTGGGGTGTGGCTGGCCACTCATGGGACCTCGGGAGGCCTCTCTGGCCCAAGGGCCATCAGCACGGCCCGAGCATGGAGACGCTTCCCCTGCAGGCTGATCGGGGGTGGGAACGAGGCCCCCCAGGAAGGGGCGGCGTAAGAGCAAGAGGGAATCGGCAGGGCAGTGTGTCTGCTCGGAAGCCCGCTGAGCCTGTGGCGTGGGAGCCGGTGGGGCAGCCCTGCCAGCTGCCCTGATCCACCCAAAGGCAGAATAAGGTTGGCACTTGCAAGGGAGGCAGCTGGAAGTGCCAGTTCCCCTGTTTCTGCTGCTGCTTCGATGGCCGTTGGGCTCTTCCCCAACGGGCCCGGCTGGCTACATCCAGTGACTTGGCAATGCTTCGTGGGGCTGGACGAGGGTGTCTGGGGACCCCTCAGCATCCCAAAGACTCTTCTGATCCCGCAGACCCATCTCTCCACGCACACCGTGATCGGGGCACAGTTCACCTCCGTGTTCCCAGCCCCTCCCCTCCAAGGGAGGCTGGTTGTCTTGGTCTGGAGCTTAGAAAGCAGGTAGCTCGGGTCTCATTCAGTGCTCAGCCCGTCTCAGCAGGACGTCTTGCTGCCTGGGCTCCAGGCTGCTGCAGTGAGGTCTCCCGAGGGCACCAGGCCCTAGAACCGCGGTTCCCGAAGGAACCAACGGCATTTTCTCTTTGCAATTGCACGTGTTGGAGAGCGAGTCCGGCCTGCAGCTCTGGGCCCGGCTCAATAAGGGATGCAGTATCGTGGCAGGTTCGGCCCAGCTGCCCCTTGTCATAACAGCTTGAGTGGCTGGGCCGTAAGAGTGATGCTGTGACCCTGTCTGCCAGGAGCAGGGAGCTGGGTCCAGGTCAGTGGGACAGGAGCTGCCACCGTGACCTGACACCCCCCCCCCCCCCCCCCCCCCCCCCCCCCCCCCCCCCCCCCCCCCCCCCCNTCTAGAACCTCTCCACAACCACCGGAGGGTCAGGACCCACCGCTTGGGGAACGCTGCCTAAGGAATGCCCAGAGGTGACAGTAAGCCGGTTTGCCGTCCCGGCAAGAGCCGGTTTGCCGTACTGGGGCGGCCCAGCTTCCCCAGGGGGCAATTTAAAGGGCCTGGGGCTCCCAGCAGGGGCTGGAGCCCCAGGCCCTTTAAATTGACACCAGAGCCCCACTGCTGGAGCCCTGGGGTAGTGGCAGCGGGGCTCTGAGGGCTATTGAAAAAGTCCGGGGCTCCTGCTGCTTCTACCGCCCCGGCCCTTTAAATAGCCACTGGAGCCCCACCGCCACTACTCCAGGGCTCCGGTGGCTATTTACAGGACCCGAGCGGTAGAAGCAGGGGAGCCTCGGGCCCTTTAAATAGCCCCTGGAGCCCCAGGCTGCTGCTGCTACCCTGGTGGGCGGGGTGGGGGTGGGGGAATTACCTTACAGGGTGGACTGGGGATGGCTCTGACTCAGCCACGCCCCTTCTGCCCTAGGCCCCGCCCCACCCCTTCCAGGGGCAAGAGCTGGCCCTAGCGTACTGGTAAGCCACTGGACTGACTTTCACCCCTGGGTATGCCCCACGCCACCCTTCTCACTGTGCGTAGGGGAAGGGAATGGTGCATAGACCCAGTCGGCAATGTGGCCTAGTGGGCAGGGCACTGGACTAAAACTCAGGAGACTTACGCTGTGTTCCCAGCTCCGCTGGGTGACCCCAGGGGAGTCCCACACCCACCTGCCTCAGTTTCCCCACCTGTAAAATGGGCATAAGGATGCTCCTTGGCTAGGTGCTCGGAGATCTAGGGTGAAAAGTGCCGTGTAAGGGCTAAGCACCATTTCCCTTCCCGATCAGGCCTTTGGAAATGCCAAGACCACCAGGAATGACAACAGCAGCCGCTTTGGGAAATACGTGGAAATATGCTTCAGCCACGAGTATCGCATTGTTGGGGCCACCATGAAAACCTACCTGCTGGAGAAATCCCGCCTCACTTTCCAGGTGGGCCCTGTTCGGGGCAGAGGGTGTAGAACGCCAGCTGGGTAGGGCACTGCGGCCCAGGGTGTCGCTGAGCGGACAACTGGGTCCGGGTAAGCAAAGCCCCTTTATAGATGGCGTAAGGGTGGCTGGCGCTTCCCCTCGCTCGCTGGATTTTCCTGTTTCCTGGGCTGGGACTGCAGCCTCAGCCAGGCTCTGGCTCTCAGCATGCTGAGGAACTGGACTCTGGGAAGGGCCTGAGAGGTAGCGCTGCGTGCGTGTGCGAGAGAGAGAGAACACTTCCCCCCTCGAGGCCCTCTGAGTTGGGGGAGAAGTAAATCTCCCCTTGTCTATTCCCTTGGCTCCCCCTGCTAGCTAGTGGGCAGGGCCGTCCCTACGCCTATATTGGGAAGTTCCTTCAATGCAAGCTCCAAATACTACACACAGTCCTTAGCCCCTGTGTGCAGTGGGCAGTGCTCCCAGCATGCAGCTGGGGTCAGGGGGGCACCATGACCTGCCCAGGGCTGGGGGGGTGCATGGATGGCAGGTGGCGATGCCCCAGGGCCCTTGCTCGCTCATCTAAGATTGAGCTGGGACCCCTGTTGCTGGCTGAGATGCAAGGCTCCATGGGAGTCTTAATCTGTTGTCTCAATATCCTCCCCCCCCCGCCCACCCGGACGAGCCTGATCTGTGCAGCCACAGCTTGACGAGAGCTTCAGGAAACTTCCTGAACAAAAACGTGAGAGTTAAAAGGGCCTTTTTGACAACAGGAAACAGAAGACCTTGCCATTTCCTCCCCCCTCTCTCTCGCCCCTGCACACAACACAACAAAGGACGTGGAGAGTCTTTTAATTTTTCATTGTGACGCTTTAACTCTTGTGAAAAGAAAATGGGGGGGGGGGGGGGGGGGGGGGGGGGGGGGGGGTGTGGGGGGGGGGGGAAGAGAACCAAACAGCCGCCTGGGATCACTGATTGTTTTCTATTGTAAAGCTGGAAAAAGGGAAGGCCTGAAATAAACTTCAGTAAATTCTCATGGAAAAGATAAGACCCCATCATTCAAAGCCTGCCAACCAAAAGGCCCTGGATGTGAGTGTGGTTTTCACAACCAATTCGTCCAGAGCTTGTGTGAGTGAGTTAAACACACCAACGAATGTCCTCCTCGGCAAACTTCCCACTGGTGGCAAAGCCCGAGGAAGTGGCTGAGCCTGGCTGGCTTACTGACCGTTCAAATCCAGGCTCCGTCAGACAGTCATGGGGCAGGAAGTTCCGCAGACCCTTCGCTTACACTAAGGAGCTCCGTTGGCCGACCGAGGCAGGTGTCTGAGCTCTTGGGTCAAAATTGCTACCTTAACCCCCTTCCAGTGAGCAAATTGGTAAAAGCAAGACCTGGTTGTCTCTTATCAGGAGGGCTGGCTGACTTTTTCAAGCAGGAAACATTTTTGTCTGGGGGAAAAGTGCCCTTTTTTCTACTTAACTTTTCACTTTGGAAATGAGCCTCTTTAAAATGCAGCTTTCCATTTTTAAAAGGGAAAATCCACCATATTGCTTAAAAAAATAATTAAAATGCCTAGTCCAGAAACAGTGACCAGAAATTCCAATGGGGGAAGCTGGAGCAATGCTTCCCTGTTGCCTTCTATGCCTCCCCGTCCTGGCTGGAGCAGCGGGCAGATGGCTGAGATGCCCTGAGATCCAGGCAGACCTGAAAGATGTGCATACGTAGCCAGGCTGCAGTGCTTGGGTGGGAGGGAGTCTGAACTCAGACCCTTCAATTCCAAAAGCCGGAGGCTCTTCCTCTTGAGCTCAGGGAGAGACTCCCTTCGCTGGTAGCTATAGTAGGCCCTTATTCTCTTATGTGAACCAGCCACTAAGCGTGGGGTGGCCAGATACCCATCCTAGCATGGGTTTGCTACTGTGGAGGAGGGGATAGCGGTATCTGACATGGCCTGGGCGTTCCTTTAGCCAGAGGGATGAGGTAGCAAGAGGTGGAGGCATCCAGGAAAATCTGGACCAAACCAGCTGTTCTGCTTGTCTCTGTGCAGGCGAAAGCCGAGAGGAACTACCACATCTTCTACCAGCTGTGCGCGTCGGCCGCGCTGCCGGAGTTCCAAGGCTTGGGCCTCGGTAAGCGCCAAGGGGAGAGAAGCAGTGCCTCCCCGGGCAGCCAGCGTGCCAGCAAGAGCCCAGACAGCTGTCCCTGCAGCAGCTGCAGCTCTCTGGGTGGTGCAGAGTTGGGAAGCTACAAGGCTGGGGTGGGCTCTATACAGGACATCTCAAATGAGGGCTGTGGAGATGGGTGGGAGAACCTAGAGGGTAGGTGAGGTTACCAGGGTGTCTCTGGGGCTAAAGGACCTGTCCCCTTGTTGTTGACCTGTTCCGCCGCATGAGAACCAGGGGCTGGTTGGACAATATTCATGGCAGGCAAACTGAAAAGGTAAATGCTTCTGGCAGTGTATGGGGAAGAGACCCGGCTTGGGTTCACAGGGACAAGCAAAGCTCCTCAAACAATTATTCCATGGAGAATTTGCCTGTTCTTTGAAATCAAAGCTTTCTGCGGAGCGGGTTCGATTGGGACAAAGTTCCTCAGGTTTCAATCCCGCCTGGTTTCCAGTCTGGCTTCCTGACAACCTGTCCTGGCTTCTTGGCAGAGTCTCCAGTTCTGGGACAGCCCATTAGACAGGCTGCCGCGGGTCTGGGGACTCCTGGGCAGCTGGCTCCGGAGCTGTGGGAACCCCGGGAGCCTGGCTCCCCTTCAGCCCACCAGACAAATTTATTTTGAAATCATCAGTGTGGTGGGTTATTTGGGGTGGGGTGGGGGGAGGGGCGGGGATGACACACGTTTATCTTTTTGCAAAGAAGTTTGAACTCGTGTGTTCCAAATTTCGAATTCTTAAAACCCTCCCTGGGCCGGCACCAGGGCTCAGCTTTCGTGTCCAAGGGGCTCTCGGTTCTTGCCTGGCACCAAGAACGTGGCTGCTTCACATACAGCTTTCCACGTCGGTGTCTGGCCGTGCTCCACCAGGGAAGGGATGGGGATGCGTGTCTGGGCTGGGAGCAGGGCCGTAGCTACCCCAGTAGCTGAGGGAAGCTGTGGGAGGAGAGACGGAGGCAGTGGGGCTCGCGGGCAGCTGTTCTGCTGACCTTGCTTGGTCACAGTGGACGGGAACTAACTGGGAGCTGGTGTCTGTATGGTCCATCTCTAACCCTGCAGGTGGGGCTGAATCCTTCCATTACACCAACCAGGGGCAGTGCAGGCACCTTGAGGAGGCTGCTGCTGCTGCTGACCTGGAGAGCACACGAAACGCCTTCTCGCTATTGGGTAGCTGTCCCTGCCTGGTCTGGTACCCCCTCTGGCTGGGAGTGGGGAGATGGGCGTTGCTGCTCGGGGAGGGTCGGGGTTGCAGCTGGCTTGAATGCAGTGCTACAGTCCCCACCGGCTTTGCATGGTCACTGGGAAGAGCATGGGAGTCCCCGTGCCACAGCCGACCAGGCTCAGTCAGCCTGATGTTTGAGGAAGGTGCAAGGAACCCCCTAGTGGATGGTTAAGGAATGACCCATCCATGGTTCTGAGCCCTGGCAGGCTGCCCCCCCCCAGTTCCCTGCTGGGAGCCAGAGGGAAAGCTGCCTGGGGGGGATGGGGGACCTTGTCAACGTCCCTGTAAAACTGGCTCCCAGCAGGGGTGGGGGCTGCTGGGGCTCCTTACCCAGCCCTCCAGGGGAGTGGTGGGCAGCTGGGCAGGGGCCGTGACATTTACAAGACAGCCAACAGCCGATGTCAGGGACGCGGTGTCTACACAGACCCCGCAGCACCCGTACTACACCGACACAAGCCTTATGCCTGGAGGCGGAGTTATTCTGCCGGTGCAGTCGGGCATTTACGCTGGCGGGAGGAAGGCTCTAGCTGCTGACATAATTAGGTGGACATAAGGTAACCGAACTGTGTAGGTAGCCCAGCCCCTAGTCTTCCTCCGAACTCACCCCCATTTCCTAGCCCCGGTAACAAGCATGTTGTGGGTGAGCAGCAGTGACGGCAGGCTGGGGGACGCTGCCCTCTGACCATGGCCACCAGGACAGGGTGTGACTATGGCATGGGAGGGCACTAGGACCAGCCGTGCATGTGCAGCTGCCCAGTTAGATGCTGTAGAGCTGTGCAGAGCTCTGTGCTCCTTCCACCCACCTCACAGCTGACAGGAGCGGCTGGAACTGGCTCCTGGTCTGAGCAGAAGCCGTCCTGGGGCCAGCGGGAGGGAGAGCGACTAGTGGTTCTCTCCAGGGGCTGCCCGGCTCCTGGCCCGGTGCGGTACCATGTGCTGTGTGCTCTGCAGGGGTCCATGAGTCAAACCAGCTGGAACTGTTCAGCATCCTGGCCTCTATCCTGCACCTGGGCAACATCCGGCTCCGAGCGAAGGACCGGCACGGGGAGAGCTGCTTCACTGAGGTAAGGGGGAGCTGCCTCCCTCCACCCTGCAGCACTCGGTGGATGTCCTTCCCCCCCCCCCCCCCCCCAGCAGCCCACAGCCCTGGGGGTAGCGCAGAGTGCCCGACTGATGACTGACGAGGGTGGCCCTTGCCTCAGCCAAGCTAGAAGGGAGGGGGCCGGGCTGCTGAGGGGCCGGGGCAGGGGTATGGGCCTTGGGCTGTTGGCTGGAGGCTCTCCCAGTACTAGCTGGGGGTCATGGGGAGCGCTCCCTTCCCCACAGCAACACGGCCAATGCGAGGGTTCTGTCTCCATGCAGCCAGACGACGAAGCCCTGGGCCTGTTCTGCACGCTGCTGGGTGTGGAGAAGTCCCAGGTGTCGCGCTGGCTCTGCTACCGCAAGCTGGTCACGGCCAGCGAGACCTACGTGAAGCCCATGTCCAGGCAGCAGGCCCTGAACTCCCGCGATGCCCTGGCCAAGCACATCTATGGGCAGCTCTTCAAGTGGATCGTGAGCAGGATCAACAAAGCCCTGCGGGCGTCCTGCAGGCAGCAGGCCTCCATCGGCATCCTGGACATCTACGGGTAAGGACCGGGCCTGCGTGGAGTCCAGCCTTCCTCGCTTGAGGCCCCCCAGGGACGCTGGACCAGCCTCGGCTCACCCCCATGTGAAGGAGGGGTCTGTGCCTGCTCAGGGGAGTGAATCTACCTGGGGTCCCTCCTGGCAAAACCTCTCCATACTAGTGAGCCAGCCGTGTGGCAGGTGCCCCGCACTAGCCAGGTGATGTGGCCTCAGAGCATGGCCCAACAGGGTGATTCCTTCTCCATGCACCTGGCCAGTTCCCTGGACAATCTCTTCCAGGGTCTTCTGAGCTGGCAGGTCCTAGCTCTCCTGTTCCTTCCTTCCCCACGGTGGGGAGCAGGTGCCTACCTGGCAGTCTGGGAAATCCAACTCCAGCCCCGTGTGGCCAAGACACGGGTATGTGGCTGGGCCAGGCTAGAGAGCGGCTCTGGTTGTCTGTGTTGGTTGGGCTTGGCCAGCTGTGGGCCGTAGCCGTGTCTCTCCCCCCCCCCCCAATCTCCTGCTCTTGTTGGTGCACTTGCTGAGCGCTCCCTGGCCATCCCTGCTGGGCTCCTGCCTAGGGGCTGTCGTACGCCCCCCTCTGGAAGACCCGAGGGTTCAGGGCAACTTGGGGCGTTGCTGAAGCTTATGGGGTGGAGGGGAGTGTCAGGCCCAGGGATCCTCTCTGCTCCAGCACTGAACCAAGCTGGACTTGTTTCCCACACTACTTCTCCTTGTTGAAAAGCACAAACCCTTGGAGAGGCCCTGTCAGCTCCCCTGTCGTCGTCCTCACCCCCCTCGCTTTCCTCCTAGTCACTCCTCCCACCCACCGTCTCTCCTTCAGGTTCGAGACGTTCACAGTCAACAGCTTCGAGCAGTTCTGCATCAACTATGCCAACGAGAAGCTGCAGCAGCACTTCAACCTGGTCAGTGCTGCCCTCCCAGCTGTTGCCTGCTGGGCTCCCGTACCCTTGCGGGGAGTCTGGAGCTGGCAGACTGTCTGTACAGCACCTAGCGCAGTGGGGCCCGGGTCCATGACTGGGGTTCCTGGGTGCTACGGTAAAACAAACTAACAACTGAATTACCCGGGGAATGTCACTGGGTACCGGAACGTCTGTTCTCCCCTCTCTTGTCCCAAGCCGGCGCCCTTCGGCTGCTCTCAGGAGAGCAGTAGGCAGCATGCTGTGGGTGTGGTAGTAATTGCCAGCGCCCCTCCCCCTTCCCCTCCACACCCTGGGGAGCTGGCTGGGGAAGCCTTGAAAGGCCCCTAAATGGCTCTTGAGCTGATAGTTTCTTGCTAGCTCAACTGAGTGTGACATCTGCATCTTGAACTCCGGGCCTGGCGCCTTAGTGCTGAGGCCAGTTAGGCCGTGTCTGTAACCAGCCCAACGGCAGCTGTTCAAGCGTTCACCAGAGAACAGTCCAGCATTGGTGCCAGTTGTTCCCCCCCACAAACCCCGAGTGTCTGGAGCTGGCTGGGAAACCTTTTTGGTCTCAATTTTCCTACAAAAATGCTTCTCTCCCCCCCCCGCCCCTCCCCTCAAAACGCTTTTTTCCTAAAGGGTCAGTTTTGACACCATTTCAGTCAGTGTCCCCATTGGACATTTTAGGAACAGGCTCGTTTTTTCTTGAAATAAAACTCAGTTTATACAAAAACTTTAATTAAAAAAAGCTAATAGTCAAAATTGGAACCCATTGATAAAATCAACCCCCCCCCCCCCCTTTTTTTTTTTTTTTTTTTTTTTTTTTTTTTTTAGAATTTCATTTTGTTGAAAACTTTTAAAAATCTTCATTCCACTTCCGAACAGAGAGTTTGAAAATCAGGGGAACTTCCTGCGAAACAGGATCTGTCCCCGGCTGGCTCAGCTAACGATACAGCGCTGCTAAGAGTCACCAAGCCACTAAATAGCGTGCTGCAAAAAAGTAAACTCTGATCTTGTCCCCGTCCGACGTGCCCTCGGCTCACCAGGCTCCTGCTTGTTTGGGGGGCAGATGAGAGCCGAAGTTCCACCTGCTTTCACAGGCTGCCACCAGCCCACAAAATCCCATTTGTGGGGGTGGATTGCCACGTTCGCCCCAGGGCTGGGGGTTCAGCGGATGTCAGTACCGCCGGGGCTCAGGCAGCTGGGGTATTTGCTTGTCTGGTCTCTGTTTGGGGTTGGTCTCTGGGCTGTGTCCTGGGCTGCGCTTGTCTAGCATGCTGGTTAGCCCGTAGGGCTGGAAATGTCAAAGGAGCCCAGGGGAATTGGGCACCTGATTCCATTGTGCAGGGATGTTCAGAGGGTTCCATTCAGGGGTCTCAGCTCAGCCCTCACTCTGCGGGGGGGCTCTGTCCAGAGAAAATGGAGCAGGGTCCCGCTAGGAAGGTAGGGACCCGCCCCCACGCAGAGTGCTGTTGTGGTGACTCCACACCTGAGTGGCTTTTACGACAGTTCCCCCAAATCCCAGGCCTGGCCTGGCAGGGCCGTGCAGAGCCGCTGGAGTCAGCCTAGGGCCCGATTCTCCCCTCCCTGCAGCTCGTGGTCACGTACCGTCTGTGCAGCATAGCCAGAAGTGCCCTTGTCTGCATCTCCAGGCGGGGGCGCCACCGAGCACTTCCCAGGGAGAAGGGCTGGCCTGCTGGCATGGCACAGTCAGGCAACAGTGCAGGGCCCACTGAAACCTAGACCGAACTCTGGCTAAACGCCCCCCCTGTGCAGGGGCAGGAGGGGCGAGAGCTCTGATCCCGTTCCCACCCCTCCCCTGTAGCACGTCTTTAAGCTGGAGCAGGAGGAATACATGAAGGAGGAGATCCCCTGGACCTTCATCGACTTCTACGACAACCAGCCTTGCATCGACCTCATCGAGGCCAGGCTGGGCATCCTGGACCTGCTGAATGAGGAGTGCAAGGTGAGCGTCCGTCCTGCCTCGCCGGGGGGCCAGCAGCGCATCTGGGGGCGATGTCGGCTCGGGGGGGGGGCGTGAGGGTCCAGCACTCTCCTTCCAGCCTGGGTAACGGGACAGTCTCTGGTCCTAGGCCTGAGCCAACCTGTCCTCAAATGAACACCCTGCGGGGAACAGCTGACAGCTTCCCAGTCCTGGTGCCTTGCTCTCCCCATCCCCTCTTGTGAGGCGTGTGGAGGCTTGGCCGGGGGGCGGGGGGGCATTGGGGGGCCTTGATGCTACGTTGCCTGTTCAAATGCAGCCCAGGCTGATGGTGGCAGAAAACTGCTGCCGTGGGCTTGGGTCTCAGGCCCATCCCGTGTACAGGTGCCCACTGCCCGCCCCACTGGGCGTGGTGCTGCCTGGCAGACCTCGGGCTGGCCTTTGGCTTGACAGCATGAGGGGAGATGGGAAAGGCAGTTCAGGCAGTACCTGCTCCTCACAGCTCTGCACATGGCACCCTGACCAATCCACAAACCGTGTCAACTTCCAGCCAACCGTCCGGCTGCAAAGAAACTAAGTCAGCCCCACCCCGAGTGCGTCCAAGAGGCACTCCTGGTCTTGGGGCAGCGCTCCCTGGGCATGGGACCAAAGGAGCTCGGCTGGCTTGTGCTGCATAACAAATACAGGCAGAAGCACATGGGTAGAGGGGGAGGCTAAGAGGTGTAGGAGTTGCCTGCCTGACTGGCTTCCACAAGGGCACTGCAAATGGTGGGGAGCATCCAGCATAACCGGCAATGTCCCTCTCCCGGCTGGTCCCTCTCCCAGCAGGCAGTTAGCTGAGAAGAGCTTCTAAACTGGAGGGGGTTTGGAGAAGAGCCACGAGACTGATCAAAGGACAATCTGCCCGACGGTGACAGCTGCAAGGAGCTCAATCGAGTTAGTTTAACCAAGAGAAAGTTAAGGGGTGACTTGACTGCTGTCTGAATCTGTGTGGGGAACAAATATTTAAACAGACTCTGCACTCTAGCAGGGAAAGGTCTTGCATGATCCAATGACTGGAAATTGAAGCTAGACAAAGTGCCCTTTCAGAGTGGAGACAGGACATACGTTTTTGATAGCCAGAGTAACCGTTGGAACAATTTGCCAACATCAGTGATGGAGAATCCACCACGACCCTTGGTAAATGGTTCCCATGGTTACTCTGGCTGTCGACAAGGTGTGCCCTTTCTCGTGGTGGATTCTCCATCACTGATGATGATGATGATTCAATGAAGATGGGATGGTGTTTCTGAGATGGGCTCTAGGAGTGATTTTGGGGGTAGCTCTCTGGCCTGTCTCGTACAGGTCAGCCCAGATCGCAATGGTCCCATCTGGCCTTGGAATGAAGTAATCGAAATACCCAGCTGCAGGTGGCTGCCCTATGTGGGGGCGATGGAGGCGTCCTGTTCCCCAGGCCTCCTGCTGTCTCACTCGCCTTCTCTGCCTCCCAGATGCCCAAGGGCAGCGACGCAAGCTGGGCTCAGAAGCTCTACGACAGGCACCTTCACCACAGCCCCCACTTCCAGAAGCCCAAGATGTCCACAGATGCCTTCATTGTCCACCACTTCGCGGGCAAGGTAAGAGGGCCCGGGGGGGGAAGAGAGGTCCCAGGGCACAGGTGGGCACTGGAGTACAGGAGAGGCTACGAGACTTGCCGGAGGTCAGGGTCTGTCTGAGCTGGGGCGAGAATGGAGCTGGCTGGGAGAAATCTGAACACTGAAGTTTTCTCCCAAACGAATGCTGTCGTATAACCCCACTGGACTCCGTGTGGAGCCGGTTGGGAGAAGTGGGGCTCTCTCAAAGCAGGAGGGAACCCAGCAGGCCCAGGACTGCGGCAGCATGAGCTTTGCAGCCGAATGTCACTGCGGTGCCCGCCCCTGCTGTCCGCGCTCCACTGGGGCAGGGTGCCCAGGAGACTGGCTGCAGGGGAAAGCTGCCTCCCTATGCGCCAGGGCCCAGTGGGTCTGCAGCCGGCCCCCTCCTGCCACCCGCTCCAGGGCTGAGTGGGCTCCTAGCGTGGTGATGGGCTGGAAACGAAGCAGGCTCTGTTAGAGCCAGCCTGTGGCTGGAGTCTGAACCCCGGCTGGGATATGCTGGAGGGGTCGTGTGCCTCCCTCAGCCCTAAATACACATCTGTAGCAGTCTACTGGCCCCTTAAAACAGGCTCCCTGTTCTGCACTGCACAGTGCAAGGCATCCTGGGACTTGTAGTTCCTAGCGATCAGGTGACTTGTAGGCTTGGAGCAAGGCCTGCTGGGAGAAGAAACATGATATAAGGCGCAGCATTTCTGCAGAGAGGGGAACTGCTGGTGAACGACTAGGCCTGGCGCAGATCAAACTAAACCTCTCTGGAGAATCCGGTGTCTAGAGACGGTCTCGACACCTGTGTTGGGTGTGGCTGCAAGTGGCACTACCTAAATGCCATGAGACACCCCCACCCTAGCTGGCACCCACTGGGAGCACCCACAGCACCAGCTGCTGATCTGGGGGAGCTTCCAGCCCCTCTGGGTTGGTTAGAGCATCCAGGGCAGGCTGGTGAGCGTTGAGCCTCAGACTCCCAGGGGCTGTTGGGACTCTGAGCAGTCTGTGCTGGGGCGTTTGGAGGGGGCACTGTGGGCAGGGGCTGGACTAGACTACTCCTGAGGCCCCTTCCAGCCTGACATTTCTATGGTTCCATGTCTGGCCTGGTGTCAGACTCACAGCCTTAGCACGTCTGTCTCTGCCGTGGGCCCCCTCAGGGAGTCCCCTCGCTCTGGATCCCTGGGGCCTCCACCCCCCCAAAGGGGTTGATGCCCCNAGGGTTTATTGAGCGTTGAACACAGCACAGGAAACTCTCAGGGCCTCGGGCCTGGCCTCCCTCAGCACAGCACATCCCAGTCTCCCTGCATCCAGGTGGGCTCTGCCTGCTCCCTCTCTCCAGCCCAGAGCCCCCCTGCTTCCCAGCTGAGCATCTGAGATCACTGGCCCCAAGCCCCCTCTGTCCATTGTCTTCTCTCCAGGTAAACAGGGTCTCCTGGGCCTCCTCTTCCGTCCTCTGGCTGGAACCGGCTGGTCCGGTCACCGGGGTCCTCTCGTCGCAGCCCATTGTCCTCCCACTGGCCAGAACCGGCTGCGACTCCTGCGCTGGGTCTCCGGGTCGTCAGGTCACCAGTCGCTGGGGTGTCCGTCCTCCAAGCCATTGGCTGGGGTCCCAAGTTCCCTCTCCGGTCCTCTGTACCAACAAACTCCCTCTCCCCTCCCCTTGTTAAACCAGTAACCCCCAGGGAAACTGAGTCCCACTCCCTCTGCATGCAACCCATTGGAAAAACAAGGAAATCCCGCACTTCGTCACACCTGGGCAGGGGGTGTTTGTCTGCATGGGTTAAACAGAGAATTCCAGCTGCAGCCAGCATTCGGGAATGACTCCAGGGCTCACCTCGCCGAGGGCCGGACCTAGATCTGCGAGGGCCATCTGCTTTTAAACCTCTTTAGGCACAATTCTTCACCACCCCTCCTGTGTAACCAGCAGGCGAACTCCCATCCACCCCGAGCTGTTCCCTGTAGGACTGCACTGGTACAAACGTGGGCTGGGGCGTCTCAATGGCCCAAGAGCTTTAGGCACCCAGCTCCCCTTCACTCTGGTTCCCCACCCCCAGTACCTCTGCTCTGGAGACCTCTGGGCTCTGAATTGTCCCAGGAGACCCCGAGGCTGTCCTAGCCCGGAGCTGACGAGGCCTCCTGCACACCCTGTTTACCCCCAGGTGGAGTATCAGTGCGGCGGGTTCCTGGAGAAGAACCAAGACACTGTCCGTGCGGAGCTGATCGGGCTCCTCCGGGCCAGCAAGGTGAGCCCCCGGCCCCCCCAGCGGGGGAGGCGCTTGGCAGCAGACTGCGCAGAGGAAGGTGGTAGGCGGGTGTTACCTGAAGTACATCCGCATCCTGTGCCGGGATGGGGGTTGTCGCGTGGGTCAGAAGGCGCAGTGCTGGCGCCTTGGGGAGAAGTGCCCTGGCAAACCTGGAGCGACGGGAGCCCCAGTATTCAAAATTTGCCAACAAAGGGATCTTGACAACACAACTGACCTGGGGGGCCGTGGGGGGCACAGTGCCCCCACGTGCCTCCTGCCATAAGGGCAAAAGCTGCCCCCACCCCGAGCCCTCTCTCCGTGGGGGCGGGGTGATGGGACCTGTGGTGCAGAGGCCAGATGCCAGGGGAGCAATCTAGAAAATTAGGACTAATTGGGGTCCTGTCCTAGCCATGATGCCCTGAGTTGTCAGGCCCCCTTCTCAGAGCACACGCTGCTGCTGCTGCAAAGGCTTGTTGCAGACTAAGCTGTGGGTGGGCCAGAAAATGAAGACTCCCCTCCACCAGGGGGCACCAGACCTCTATTTCTCTCTTCTCTTCCCCCCCCCCCCCCAACCCATGCTCTGCAAACTGACCTGTAAAACAGCTGCCTGGCTAGAAACCCCCTGGAATGGGAACGGCCTGTGCGAGCCCAACAGGCCAGGCCTGGCCAGCAGAGCCGATGGCTGGGAATGGGAAGTGGGGGGGACTCCAGTGTCTGAACTCTGCTGTGCTGGGGCTCCAGGCCACTGTTGCAATGCGGGATGCTAGACACTGGGAGCTGTTAGCCGGGGGGGGGGGGGGGGGGCAGACA